>JAQGDQ010000127.1:0-567831 GCA_030141605.1 Tubiluchus corallicola
CTGTGATGGTCCCCCATCCAGCAGATTACTGCAACTAATTATTTTTCACTTTAAGTATTAATCTTAACGGTATCACGAATTGTTTACCTAATGATTGATAATATTGATGTATTGATTTTTATGTTCCAATCTTGTGCTGCCATCTTTAGTCAAGAGTAGCATTATTTTCGATGAAGTTACCATTAAATGAAGCCATTTTTCTGTTAAGCTACCTTAAATATGTAATTAGGCAGAAGAAGATGAAATTCGTTTCGTTTCAACATGACTTGTATTTTTCAAGCGAAAATACGTTTAGCAACAATTTTTTCCATGATAATATTATGCCCGTGTTTGAACAAATGTGAAAGCTTCGTCGCTGTACTACTGAGGTCACTTCACCCAGAACTCGTTTCTGATTGGTCGGCTAGCTTTCGAGGGCTGGATATTAGACATATTGGCCTACGTGGCGGGGAGAGTAGAATGGCCGTGTTGAAAAATGGTCTGATATAACTATATCATGGTTTCTTTTACGATGATTGAACAAGAAAATGGATGGTTTGTTCATTACTATGTTCTTTTTATTCATTGGTGAACGCTGTTCCTCTTTTGTTGGTGAAACCTCGTCAGTTACGCAACTGCTGAGAGACATTTGTTAAATTAGGCATTCGTTACATAGCCTAATCACCTCCTCGTTGGATAAAGATATTGTCACCTTTGACTTCACGTTCGATGATCTAAATCGCTTCCGTTCTGTGTGGGAACTCGGAGGAGATGATCTTCTCATTATCCGATCTCCAGAGACTCTACTACGTGTCCGGCCTGTTGGAGGGAAAGCTGTGTAAACCGAATTCTGCTGCATTACCACAACGTGCGTGAGGAAGGACCGGTCCTACCCAAGTACTGGAGGAGACCTCGCCTTGTATGCAGGACGTCACGTGAGCGCAAGAAGTATTACAATATTCATATGTTACTATGTTATTTGTCAGCTAAATTAGACTGATTCATTGCAGTAACGATGTGGATTTAATTGTTTTACTCAGGTAACGATAATTACTTAATGCCTAATATGGGCACATTATGTTCAAATGTTACATTGGTGTCAGAAGTTTTACCGAGTTTAATATTAATAGTATATAATTGATATTGCCTTCCTATTAGCACTTAAATGCAGTGGAACTGCTACGTTGGTTGTGAAAATGTCATAATTTTCAACCTGTTGCATAAATATTAGTAATTTGCTTAAACTGATTAAGCGACTAGTAAGCTTTTGGTAACTGTGAAGGATATCACGTTAATTCACTGGAATTTTCCCAAGAATTTATTCAGTACAGGCTGTATAATCTAATCCGTTTCTCTAAACTAGATATAGCCATTTCTAGTTCAAATTTTACCTTGCTCATACGTTAGCTTTGCTGCTTGTTTATAAAATCAAGTTGTGAGAAAAATATTTTGTCCGGGTCGGGCAGATAGCTGGTTCAAGGTCGCCAAAACTTGAACGTGGTTTCGCAGCAGTTATAACAGCAGCGAAAACGGTTTAATAAGATTATTTTTCCAAACTTGCTTTTAACATTTCGCATAAATTATTTTTGCCCTGCCAAAAAGTCGGTTGATAGTAGCTAACGCTGATGCGTAAAGTGAGAGTGAGTGAGAGTGGTTAAACATAGATTTACTCCTTACTTTGTGTACCTACTTGGCAGTCTGTAGTCATCTTGCAAAGTATAAAAATGTCTGATGTTAGATACAAACTTTCAGAGTTAATGACTCTTAATAAAGAGCAGTTGCAGAATATTGTAGCAGAACTACATCTCTTAGTCGACCCTACTTCGAGACGGGCTGTTTTAATTACTGCAATTCTCAAGGCCGCGGGTTGCCCTGAAGAGGGAAAACGTGATGAGGGTGCAGAACTTGACACTTTCGACGCGGGTATGAATCAGCCTTTACTATGCGCGGAAGCCTCTGACCCGACAGAAGCAGCAAAAACCCCTGATGTCAGTGTGAAACCAAAACATATGATAGTTACAGAGCAGTCGCCAACGCCGACTCCTCGTCGTAGAAGAACTACAGAGAGAATGACAGACGTCACCTTAGAGTCTCTTTCTACAGTTAACGAAGCTGCTGCTCAAACATTTCTGCAAATTCGACGGTTAGAAGCAGAAACTGAAGCAAAAAAGTTACAATTAGAGCATGAGCGCATTATGGCCGAGATGGAGTTACGTAAACTTGAATTGACCGCTGCCAGTCCGGTCAGTCAGTCGCCAATGATGTCACAGGCCAGTCCTTTCTATAGTCGTCAAGCGGACTCTACCGTTGACAAATTAAAGCTCATGAAAATACGTCCCTTTGATGAAACCAAGGACGATATACAAAAGTTTCTTGATTGGTTTCAAGCTTGTGCTGCTGCAAACAATATTGATAGAGCAGACTTCGCGGCGTGTATTGGCCCATCTTTGTCTGGCCGAGCAGCAGACGCTTTTCAGCAGATTCCCGAGTCTGAGATGCGGAACTACACGTACGTTCGCAAAGCTTTGCTTGGCGCGTATATTCTAAGCAATGACGTTTACCTGGAGAGATTCCGCGGTACAATAAAGCTTAAGAATGAAAGTTATCGCCAGCTTTTCAGACGCTTGGATAATAGTTGGCGCGACTATCTTGAAGCCATACAAGCTGAGACTTTTGAGGCTGTTAATGAAGCAGTAGTAATTGAACAAGCGCTTAGTTTGATGCCACACGATTTGGCCACTTGGTTAAAGACGGATAGCATCAGGACAATTGAGAAGATGGCCCAACGGGCAGATCAATTTGTCGCAGCGAGACAAATCACTTCCCTTCCTGGGAAAAATGTTTATTCATTTAAAAAGACTGGTAAACCCAATGTTGCCACGTCGCAAGGTGGAGGCGCGAGCAATACAAATATGAGCCAGAATCTTGCAACCAAAATGCATTGTTACGCATGTGGAAAGCCTGGTCATAGGCGCAGCGAATGTCGATCGCGTTTGGGAACTGAACACGTCATGCGACCTGCTAATGCTGCTGTATTTGGTAAACCTGGCAAACAATTGTTTAGCACACCGGAAATAAAGATGCCAAATAATGATGATGATTGGCATCACGTACCTGGCCGAAAACAACCCGTTGGTTTTACAGCAAAAATTAACGGTTACGTGGTAAAAGGTCAAAGAGACACTGGAGCTGGTGTAAGCATGTTACATGCTAAATTCGTTCGCGCTAATCAGTATTTAAATGAACTCCGACACAAGTTCGTATGCGCGTGCGGTGATATGAGGCAAAGTAAATTAGCGGAGGTTGAAATTATTGGGCCTGGCTTCTCTGGTATTCTGACTGTAAGCGTAAGCGATAATTTACCTGTTGACTTTTTACTTGGAAATAATTACGAGTCAGCGTTAAAGCCATTCCCGGAGAATGCTGAAAAAGCTTCAAAATTTAATAAAGAAGTGGGTAAATACAGCGTTAAACCAAAGAAGAATGCTGCAAGTAAATCACAACCGAAACAAAAGCCTCAATCAGCGACAGATGTGGAGTCAATTTATGCAATAACTCGCTCGCAGGCTGACAAGCTAGAAGCTCAAGTCAAGCAGGACACGCTGTTACAACAGCAAGTATTTGATTCGTCAGCATCAAACGATGGCCTAGCGGTTAAGGACTCGCCTGCTGAAGATCAGAAACAGCTTCTTGACGTCACAATTGAACAGATCAGCGAAGAGCAAAAAGAGGATGTCACTCTACGTAATATTATTGATAACGCGTGCACAGAAGAAGAGGCATATAAATTAGGCAAAGGGTACTTTTTGCGCGGAGGTGCGTTATTCTATTTATCTAAAGGAAAACAGCACCAAGCACCTAGGGAGCTGCTTGTACTACCCAAATTTCGCCGCAAGGAAGTTTTACAACTTGCGCACGGAAGTAAATTAGCCGGACACTTGGGCATAAACAAGACAACTCAGAGAATTCTTCAAGAATATATATGGCCTCGTCTTAAACGTTCCGTAAGGGAATATTGTCGTTCCTGTCTGACGTGCCAGAAAACAGCGCGTTCACGCCGAGCAGACAGAGCCCCTTTGAAACCGTTACCTATTGTAGACACGGCATTTCGTACCATAGGGATGGACTTAATTGGGCCGCTTGATCGTACACCTTCTGGTAATCGTTGGGCTTTAGTAATAGTGGACCATGCAACACGTTATCCGGACGCATATCCGCTAGTAGATATACAGACTGTCACCGTGTTAAATGCACTGCTGAAATTCTGTTGTAGATACGGCATCCCTCGCCAAATATTAACGGACTGTGGCACCCAGTTCACTTCAAACTTGACCAAAGAGCTGGAGGATCAGCTCGGTGTCAAAGGTATTTTCACTAGTCCATACTCACCTTCAACGAATGGACTCGTCGAGAAATATAATGACACGCTAAAGAAGTCTATTTTACGCCTAACACAAGATTTCTCGTCTCTTCCCTGGGATCTCGCAATTGATTATGTGCTTTTCTCATACCGTGAAGTTCCACAGGATTCCACAGGGTACAGCCCAAATGAACTTGTCTTTGGCTACCCAGTACGTGGTCCGCTGACCATGCTTAAAGAGCGATGGGGTTGTTCCAAACCGCCAAGTCTTGAAGATGTCGATGAGTATGTTGCACGAGTTATTAATGCATTAGAGACATCGACAGAAGACGCTCATAAATCGCTTCAGGAAGCCAAATTATCCCAGAAACGCTGGTACGACCGGGTGTCAAAAGAAAGAAGTTTCGAGGTTGGCGATAAAGTGATGGTTCAGAGGATGAGGAAAGGCAAAAAGATGCAACCAGGATGGAGAGGCCCATATCAAATAACAGACAAAGTATCCGATTGGACTTATAAAGTTTGTTTTGGCAAGAAGGGTAGACGGAAGGACACTAGAATTGTTCATATCAATAAGCTTAAGCAATATGTGGACAGAAAGGAGTCCCTGATCCTTAGCAATGAGCTTGGACAATGATGGAACAAACTTGAGTGAAGTTCTAGCATATGGCGTTGATGAAGATGTTGAGGAAGATGACATGTATGATTTGGCAATAATAAACCTCGGCAAAGGAATAGTAGAACCTGGAGGTCTCCCAGATTATGCTTTTTTGCCAACGGCCATTGCCACACAGTCAGTAAATGATGTCACTTTACCAGACGATCTATCAGAGCAACAACGCACAGAACTTCGTTTTTAACAAGTATCCGGAAATGTTTACGGATTTTCCGCCTACGTCCTCAGCAGAAGAAGCTACAACAAATATGTGATTTTCCACGGCCACAAACAAAAACTCAAGTACGTAGATTCCTAGGAATGGTGGGCTTCTACAGACGTTTTATCGAGAACTTCAGCACTATCGCTGCACCTCTGTATTCTTTAACAGAAAAATATTCCCCCACTCAAGTACCTTGGACAGAAGCTTGTGAGAAGAGCTTTCTTACCCTTCAGAATGCTTTAACTTCTGACAGTGTTCTACATTCCTCTGATTATTCGAAACCATTTATCCTAACTACAGATGCCAGCTTTGTGGGCATTGGTGGTGTACTCACACAAGATCGTATGAATGGCTTGGGAGAAGTGCCTATCACATATGTCAGTCGTAGGCTTACACCCACCGAAGTCAGATATTCTGTAGTTGAATGTGAACTTCTGAGTGTTGTATTTTGCATGCAGAAGTTAAATTACTATTTAGAAGGCCGCCAGTTTACATTGCGCACTGATCAAAGAAGTTTGCTTGCGCTCAGAAAAATGCTTAAGAATAACAATGTGTCACTGGGCACTCATTCTTTCAGAATATTGCTTTACAATTGAGCATATTGCTGGCGCTCAAAACCTTGTTGCTGATGCCTTAAGCCGGAAATAAATATAAAGCGTCAGAGTATGAAATGCTCAACAAGTTGTAGTACTTTTTCAGTGCTTAAACAAGTTTTTTTTTGGTGTTATATATCATATATTTGTTTGATGATACATTTGTGGTGTATGATGTAATGATCAATTTGCTTCTTTTTATCTTTGTTTTGTCTGAGTTGAAAAATATGTAATAACTCAGTGAGCTACAAAGTCGTTACTTCTATTCATGTTTGTCATTGCATATGTATGACGTTATCGTATCTTGGCAGTGAAAAATGTTACGTTTCGTAATCATGATCTTGAAATATTTAATATTCTTTAGGGGAAGGCTCTGTGATGGTCCCCCATCCAGCAGATTACTGCAACTAATTATTTTTCACTTTAAATATTTTTCTTAACGGTATCACGAATTGTTTACCTAATGATTGATAATATTGATGTATTGATTTTTATGTTCCAATCTTGTGCTGCCATCTTTAGTCAAGAGTAGCATTATTTTCGATGAAGTTATCATTAAATGAAGCCTTTTTCTGTTAAGCTACCTTAAATATGTAATTAGGCAGAAGAAGATGAAATTCGTTTCGTTTCAACATGACTTGTATTTTTCAAGCGAAAATACGTTTAGCAACAATTTTTTCCATGATAATATTATGCCCGTGTTTGAACAAATGTGAAAGCTTCGTCGCTGTACTACTGAGGTCACTTCACCCAGAACTCGTTTCTGATTGGTCGGCTAGCTTTCGAGGGCTGGATATTAGACATATTGGCCTACGTGGCGGGGAGAGTAGAATGGCCGTGTTGAAAAATGGTCTGATATAACTATATCATGGTTTCTTTTACGATGATTGAACAAGAAAATGGATGGTTTGTTCATTACTATGTTCTTTTTATTCATTGGTGAACGCTGTTCCTCTTTTGTTGGTGAAACCTCGTCAGTTACGCAACTGCTGAGAGACATTTGTTAAATTAGGCATTCGTTACATAGCCTAATCACCTCCTCGTTGGATAAAGATATTGTCACCTTTGACTTCACGTTCGATGATCTAAATCGCTTCCGTTCTGTGTGGGAACTCGGAGGAGATGATCTTCTCATTATCCGATCTCCAGAGACTCTACTACGTGTCCGGCCTGTTGGAGGGAAAGCTGTGTAAACCGAATTCTGCTGCATTACCACAACGTGCGTGAGGAAGGACCGGTCCTACCCAAGTACTGGAGGAGACCTCGCCTTGTATGCAGGACGTCACGTGAGCGCAAGAAGTATTACAATATTCATATGTTACTATGTTATTTGTCAGCTAAATTAGACTGATTCATTGCAGTAATGATGTGGATTTAATTGTTTTACTCAGGTAACGATAATTACTTAATGCCTAATATAGGCACATTATGTTCAAATGTTACAATCTGAAATACCCATATTTGAACGTCCTTGGAAATTTGTAATGGAAATGCATTCGATTGTTTGTTTATTGGTCAAGAATTTAAGTTCAGTGCAGTTAAGTAACGAAGCATCATACTCAAGAATTTAAGTTCAGTGCAGCAAAGTAACGAAGCATCATACATGTGTCCACATATGTCAGCACACCCATTTATCTTCTGTGGAGGTGACATTGATGGCTCAGGATAACAAGAACTCCATAGACCATGAGTTTCATTTTTGGATTTAGATCTTTGCTCTTATGGAACCTCTTTCACAAGTTTCTGATGATGCTCCAATTCAATGCTCTACACCTTATTCAGAAGTACATTTTCTGGACAGCTGGTTTCTTTGGTATGGAAAGTGGGCCATCTTGACTAAGCAGCCTGTCAGAGATAGTAATGTTGCATCCAATGCCAATAAAACAATTAACTCACCCAGTTGAACTTCTTATTAAATTTAGTATACTGACTAAGTCAATTCCTGCATTCTGTGTAATGCCTAGGAAATGTATAAGTATCTAGGAAAAGTTAAAATTAAACAGGAGTTCTGTTCATTTCACACTTTGCCAAAATCACTTTATGCCTTCTATACTGATCCTAGATATTATACAAACCGTTAGGTAAAGTTTGAAAGCGATGTAGCAAAAGGATTTATTTACTACATTTGTTGAAATGCATAGGTGTTATAGGAAATGCCTAGAAATTTTTATAAAATGTCTAAAGTTTGCACATTGCCTGTAACATATTCATTTGTAACAAATACACACAAACCATCATTATAGTGCAACTCTGTTTGAAAGTCAGAAAGCAAATTACAACTATTCCAACTTAGCTAATGTACAAACAAGGATGTGTAACAAGCACTTTAAATTTTCATTATGGTTTCTAATATTAGTGGTAGCGCTTCACCTCACGTACTTCAATACTCCTTGCCAGGACTTAATTAGAATACATTAATAGGATGTTTAAGTAATGCAGAATAAAAAGGATACAGTGTATACAATACATACATAATTATATCCATGCATACATCGCAGGCTATTGCTGGCTAATCTCTTTGCCAAAATATGACGAACATACAAAGTAACCCAGAACATATTTTGTTTGAATACCAGTGTGGAAGTGACGTACATACTGTACAGTCTAGGATGTTTTAAGGTTTTTATAACAGACAATATGCATTTCATAAACACCCCTCTATATAATACTTTTTATTTAATTTTTATTAGAAAAATCAAACATTTCTGCTGCTAACTAGTAATATTTCTATTCGTATTTTGTCAAAACCTTTTTGTTTTGTTCCGAATTTTAAATAATTCTTTATGCACTTCTTGAAGATGACTGCTAGTGTGTAGACTGTCTAAAAACTGTCAAAGACAGGTGCAAAAATAAAAAAATCCTATGATGCTCCTGAGCCAAATTGAATTATATTCACAAAACTTAAAAGTTAGCTTAGTGCTTAGAGTACTAGATCGTCTTCTTAGAACGAACAATCGCATGCACATCATTACTGAATCAGATTTTACCGTAGTCCATACGAGTAACTAACTTAGCCTATGTAACATGTACAAGTTGCAATTTCATCTATGTTGTAGTTGAGTTATTCCCTGTTTTCCATGTAGGCAGGTGCTATTGCAGCCAATCCTAAGCCAACGTGAAAAACCGTAGCAACAAGAGAAAAAATATGTTTGTTACCAGTCAATACAACTGCAAATGTTCTCTGGGGAGAGGAAAAATTTGGCCAAACAAATGACAGCAGAGGAATAATTATGAAAAAAAATGACTAAGGGTACATGCACATTTGCTTTTCCTCTTAAATAGAAATTAGAAACAGGATGACAATTAGCCATTAAAAATGTAGTTATTCTGCAATTAATAGTAGTAGCATGCAAGACCTTATCATCAAGGTCTATATATAATGCTTTTGCTACAGCTGTAAACGACAGATGTTAACTAGTGGTTGTTTTTTGCCGGAATATACTTACAAAAATATCTGGAAAAAAGGTTTGAAGACAATCATACCTAGATTAATTAGGAAAACATTTAAAGCCATTTTGTACAATGCGTGAAATAATAATATTCCTGTTATTTTTGTCGACTTTTTCAATTGGCGGTTGATTTATGTTTTTTAGTTGCCCCTTCAGTTTCAATGTGCATTATCACCATTAGCATCAATTCATTATCATTGTCATCGCCATCACAATTGTCATCAGAATTAATATCACTATCGTTGTCAGCATCATCATCAACATCGTCATTATCGTTTTCTTGTATCTGTTTGCTTCGCTCCATTTAACGTATTTTCTTTGTTGTTGTTTATGTCATTAATTTAGTCTTATCTATGTTGAGCACAGCTCATAAGTTAATTTCTTCTGCTGCACTCATAGCACTGTAACGCATTGTTAATTTGTAATTTTATAACTTTTATTTTTGTATTGTGCTAAATGGAATAAATAATGAATGAATAAATGAATGAGTAAATAGATCTAAAATCTAAAAATGACTGTGTCTAGCTTAGGCTGATTCTAATACAACTCATTCTACATGATTATAGTTAGCAAATAGTAACTGTTCAATTCAAAATTTTATGTTTTTAAATTAGCATCATTTTATTTTATTAGTCTGACAATAAAAATATTTCTGTTTCCGTCTAATCGCCCTGGTAATAACTTTCTTATCGCACACCCAGTCGAGAATTTTATAATTTTTTTGTATGTTCATATACTTATCTGACGCAGTCATATAAAAGCGTATTTTTAAATTTAAATGTAAAATGCAATAATTATTGTAACGTCACTGTTTTGGCAAGGATGCAGTCACAATAATTATTACAACATCACTGTTTTTGGAAAGAATGCAGTCATGTTTTTCTAAGGCTAACTCTTGGCTAGGGTTGCCATTTTCTATGATGCTGATTATCGTATTGGAGGCTAAAAAGTATCGTATTTTCCGCCAAATCAGCATAGTGTTGCAGCCTAATTATAATTATCAGATCATATGTTCATACCATACCAAAAGCAGGCTATATGATAATCGATAATATACGATAATTTAGTAATGCGAAAGAAAAAACTAAAAAACAAAGCATGAAAAATGTGCATTGAAGAAATTTAAAACATTACTGCTAACCAGTGGGAAATAAACAAGTTTCAACTAAATTTAATGTTTAACTATTGAACTTTAAACATTCACAAAGCCTTAAAAAAAATTTCCTCCCTACTGACATCTTCTGAGCTCATGAAGTAAGACAGAAAAACAATTTTTGTGGCCGGCACTATCAGTTTTTTTAAACACTACATGACCACTTCGTTGTCATTTTATTGTTCGGTTGTCGCCGTGCTACATCGCCGATTACCGTCTCACCTTGTACTGGGGCGGTGTGCACTGCTGCAGTCAATGTATTTCTGTGAAGTGTAACTCCTAGTTCGATGTCGCATTGTCGTAGTTACAACACACCATGATGACGGCCAGGCTGTATGTTGTGCCGCGGAACACTGTGATCACCAAATAATCGAACGCGCTTTAAGTGGCTATGCAGTGTCATTTAATTCAGCAATAACTAGTATACCAATAACTAATATAATATTAATAAATACCCGGACACACGCAAACGCATGCTGTCCGCATAGCGTTATGACTATCGTGGTTAATAAGCAACCGTTAGCTTGATCGCCGACTTTGCAAATTACCTGCAAACGTAACCATAAAATTCGGTTTATATTTAAATTTTGGCAAATTAGTTGCCAAATTTCCAAAATTAAATTCACACGTTGAATTTGACACAACCACCCTTTCTGCTCTTGCTCAAATTTCGGTAAACTTCGGACGCACTGTTAAATACGTGAGATTCGGCAGCGACAACGCTTCGCACAGAGAACTAAGGGTGCGCATTCTCTAATAGAAGGCAAATTCGAATCGAATC
The DNA here is from genome assembly GCA_030141605.1 of Tubiluchus corallicola. Taxonomy (NCBI): domain Eukaryota; kingdom Metazoa; phylum Priapulida; class Priapulimorpha; order Priapulimorphida; family Tubiluchidae; genus Tubiluchus; species Tubiluchus corallicola. Next base: position 11,191 of record JAQGDQ010000127.1, read on the forward strand.
GAACCGAATTCGCGACATTCAAATTCGAATCAAATCGAATTTCAGTATTTCGATTTCGAATTGAATTCTAATTGAGATAGAAAAAAGGTTTTCGAACACGTTTTCGAAGTAGTAGTAAAAAATGGTCGTACAAAGATCGTGCATATTATTTGATTTTGTTTTGCAGTAAATTCACAATGAGTTTGTTGAAAATTTTGCACAAAAATTGCAGCTAAATTGTGCTAATTGCATGCTATTTCAAACACCTTAATGACAAAGAACTTATGTGGCTGAACTGCTGAATTTTTCGAATCTATAATTTTAGATACGAATCGAATTCGAACGATCAATGAGCACCCCTACCGAGAACTACCCCTACAGGACTGGCAGTTTTACATTAATGAATTCTGCCACAAATATCTAAAATACAGTGGACTAGCCTGCACAACAGTCATTGAATAATTAAAAAGGCTTTATTTAAAAGCAACTATAAGTTTCGACAAATTATTTTTTACTTGCACTGGAAAAAATTGTTGATCTATGGAAAAGTTTATTTACACTCCTTCTACCCCAGAGCAATGTGCTTGTGGAACAAACTTAATTCCACCAGATATTGGAGCACTAACACCCTCAGCTGTTTCTACCACGAGGGTGCCACCCCACGTAACCTGTCTATAAATCTAACCATGTTTTTAGCCTGCACCCACACCATGTTTGAGTTCCCTATTTCACATCTAATCGTAACTTATAATACCATCACGAACTAGCGAGTTGTTTTTCTCAGCATTTATACCTACCATGCCCATCCCAAACTGCTAGCGTGTCGACTTTTTAGAGGTATATTGTTCAAGACTTCAAAAACGTATTGCTTTTAAATATTTTTTGCCTGACATGCCAGACTTTATCGAAATTACTAAAGTGCAATTATGGTAACATTGAATAGCTTAACACTCCTAAACTTATATTTTAAGTCACGCTGAAGATGATTAAATCCCTAGCCGTTGAGAGGTTCAGGAAAATATGGGAACTTCAGTCTGTTGTAGTACTCGTGATTATTGATACATTTTGATCTAAAGGTGGTCGAAACCACAGCACAGGGCGATACAACAGTTAACCCACACCAATGTGGGTGATTGATCAAAAGATTATGATCAGGTCTAGAGCAAAGAAAAAGGTCCAGCAAAAATATTCATCAGCATTATGATTTACAATTATCCATTTGAGTGGTTCAATTTACAATTTAAACACAACATTGAAATTTGAAATTTGAAAGTCGCAAGATACCAGCATGATCATTGGATGAAAGTCCAGCGGAGAGTCTTTATTTGACATTTAAATTCCAACAACGACAACTTTAGAATATTGTGCAAAGGCTAGCTGATATGGCGTCTCTATGAAGACTGGAAAGATCAGGATTGATTTAGAAACACAAGTATGTAGTAGCTTGCGAAATCACCATGGAGCGATGAGTAATAATGAAACCCTACAGCAGGTCGGCACAAAGAACCTGAAACGTGAGCAATGCAAACCGTGGGAATTGCCCCTTAGTGTGGTCATTCATACCAAGTTGCCATCCACATATGTTATAACTTCAAAGCTGGCAACATATTTAGTGATTTCTGAAATGGATAATTTTCCATAGTGGAAAAGTTGGATAAAGGCCGCCAACGTTGTTTGGGCAAATGTTTAATATTCTTCTGTTGAAGTGGTTTTAGTTCGGTAATTTTTTAATTTTTGTGGTTGACTCTCTAGCCTTCTAAAGTCAGGAGTTACATGGCGTTGTCACTCACGCATAGAAATTCTGGATTCTCGACCTGACCCTTGACGACCCTATAAAGACAAAAAACATTCAGAGAAACCCTGCGTTTTCCTGTGGTATCATTGCAGCACAGAATTGCAACTAAATTAAATACACCTATCATTGTATGTAAAATGTATGTGCAATTAACTGACGTTTTCATCTGTAATGACAACTGCCAATTCCTGGAAGTATTGCCATACACTTTGGGTACTGTGTTATTAGGCAGCATGCGATCTGGTAAACGAATTTTCAAGCGACCAAAGAACCAAAGCAAAACATTTAATTCTTAGAAAGCAACACGCTTGTTCCTACAGTTCTCAACTAGGCGCCCTAAGGTGAAGCATTGGGATTTGAGGGTAAGAAACATTGTCAGAAAACCCTATAAAATATATTATTCTACCTCTTGCTTATTCGGTAGCTAATTAGTTGAATTGGTTGTTTCTCTTGTAGTTTAGCTATGAACATAATTTAATGCACCTTCATTAGCGCCGAAAGTTGTGGAAGAACGGCCTTCATTATCAAGGATATCCTTCTAAAACCAGATGCTAAACAACCCGAGGTTTCTTAACCACATTTACATAATATAAAAGCACACACGCTTGGTTTCATAGCGGTCAAATACATTTCATAGTCAAACTCGACATTGCTTAACTTCGTTGGCAAGTATAAGTGTACCACTCAGCTAATCCTATTAGCTGTCTTGCTAGCCAACAAATCAGTTACTCCCATACGAAACGAAAACAAACCAAACCGAGACCCACGAAAGGCACGCCCTTATAATTTTTCATACGTATCTCTTATTATTGTCACGCGCCTAGTTTAAAGCATTATAGTTAAGCTTCAGTACTATTTGTTATTGCGGCATGTACGTTTCAGCGTAAACTGAAAATAGCCAACGGCTAAGTATCTGTTTCAGCAAATTGCTTATGTTTCCGCAGAAATAAGTGAATGTAATGGACTACAAGGCTACCTTTTAGTTTGCGGCTATATATAATAAAAGCGTTTAAGACTGTGTGTTTAAACTTATACGTATTTTATTTATTCGCAACAAGCAAAATGAACTTGTACTTTGATAGACAGTCTTAGATGAAATACTGCGACATTATTTAGAGTATGTACGCCCTTACTATATGTACGACCTAGCACAAACCGGCTTTACAGCCGGTTTTAGTACCAATGATCGTCTTATCAAACTCAAAACAACAACAACAACAACAACAACAACAACAACAACAACAACAACAACAACAACAATAATAATAATAATAATAATAATAATAATACAATTGATCAGTAAACAAAGTTGCCAATTATATGCTTGTTCCATAGCATTCAGCAAAAAGCATTCAATAAGAAATTAAAATAGGAATTGACGGGAAAACTCTAAAAATTATCAGCGATGTCTATGCTAAAGTATCATTTAAAAGCAACATTGGATTAAAGCAAGGATGCGGATTAACTCTTACAGCTTTTATCGATTTTTATAAATGATTTGCCAAAAAATTTTGACACAACGTATGAACGTATTTTAATAGAAATGAAGTGCTTATTACCTGCCTACTGTTTGCAAATGACATCGTTATATTTTCCAAATCCGAAACAGGTTTACAAAATACACTTAACAAATTATTAAACTACTGCGAAAAATTGGAAGCTGGCAATTGATGTTGACAAAACTACAATAATGTACCACAAAATGTGATGCCTGCTAGCATGTATGGAAACAAACCCATCAACGTAGTTATAACCTACAGACATTTAGGAGCAATTTTTGGTTGCTGTCAACTCCTGATCATTTAAATAATTAACTGACGAATTAAAAGACACAGGGCTGAAAACATTACAAATTCCTATTTCTGTGTTAATTCAATAAAAGTTACCTCTAAACATAACCCTTCATTTGTTACTATAAATATAGGTATTACTTATAGTTTTACCGGTCGCATTGCACGGCAGAGAAGAGTGGAGACCGTTTTGCAGTGATTTTAAACATAAAGTATCTGCTGCTTACGTCTAAATACAAAATTAATTTTTGGATATGTCATGTTCATTAGCATGTCTTTTGTACAATGTATCAACTAATTATGTTAAAATAGATAGTTTGGCAGATTTTGTAAAAAAAGAATTTTAGCGCATCTTAATTAATTACACGTATTAGGGAAAACTAAGCTACCACCAATAAAAAGTGACTAATTGGGGCAATCATGAAAAAACTAGAAAACATTTATGCAGCAAACTGGAAATTAACGGACCTGTTACAGAAAATAATGAAGCAAATAAGCTTTGGAACTATTGCAAATTTAAATATTGGTTTAAGTTTGAAAATTATTTGGTAGCATAGAAAATTATCAAGAATGGCTAATATAGCTTTTGCAGAATTTCGAATCAATTCGCATACATAGGCCATCGAAACAGGAACGCATCATAAGTCAAAACAAACTCTTGTTAACCAACGTTTATGTATTGTAAAGAATCAGCCATTGAAGTCCAGGACAACATTTCTTAATTAATTGTGAAAAACATAAAATAGATAGAGAAAAAAGCTTTCGCTGATACTTCAGGCAAGTGTCACGACGTTACAACTATGAGCAATAATGATAATACTTGTTTTTGGCAGTTTTCTTGCATCCTAGAAGAAGCAATTAGAATAGTATTAATTGTTTGTGTAATTCAATAAGTAATTGTTTTCTAAATAAGAACAATCTATCAAATTTAATATTTATACATTTTATTGTTAACTTTATTGTCTATTTTAGAGTGTACTATATGTGCACGTGTAGTTGGGTTTATGGTACATATATGGATTTGATGTTGTTTGTACGTTTTGTAATGTGTTACCTACCATTTTGTACTTGTATTTGTTTTTTGGTATTTTGTGTGTAATGACTTGATTCTCTTATAAATTTGTTTTCATCCAATAAATTATAAATTACAAATTTATTCGCAAGTACGCTGCAAGTTCATCTGTACGTAATTTCGTGTAGCGTCTTACAAGACATTTTTGAAACAGTTGTACATTTATAAACAGTAATACTGAGTTGCACTTAAGCACATCTTGTATGGATTTTGCCCAGAAACGCAGTCTTCAAATTTCCGTACACAGTTTTTATATTGTCTTTTTATCTTCTATGAAAGACAACGTTATAGATGAGACGGTATAAATATAGTGCTCGTTGTGATTATTTGCACCCGCATATTTTTCAGATACTTTGCGGTTATTATACTAAGCAAGTTAAGTAATGAAGTTACATTAGGAAGTCTCTACTCACTTAACACTCAAGGAGGCCCAATGCTGGTTTTTATTAACAACCCCCACTATTAGGATTTATGTGCAACATTATACTGGTACTCTGCAGCTATATAAGGATAAAATACAAACAGGTCATTCACCATCCTTTTTCCTTTGAAAGTAATCAAACGGAAGTTCTTATGTCCTTTTGTTTTGGATCTCGTGCACGATTTCTGCCTCGGAATTAAAGAAGGCACACATTACTGGGGGGTAAATCCGCTAGCTGAATGTACACATTCACCGGAATTACAGCTGCAGTGCACGACAAATTCTTATACATTTTGAAAGAACTTTTCTAGTCCCGGATTCTGAGAGCTCTCAGCTGTATACCCACTAGACAGTGACGTAGCTCACACAAAACAGGTATATAATCACTTGGTGCGCGACCATAGAATAAACAGCAGCATCAGTACAATTATTACTTTATCAAGTGACACTTCGATTATCTACGGTAGAAGTAAGTTACTATAAATGTATCTTCTTTGCTATTTTTTACTAATTTGAACGCATTAAGTAAACTAAAATTGGTACAGACGGCAATTTTCGTGTAAAAATGTTTAGGAAACACGCTTGACATTAATTAACTGTGGACACTTGTGGTATGTACGCTGAAGATCACACATATAATACTCTTTGCCTTTAATCTTTTCAATAGAGTTTGAATGTCAGTTTAATTTGCTTCTTCTGTGCTATAAACTATTTGTTTATAAATGCGAAAGAGCGATTAATCCTTTTTAATGGTTAATCTTAATTAATTATTAATTGATACACAGTGTCAGGTTAACAAATTCGTGCTATGCATACTAATTTTGTTATTTTACCAAATTATTGGCAGCCCATGTCAAGAATTTAAATTCGTACTCAAAAATTAAATTGCCAATGCAAACTTTCTTCCAGTTTATTGTTCACCAGCTGTCTAAGTTTATATCTCTAAAAACAATTAATATGATATCGATAATCTACAACTCTGTTACAGTATTACTTGAATATATTTGGCGTTTGCGCTCTATTAAAAGTTTTGCAGAGAAATTATAAGTATACAGAAAAAATCAGACAACATTTCACTTCGTCGCTTAGTTAAAGTCTAAGTTAGTCTAAGAAATATTTTCTGAAAAATAAGTTGCATTTGTGTCAGCTGTTCATGTATGCCTCCAAGGGCAACATTTTTATGAAATCGTGTTAAAATATAAAATAATTTCACCTTTATGACATGTTATAAAGACTCGCTAGACCGGTTTATCTTGCTTATACATGTAATTAAAGTCTATGCATGCGAACGTCGTTGACCAGGCATGCTTATATAAAAATTAAATATTTACTTTTATACTTTGTGCAAACTGTTTTTGTTCGTTTGTATACATGCAGTGTCTTTTGGGAACGCATTTTACTTGGAACAGCTTGGTTGTTAACTCATAAACTTTTTACCGATGTAAAACTTCTAAAATTATTATGCATTAGAAGAAATCAAAGAGCGTTCCATTTCAGTTTAAAAAATTTCGTGTACTGTTAAGTACAATAAGCACAACCTAAAGTAAAGCACTCACTGTTGTGCAGGTTTTGAAGGCGCACTAATTGCGTAATGTAGTTATGATAAATTATATGCTCCACTCTGTACTTGATGAAATGGAACGACAATTAATGATATTTTCTACAAGCAAAATTGACCGAAAGCAAAGAAATTTATTGTGGAAACTCGGTTTCGAAACAAAGACAATGGACTAGAATTTAGAAGTCCAACACCGTGATCACTGTAGACCCAAAACACACTCTCGACGATTTCATATTTCCTTCCTTTCGGCCAAGTTTGATTTCAAAAATGTAAGAATGAAGCTATCAAATTCAAATTTGAAATAATTAGGTTATGAACTTCTAGATAAAGAGCAAATAGCCGTGGGGAAGTGGTAGAAAATTTGCTGCGACGTGATTCCTCTCGAGATCGTCCTCCACTTAATGTCGATGTCATTTTTATGTAATTACATAATAACTATTTTATCTATCAATGCAAATCCTGCCATTAGCTAAAAGGCATTTTAATAATTAGACTCATTGCTTCGATACTGTCTTGACCCCATTTGAAATAAATTCTCAGAACAATACCAACATTCTGCCTTGAAATTCCACTGATTGCAAACAACGATTGCCATTCTAGTTCAAAGAACTCGACACCTTATTGTCTTCAGTTCAAGGTCTGCCTATGTAATTCTCTCGTTAGACCACTTGCGAAAAACTGTCATTAGACGCCGCGAGTCAACTATTCTATAATTACTTAAGAAAAGTCTACACTGCACAGGTTGTTAAAAAATCTAGTTCACTTTTAGATTGGCTTACAGACTGCACGATGATATGGATCTTTTCTCACAAACACTTTATACATGTAGGACATGCGCACTTCTCACTATTTCTGAATGGAACTCACCGACCAGTGTCAAGCGCATTAATCTTGTTGACATGACACAGGGTTATGAAGTCAAATGGCTCGTTGAACTTAATGTCAAGGTCAAGGACACTAAGTTATTCATCGATTGAGCTCATGACAAACATTACTGATTTGGTGCCAAAAGCAAAACCGTGACTATATATACAAAAATGCACTCGCAAAATAGCTCTGTTTGTTTCTTAAATAGACTTGTTTTGATAGGAATCGTTGGAAATTGGGAATTGTCTCAGGACAATGCATTGTAATTATTGTAAAGAGAAATTATAGTTTGTTTAATTAAAGATTAGATATTAATCAATACATTTTTTACAGAATTAAGATGAAGATTCAATTTATTTTTGTTGTGCTCATCGGGTTGGCTGTACGTATTAACGCCCAGGGCTTTTTCAATCGATTTGGCAATAGACAACAACCAAAACCGGATACCACTGATAACAAACCTGATACAAGCGGTTCAGGGACTTCCGGGGGAACTTCCGGCACCAGTGGGGAATCAGGTGCGTAGATTGATAACATGTCTTTTAATGCCGTAAGTTTGATTTCTAGTATAAATTTTTAATCCAGTTCCATTCAAGTTGTCCACAAGGCATCTTTAATAAGCTTAAATTCTTATTATAATCTGCGTTAGTGTCTGAAAGCGCCATTAAGTTAATAAATTGAATTTTTTTATAGTAACATTTGTCATACATGCGGTAAAGCTAATATCATTTCGTTTTGGTGAAAAATCAATATATAGGTCTATCTGTCATTATGCAAGATTCCATAATCTCTACCAAGCTGGCATTTATGAACAATTCCAGCTTTGAAATCACTGGAAAACAGCGTAACTGCTTCTAACAAAAACACTTTTTGTTTTAGATTCAGATTTCTTCTCATTTAATCAGAACGTTGAGAAAGTACAAGAATTTGTGAATAAAATCAAACCGGAAGTCGACACAGACGCATTTTCACTGGATCGTAACCCGGAAGCCAGTGAGGATGCAGATGTCTTGTTCATTCTTGATAGAAGCTTCAGCGTCGGTGAGCAGGCATTCGAGCAGGCCAAATGCGCTTTAAGGGTAAGAGGCCATTACTCAACATTCCTGTTATTAAACGGAAACAACGCTTTAGAATTCAATCCATTATAAATCAATATTTCTGAATGCAAATCGAGAATTAATACTGCTAAAGTCATATACTCAACGAATCTACTATTTTATAGTTTCAGGTAGAATTGGTAATTAATTATTGCATGTTATTGTTACTGCTGGCTACAATCTGGTACTTCCTATGAATAATTCATAGACTGATACTCGTCAATTTTACCCACAATTTTACAGATTTTAGCGGATCTTTCCGTTTAAAATTTATTAATGATTATTTCTGTACCAGAACTGGGCATATCTTCTTGACGAAAATCTGGACATCAGAATTAGAGTTACCATTCTCAGCTTCGGACGGATAGTTAAGCTTGAATCAAAGGATTTCTTTGAAAGTTACCGCTCCCTAGATGATGTCATTCAGGCCATCAATAATGTTCCGTACTTCCAATGTAAGTACCAACAATGTTTATTGAATACTTATTACTATCAAAGAAACGTAAACTGTATTAGTTAATATTGGTGTTGGTGTCTGCTTTGACTTTAAAAATCCGGCAATTAGCAACATTCTGCACATACGGGAAAAAGCGAGCGTTTATCCCACTCTTGGATTGGAATTGAGAAGTTTACGTTTCTAGTATAGTATCACAACAGTTATTGCCATTTGGATGTAAGCATCCGTTAACTGAATTGAAGTAATGGCTCTACAATAAAATATAGATTACCGTTTAATTTTGCTGTCGTCAAGGTGTAATTAAAATAATAATTTTTTTATTACAGGGACGACAGGACGTCTGTGTCCTCCCCGTCCTACACGTTATGGCCCAGTGGAATTTGATGGTTGCGCCACTTGCACTAATCTCGCGCTGCAGGTGTCAGAATGGCTTCTCCTGGACAGTGGAAAATCACGTGACACCGCTACCAAGGCTATTATTATGATTACAGATGGTCGATCAAACTGCCCAGAAGGAGGAACGCACACATGTGATGCCGCTCAGATACTGAAAGATCAAGGTAAGATCATCAATGTTTAATATCATATAGGTGTTGCTCAGCCCACATAACTCTGGCTGAAGAATTTATATGTTACAGGCAATGTGCAAAATTTAGACATTTTATAAAATTCCTAGGCATTTCATATAATGGCCATGCGTTTTGGGAAAAGTGTGAAATAAATCTATTTGCTGCATTCTCTTCCACATTTTGCTTAATAGCTTTGTGTAGTAGTTAAAATTTATATAAAATGCACAAAATTAGTTCGGCAAATTGTACAATAAACATAATTTGTGTTGCATCAAACTTTTCTTAGATATTTTATACATTTAAATGCCTAGGCATTGTATAAAACACATAAAACGACTTAGTCAGCGTATTGAAGTAAGCAAGCTGCTCTAGTAAATCAGTGAGCTAATTATTTAATTGGTGATGGTTGAAACATCACAATCTCTGACACGCCACTCATCCAAGTGGATTCCTTCCCATAACAAGGTATTAGGTCTGTGGCCTGAAAAGTTTTTCGAAAACTTGTTTGTGTGGACATTCTTAGCGCTACGTACTGATTCAAGCTAGTTTTCCTGAAACTTGGCTCTTATACGATAGTTAGTTTGCGAGTTATTAGTAGTGACTTTACAGGTCAAGTTGTGTGATTATATTTTTCAGGTGTAGACGTATTTGTTCACGCTGTTGGCAGGAAAATCTATGAACCTGAGATAAAGTGTATTGCATCTCCGGATAACTACAACTTGAACACTGATTACGAGCAAACATGCAGGGTAACAGAAGTAGCTAGGGAGACTGGCGTCTCTAAATAAATAAATTAAATAATTTTGCTTACATGTACGGCAGTTTATCACAGTTAGTTCAGCTAAGTGTTAGTTCAGGTAGTTTTTATTTATTTATTAAGAAGTTAAATGAATACTGTTGGCAAGACGAGTAAAGTAATTACGTTGATTAAGACTCTGCACTGCACGTACTTCTTAAAGTTTTGAAATTTTAAATTGCATTGTCACGCATTTGTGCGTAACTGTTGATCCAGTTTTTTTGTGAAAACGATGTCTTTATTGCTTTTATAGTATCAATGAAATTACTGTGCTAATCGCGTACAGCGGTTTTATAAATGTCGTGTAGCAAGGATTTTATTCGTGTTTATAAGAGGTGGTAATTCAAGTACAAAGTCAATAAATAGTGTATTATTGTAACATCAAGTTTTTTACTTGTCTTTCTTTTACTTATGCAATTAAAGCACTTGCTAACATAGTTTAGTTTATTGTAGTTTCGACGCTATTCTATGATTCACAAAAATGTTAATCTGAAATGCCATTTTCAAGTAACCAACTTTTATACATAACATACCGGCAGTACTGAAATTGATAATTTCGTGCAAAAAATCGCTTCTCTTCTTTTGTAGACATTGCTTACATTTCATATGGGCATCTGCCTATTCAGATATCAGGACAAGATTCTTCAAAAGAACTTATCAAATGACTACACATACCGATACCACCTGCCGTTACACACAAGTATACCACGCACCACATCGACCAACACCATAACCACGATCACAACCACCACCAACACCACTTAGCAGTAGCAGCAAGTTTTATGCTTCTTTAAATTCAATATTGTCAACTCTAAGAAGGAGATATAATGAAATGGTGTCCAAAACGCCGATAAATATAAATTGTTTACCAGTTTTATTGTGCGCAGCAGAAGTTAGTTCACTATCTTTTGGGCAAAAAATATTTTAAAAGTTTCTTGAAACACAGCGTTTCTAAAAAATTAGGAAGATTTTTAACTATAGACGTAACGAGAGTGTCAAAGTTTTAATGAAGGACCGTGGTACTATACCTGCAAACTTTCTAATTGATTGTAGAAAATAAAATTTTTCAAAGAAAATTCAAAACTCTAGCATCGATAATATTCAATTAATGTTGTATTTAACTAAATAGTCATTGTCACTTAAGAAGAAAGTGTGGCTTACCTTTGAGGTTTGGTAATGTGAATGTTAAAAAACTAGCTATTAATACATTTAATGTATTTTTACAAAATGATCTGTGAAGAATAAGTAAAAATTAACGCCGTGTTTATAAATTGTTCATTTTATTCATAGTAATTTCTTTTTTGTGTGTATAAGACTAACCATTTCTTGTTATATTTTGTAAATAATAATAATAATAATAATAATAATAATAACAATCATCATATTCATAGTAATTTAATGTTCCACATCTGTAATGTATGACAAAAGTTAAAATAATAAGGGATGTAGGTTGATTTACCGTTTCTAAATAGCGAAATGCCGCTGTACGAGCTCAATGTTCGCCCAGATTTCTAACTGCATGCACATCAATGCACCTATAAATTTATCCTGATAAATCCTGAAAAATTTATCACTGTTCCGTCCAATAAATTTGAAAACCGACAAACACAGCCTGTTAAATTCTGATATCGGCTACAATGGTTATTAAAATTCACTTAAGTGTGATTGGGTGACGCGCTCTCAGTTGAGACAAATAAACTAAAGTGAGATCACTTCAAAATTACAATAAAGTGCGCCTAAAATTTGAAATATTGAGGAATAACTTCTAGTAAAAGCAGTCAGAAACGGAAACGGATTGCACAAGCACCTTGCTCTATTGTTTTAATTACCAATTTTATTTTTATTGCAGCGGGATTTTAAACTATTCATTTTATATCCAACAATGAATTACGTTTACCGGTAAAACTGAATTTGCAACTTTTTAAAATTATTTTTTAATCTATATCTGTATACAACATACACTGATTGAAGTCACCTTTGTAAATATTTTTCTATAACAATTGTCTTATGTTTTTAAGTGCTGCATCTTGTATCCATCTACATTGTCTTACATTATTACATTAGTATGTCGTGCCTTGCAGTGGCTAAATGCCCAAAAAACTAAGCCTCTCTTGTCACGTTAGAGTTTTAAATTCAACAAAGCGATTGTATCGTCATCTCGGCCTCAAAGTTTCTCAGCTCAATATTTGCCTTTCTAAACGCCCCATTTGCTCACAATCATATTTATTCGAAATTTTATTCATTCTGCCATAATACTGTTGTAAAGATTTTGAGGAGTATTTAACAAACTCATGATCAATTGTTGCCGCTCAGCTTTTCACTTTTCTTAAACAGAACAAATAGTCTACTGAGTGTTTAAGAAAGTAGACAAACACTGCCGTCAAAAATTCTGTTAAATAAAAAAGCATAGAGCACAATAAGATATTTATATGTAGAAACAGGTGCCATGCCGTCTGCACTACATGTGGTACCGTATCTTCAATGAACCCTGAGACTTAATTTGTGTAACCATCTGTTGTACCTCACAGTTAGTTGACAAATAAATTGAAGTGTTGAACTTATAGCATATATAAGCCTAACGCTACGGTTTCTTTAACAGTTTTATGCTGCACTACGCAGTACGTACGTGGATAAATTACCCGTGCTCAGTTAAAGACAAAGAAAATATGAAGAATGGATTTCAGGCCTTGGTCTTTACCAGCAGTGGCTAAATTTATTACAAGTTTCATGCTTGCCCTTGCCGTTAACTGGATGTATTGTGAAATGCGACTTCTTCAGTCAGGGAGTCCCGTGGTAGTTTTGTACTTTTGAGATGTCGTTTTTGCTACACATAACTTTTTATCTGAAATGGTGGTTCCCCACTTTTCTTACGGCTTCTTCAGCTGTCAGAAACCGTTAAACCGCAGAAACAAAAACTCTACAAGGCATAATAATCTTAATTGATATCATTAGTTAGTATCACACAGCAACAACTCGATTGAGTCTTAAGTGCAGAACAAACTTTATTTTTTATTCTGTTGGTGTTCCGCGAGCAGCATTAGAGAGCATTTCAGGAGCGAGTCTATTCTCTAAAAATTACTGCTTAATGGCTGCTGCATGGCCGTTGTGGGTTAAATTGGATTTGGTTCATATCCCTGAATAGTCTAATAAATTTCTAAGATCCGAATAGCTGTTACAGGTTTTCCCAATACGTCAGTTACAGTGTATTTTCGAATTATTACCAGAATGTCACATACCATTCAAATCAACTTAAAATTAAATATTATGGTTTTACAGGTGTTTCGGTACGATACACTTTTGCTCTGTACAATTTGTTATTTAGTCACGAGACAAGTGATACAGACTAAGAACATGCAGTTTAAATCAGTTTTAAATAAATTAATTAATCAGTTCTAATTAATTGACTAACTAACAAACAGCTACATTTTTTTGTTTTGAACCAAGGACATCCCAAGTAAGAAACGTATCTTACCAAATATCTTACCGCACATACCACCTACACACAATCGCGCGCCCGTGTTTTGTACTTATTTATTGTGTTTCCCAGAAATTTGGCATTGTATTTTCTTTTCGACAAATGTTAGACGATACTTTCATTATAATGCACCAATCTGGTCGGTACTTCAACAACATGATTTTAAACTATTTTCGTGACTGTGTGTAGGATGAACTATAAAGATACCGGTTAGAATTTTGGCACTGCGAAGAACAAGGACATAAAATGCGTCTTTCGCCTTTAGACCGGAACGATAAGATCCGGTTGTTGTAGTACAGGCATACTAATGACATACTAAATACTACACGGCAGTTGCAAAGAAGAAACAAAATCACACAGTCTAGTCTGCAATTTAAGAGTCAAGTTAGAGGTGTTGAACAAGCATAGAGTACCAGCATAATTGTCTTGAAGGCGAATTGGTCCTTATCTCCGGGAACAATTAAGGGTAAGTATAATGCACGATATTATAAATATTTTAGTAAACACTAAGTGCTTAAACTAGGAAAAAATTTCTTGCGGGAGCCAGTATGTAACGCTATGTATTAGACAAATACGTTGATGCATGTAAGCCCTCATTATTACTTGCAAGTACTAAAATATATAAATGTTAATGGAAGTACCCATATAAAATGTTGTATGTCATAGGCTGCAATGAATCGATCTGTTCCCTTATTTTTTCACGAGACCTGTCTCATTTATTCTCTTGATAACGAAGTGCATAGATGTATTTAGGTGGGGTTGAGCATTAAATTGTTTCGAAAAGATAGTATACGAATGGTTTATAGTATTAGTATTTTTGTTTAGTTTTTTTATTTTATTTAGTCCTTCTCTCGAAAAACCAATTTCCGATTTTTATATTGCGTTTCCATTTTTGTGCCAAATAACATTTTTCAAAAACTTTTCCTTCACCAGTCTTATTTTATCTCTGCATTTATCATTTTATTTTTTAATTTGCCAATTGTTTTGTTCGTTTGTATGCAATTTTTTCGCGTGTATTGTGAATTTTTCATGCGTATTTGTATATGTTTGTTTGTCTATTTAACTCGCCTGAGCATATGAGTCATTGTCGTTAAATTATTATAATAACTGCTAGTTTTGTAATTTTCTACTAGTCGCCTCTTTTAACACTGTGTTGTTGCTTTCTTTGGGACATATCATTACAATCTTTGTTTTTTAGATAACGTATATCGGAAAAGCCATGAAGACTGCTTTAGTGATTATCACCCTGACACTAATCACCATTGTTCGCTTATCTGATGCGCAAGGTTCTGGTGGTAGTGGATTTTTTGCCAAGTTTCTAGGGGTAATTAAGCATTGTTTAGAATTGACAATTAAATTCAGGATTTTTTGCGGTTATACACTGTTCTAGGTTATAAAAGAAACTTTAAAAGGTAACAATGTCGAAATATGGTTATGTGATTGTGTTAATAACCTTGAACTCAGTTTTATTCACACATTTGCAGTGTTATTGAAACATAATCATTAAAACCATGCAAGAACAAATTAAACTTCAGAAGCAAAAAGCTAGTTTCTGACCACTCCATGATTGAATCACAGTTTTGAGCCGTGACGTGATAATTCACCACAATACTGTCTGGTCGACCTTTTTCCCGTCAATCTTCTTATCTATATTTATGATGGCTGACGTAAAAATTGCTTTCGGATACTTGGCCTATATCTTTGGTGTTATTGAACTGATGCCTAAACAAATTTTATCTTCTCTTGATTACCCACAACTTGAATACCCGCATGCGTACGCAACATTCTTAAGTATAAATTTCATATCGGCTATCATTTTTTGCACTTTGCATATTTTATTTTATTTAGAACAATGGTGGTAATGACAATAGTAACAACAATGGTAACAATAATGGTAATGATAATAGTAACAGCAATGGCAATGGTAATGATGGTGGTGCCGATCCAACCTCAACGGAGTCTGATGATTCAGGTGAGATCAGAAATGCTAATACATGCAATTAACGCAATAGTAATTGCTATATCATTTAACATACAGGCTAAGATAATATTCTTCTTCGCGTGGCCAGTGGTCAGGGCCTATTTCAGCCTAGGCGAGGCCCGGGGAAATGGGGTGTGTGAGGCCCTATGGGGGGCGGTCGCCAACATGGTTGGTGGCCAGAAAATGTTTGAACTGCTAGAACGCCGGAGAAGCATTTTCGAAGAGAAAATATGGAGTTATACAGTTGTTAAAGGAAAGAACAATTGAAAGAAAAACTGCTTTACTCTCAAGACTCAAGACCAGTCCTTAATACTTGTCAATACTGGCAAACGGCGTGCGTGCGACAAGAGAGCGTGAGAGAGAGAGAGAGAGAAAGAGAGAGAGAGAGAGAGAGAGAGAGAGAGAGAGAGAGAGAGAGAGAGAGAGAGAGAGAGAGAGAGAGAGAGAGAGAGAGAGAGGAGGCAGTATGTTCGCATAAAGCAAAAAAAATGTTACCTTGGCGCGAGGCTCTCCTGGAGGGCGAGGCCCCGGGGAAGTATCCCCACTTCCCCCCCCCTTGAAATAGGCCCTGCCAGTGGTTCCGTTTGGATCCGGATAAAAAGCCATTTAGTGGGTACAGCAATATTTAATATCGGTAATTGTAACGATGGTGATGGTAATAATGGGGACAACAGCAGCAATGATACGAAGACGACCACGACAATGATAATGATAATGATGATGATGATGACGACGACGACGACGACGACGATGATGATGTTGTTGTTAATAATGAGGTTGATGATGATGACAGATAATGATAAAGACAAACAAAAGTAACAATAGCAACGCCGAGACAGGAAGAACAAGAACAGCAACATTATATAACAAAATGAATGATTACTAAAAATCTAAAAATCACTAAACTGCATTTTTTACGTATGTGGTTTATTTATCTGTGTTTTTTTACTTTTAGATCCTCAGCGTGATGAAAGGGTTATGGCTATAAACAATTTCGTGAATAGCGTCGTTCCTCCGAAGACTGATGAGTTCTCCATTGGATTTAATCCCAATAACAGAGAAGAAGCTTTGGTAATTTTGATGATGGACAGGAGCTACAGTGTTGGTCGAGACGTATTTAATAACGAAGGCAAATGTATAATGAAGGTAAGCCAAAGTGACACTCGGCAGAAATTTTTCTGTTAATCATAAAGAGAACGAGTTTACTATAATTAGCAAAGTTACCAAAATTATTATTTCTTAACTTTTATTGCTGAAAGCCTCCCTAAAATCTCAAAAAGTGTAAAATCAGCATTGTTTTACCTGATGCACAACTTTACTAGGGAAGCCACGATCAGTGATTTGCTATGCTCAAGGAACAAGGTCAAATGTCTCTGGAGCTGTACCGAGCCCTGCTATTATAGATGTTCCGCGGACGTTATATGCATATATCTGTACATATATACGTTAAGCTAGCAATCTGTCTTTGCACACGCGCATGTAAATGTGGCTAAGACTTGCTACATGGAGTGACATACATGTATATGGAACACCAAAGTGGAATTTGATGCTTTGTGGAATGTTCCAAAATGGAATATTCAATTTTGAATATTCATAATTCGTTTTTTAATTATGAATATTAATAAATCAATTTTGAATATTCATAATTCATTTTTAATATTCAAAAACGATTTATTAATATTAATAAATAAAGTATGAATGTTCAAACTTGATTTATTAATTTTCAAAAATAACTACTAAATTCCACTTTGGCGTTCCACACAAATACAGAGCGCCAGAGTTGATGCAGATGATTAGACAATAATGACGTGTACACAAGGGCCTGGCATAAGTACGTCAAGTAGGCGTAAGGCAATACAAATATAAGATGTAGAGTGATTCATTAACAGAGATAATATAATTACGGTAAAATGGACTAATCTAGGTCAAAGAGCTTCATGCTTCACTAACGAGTAAGCAGTATAGCGAAGAGGAAAAACAGTGTTTACGATTCCTATTCTGTTTTGCTTAGCCCTTTCCACTCCTCTGTCAGAATGCACAAGATGCTCTGTAATTTTGGTAGGCAAACGAATATTATTTATTGTGTGTACTGTGCAACAGTTTGGGTGTTTTTTTTTTTTGATAAATTTTATAAAAATATTTTGTTTGAAGTGGAAATAAATATTACATTACATTTTTGGAAAAGCCCATTGTTCGACATTAGTGCTGTTATAGCTCATAGCTTGCCACGGCCGTACATGAAGAAGTGTTATATGATTTCGCTGGCCAATTATTAGTGGGGTTCAAGGTATGCAAAAACTGGCATCTACAGCCGTTAATTTCGGCACCAGGTTAAAAAGTTTAAGAAAAGCTCAGCGAGAAAAAGAATTAAATCACATATTTAAATCAATATTATTTTGATGACTCATTTTTATGTCACTCGGTCGATTAAATTTATTTGACTATTATTGACTTTTACTATTACAATTTGTTATTCTAAGTAGTTAACTATTCTTGGCTATAGTTAACAACGAATGTTTTTGTAACCAAATGGTTCCTTTAATGATATATAGCATTATAGGATCGAAATATAATAGACCTACAGCAAATAATACGCACAAAGTGAAACACGATTGGATTAGATATTTTGTAGGTGGTTACAACATAATTCAAAATAAAAACAATTTTATTGTTTTAGAATTGGATTGATTTACTTGATCAAGATGAAAATACAAGAGTTCGAGTGATTCCAATGACGTACGCTAGAGGCGTTGCTACTTATGCTAAAGATGGGTTTTGTACTTTTGACGATAGATTTGATCTCGACCGAACAATTGACGAACTGCCCTTTTTTGAAAGTAAGCTTTCCAAGGCTTTTTTGTGTAAAAGAAACTACACTATTCAAGCTGTATTAATTTTGAATTCCTGAAAAATAACTGCCAGGTATTTATATTCTGTAAAATGTCCGTTTTAAATACTTTAAAATGTTTATGTGCTTAGGCTTATGTCATCGTTGATTGTAGCTGTAATAAACTTGTTAAGTGCCGCTGTGTTTATATAACATAATTATTATGTAATAATTAGTTTTTATATTGTGCGCGAACATTAAATTTTACTTAACTAGATGTTTTAGATTACAAGTCTCTCACTCGAAGTAGTTAAAATTACTTTTTTATATAGTTACAAAGTCGTTATAAAGATATGATGTTTGTCTGTTCATTCCATATTTCCACTTAGAATCTTGAAATTAAATTTTTAAATAATTATTTTTTAACGACTAAAATTATGGTTTCCCGGCAGTCTTCAGTTTTTTACACTTTTCTGTGTTTTGTATTTAGGCGGACCATGCACTGGTAATTATGATGGATGCAGAACATGCACGAACCACGCCTTATTCGAAGCCAAATACTTATTTGAAGAGTACCGTGACGCTTCACCCGGAGCTTGTGGAGTGCCAGGAGACAATTTTGTCCGCTCAACCAATGCCATCATACTTGTCACAGATGGGATGTCTAACTGTAATAATATTAATCCTTATTACTCTGCTGGAGGACCTAGTGTACCCCGCAGCATCCCACCTGGGGGATTAACAACAGAAGATATTGCTTATGAACTAAAAAATTCTAGTAAGTAACTGCAGGTTTTCTCGAAACTAGTTTTTAAGAAGCACAGGATATCGATGTCGTAGTAGCACAGCTACTCACTAAAATGTAAATGCTCGTTTTTATAACTTAATATATTGTGTTTTTGTGCTTTTCCAAAATACAGCTTGGTAATCTGCATATGAGTAGTAATGTGGATGGGTTAAAAGCCCAAAATCTAGCTAGTTAAGGATACCAAGAGTCTTACCAAGGATACTTATGGAGACACTGGACCGGCAGATAGCCTTTCAGCGATGCGGCATCGGCCCTCAATAGGAAAAATGGCCAGTTCGCTCAATGAAATAAACACTGAGACTACAACGGCTATTATCCTCGTCTGAAAAACATTCAAAAGCTAACCAATTAAATTGTTTTGTAAAGCAACTGATACTTTTTTACAGATTTGGAGGTAAATATTTTCGTTCACGGCGTTCAAGGTAATGGTGGCATTGGTGCTATAAATATAGACGAAATTCGAGCAATTGCCAGTGAGAACAACTACAACGTAAATTCCGATTTCTTTCAAGCGTGTGCTGATACTGCGTACGCACTTGAGGAAAGAGAACCTCCACCGCGACGATAAACATTGGGCTTGAAATCTCTTCATAACTAATAAAATAATGGCGATGGCGATATTATGCCCGACTACATTGAAATGTATGATAAATCTATTTATTATGTTTATGCTTAAATGTAACAACTGAAAGGTGAATGGTTGCAAATGGACGAAGTATTTCATAAGAAAGAAGGTTTTGCTCGCAATTCAAATTTTAAATTTAAATTCATCATAAACCGAAATATGTGTAATTGTATATTTGTTTTTCGTTTTATTAATGAAAATGTAACAACAATAACGGATTTGTTTGTTTTTACTGGCGTCATTATTAGGGTCTCAAGAAAAATTTCTAGACTACAGAGTCAGCTTCTACACAGTACACATGCAATATAATGTCTATAGGTTTTGATGATATTAGTAAATGATATTAATTAATAATAGCGACAGTGACAGTATCTTGCGAATTTTAACAAGTATAATCTAAAATCACACCGCCTGACTCTGGCTTAGCATACAATGGGCAATAAGGTGGCTACACATTAATGCTTTTGTAAAAGCCTACAGTCAAAACATAAGAGATAAAACTATATAACTTATAGTTATCACCTTATATCATTATATAAATTACTACATACATACATATACATATATACAAATTATTATATGAATGCTTAAATTATATGCAGATCACGTCATTGACTAATTCAGCCACTCAATCACAAAAAATTATGCCTCTCCAATAAAATATGGCAGATGGGAGCCATTAATAGCTTTGAAATTTATGCATTGACTTCAAACTCATTAATGCTTTTATTAATAATAATTTTTGTTTTACTTTTTTAAAACACTTTACATGATGCAAGTAATAGTTAGAATTATCTAGTTTTGTTTTCTGGTCTGAAAAAGAGTTAAAGGCAATTCTTATAATAACAGGGGCAATAATTATAAAGCTATTTATAATAATGCTGAAAAGTAAATATTATATACTTTATTTCATTTCAGCATTGTGATAGTTCCAACTTTATATTATATAACGTGACTACAAAAATGTCTAGCAAATCATCGCAAAGGGGATTTAATAATTTTATACAATGATGCGTGCGTGATATTCAAGGTTTTGCGTGTTACCGGTCAACCAAAATACTGGCCTTCAATGAGAAGTCTAAGGCTGCACAAACTCGGCATAAATGTAAAATTACATTTATTTATATTGCAATAAAAAAGCCATGTTCCAGGGTCTAAAGACCAAGTTAAGCATGAAGATAAAATGAACCAGACTCATTCAACGAATATCTTGTTTAATGGTGAAAATAAATCTGAATCTTAGCTACAGAGAATGATGTCTCAGTTATATACTTATGCACGGCCAATCTAAAAGACTTCTGTATAAGCACTAATATACATTAAATTTGAAATAACCTAAGTTGCCGACTTTGTGAATAATAATTAACAAGACCTGCATACTACCTATCAACGTTAACAAACATAATCCAATTTTGTTCTGTACAATAGTAGCTAGCTGCATAGCAAACTCTTTTGTGCTTGAATAATCAATAAAAATGCAGAAATCTGGACTGAATATATTAAACTTAGATTATACAACATCAAATTCTCAAAATCGAAAAATGGAAAGTAAGAAATTCCGATAAGAAAAACAAAAAGACATGACTACACCTTGTCGAACCTCTTCAATGTTAGCTCAACTACTCAGGAGTTGAGACACTTTTTAAAACATGTTGCTACAACTATAAATTGCAAATTGTATGTTGCTAATTGTCTTTAATGTTATTTTTTGTTTTTATAGACTTTGTGGTGTGGTTACAGTTTATTCATTTATAACATCAATGCAAGAAACTTAATTTGGCAACAACTCTGATACATAGGGAAGAAGAAATCAGTATTATGGCAGCAGACTTTAACCACAGCTATTTTCGACACTCATTATTTTATTTTTTATAATCTTCCATTTAAAACGCAGGAGCAGATACTTTTTTCGTTTTTCTTCATTGATGAATTATAGCATATTTAACTGTGATTGTTGTATCAGTATACTATCTTAATATTTATCTATAAAAAAAACTTTGCATAAAGCCTATAATATTTATGAATTATTTTTTTTCTGTTTATGGTAGTATTTGACATGCATATTATGTTGTATTAAGTGTTTTGCCAACGTACATGTATGTATTTATGCAAATAAAATTGAACTGAATTGAAATTGCAATATACCAATTGTAATAAAATAATATAATGTTCCATTTCATTTGTTTGTACTACAGGCTTTTTGGTTGGCCTGAGAATTTAAGATTTTGGAGAATTCGTATGGTTTTAGAATGCTGAGATGAGTCATTTTTGGAGCCTTCAATATCCAATGGTCATGATGTTGTTTCGTTCTGTTTTTGAGTAGATCAATTTTAGATAAAGTTTTAGTCTGGTGAATTCTGTCTTTGAAATTTTTGCTTTTATGAGAAATTTTCAGTGATGGCATCCGAGATATGACTCGGATGATCCGAGACAAAACTCGAAATTGAATTGTATTAGGTGAAAAATACTAGTTCTTGGTACGGCCGAAGTATAGCCAAATCTCAAAGCCACAAGCTTGAGCTGATATCCAGCGCGGAAGATTTTGGTTATTGCCAATAATGGTTTGTGAAGGTCGTTTCCGAGAATTATTATTATTAAATAAGAGTATTCGTTGCACAAACAAAGCAGAATTGTAGCATTACTGATAAGCATTACATACATTGGCAAATACAAAATAAAAAATATATAGGTACATGTAGAACTACAGATTACTAATATCAAAACTGACGTACTGCTACTTTGTTATAATAACTTAGTGCAATAGTGGCTATTAATTATTATTATTAAATATTAATAGTATTAATTATGAGATAAAGATCAACAAGTACAATTATATTATTAATGAAACTGATTCAGATTTTGGCTGCCCAGTGATAATGGCTAGTAGTATTAGATACTACAATTAATCACTACAGATTGCAAAGTTTTATATTATTACTATAAGTATAAAGTATAATTATGACTAGTATTAATTTAACGGGATACACATTGACTGGGTCAATATACGACATCAAAATTAACCGAGAGTTTGATTTCACGATCACATGCCAGATAATAATATTATTGTTACTTGATACACTTTGTACAAAAGTTAATCACAAAATTTGGAACCTAATTAGCTACAATATGTGTACATATATATATATATATATATATATGTATATATATATATTGAAAAAAATTTATCAAAAAATCGCCATACAGTCTATTACCAAAAAAATATTGTATTTACCAATACAGTTTATTGGGCCTCAGATGAAAACAGAGTTTGTCATATTGTGAAATAACTGTACTCTAATATGCTAACCTAGTGGTTCTGCTTTTGACCCACCTTACCACTGCAGTCAAGTTATCCAAGAATTTCTGTAAGCTAAACATTTAATCACTTGCCTGGCGGTTTGCTTTTGAAGCTCTCGCTGTCTTTCATAGAATGTTTAATCAGTTAGCTGTTGCTGTTATACCAGGGATGCAGGTACAGCATAATAAGATGTTGCAAAGTTGCAGCTAGATTACCATGCAAACTAGGATGATGGCTGTGTTGTTAAATGAATGGTTAGTGAATTGGGGTGCGTGCTTAATGTAAAACATATATTTACTGTAGGCAATTGCACTACACATGTAGTCAACGCATTATTAAAACACTTTAAACTTGTGTTAGTTAGTTAGTTAGAGCGCAGCTTCTCAGTTAAGCGCAAGTGATCTGGCTAAAAAGCAGCCTTCCCAATGCACTGCACTTATTGGCTATGCCCTGTAGTAATGTTACTGAACACACGATTCAAAACTGTATCATTTACTCTAGATTCACTTATAAATGTGAATAAAACTGACAACAGTAAAAATCTTATTGCAAGAGAGAGTCCTAACTGCACCATGTGACACGACAAACTATTAATTTGAAACGTAGGATGAATTTATTCGGCTATATAAGTCATCCTTGCAATGAACCTATGATGAAATCGTTACGATAGAAAGCGGGAGCTTAGGTGAACCTACAGACAGAGCCACTTACAAAGAAACATGGGCACCTCCAACTGCAGTTCAAGCACGCCAAGTATTTTGAGAGATTTTGTCTATCATGCAGCAGATTTTCAATATTTTTGTCAATATGAAAACTTTGTGATCCAATTTCTTCGCATAAAAATGAAGCAGCCGACCTTGGAAGTATTTGTGAAATTTTTGCAAATAAATAGACTTGTGTGATTTAGAAAAGTAAACTTTTTTATTTTATTTTTTATTAACTCACTTTATAAATTAATATTTTTAAATAACTGCATACTAGTTTAGGCAGTACTTCATTTCTAAAATTCATTAAAAGCCTTTGCAGTACTTTTTCGGGAGCTGAGAGAGGTTTATATGACATCTCGCGTACAAACGGTTTGAGTGCTGGAGTACATTAGTAGTCTGTTGGACATCATTTTTTGGTCATTCTTAAGTTTTTCTTTGGAGCCGTTTTTACAGGGCGCCCCTAAAAGTAACCCAATTTCAATCTGTGCACATTTTGAGCAAATTAATAAAACTTTGATCCTCCTTACTGAAGGGCCTTTACTCCGTACAGAATAAAGATCAGTGCTCTTAAATGATGAATATGACAATGTAGATCATGTATTGGTTAGGACATCGTTAAAACTTCGCAAAAATGTTCTTTAGACCTTACTGAATAAAGATCAGTAGTTCTTAAATGATGAATTTTGCCATAGAGATTGCTTATTTGTCACTTTTATGTATTCAAATTGGTGTGGTATGTAATGGTACCCCTCATTAAAGTACCTCAAAATCAATTTAAATCACACTTTCAGTACATTAGTGGCACTTTGCGAAAATTTTCGTGCCTATCTACTAAATAAAGATTCTGGCTCTTAAGTGATGAATTTAATCGTAAATATCACATGTTTGCTGCTCTTACGGTTTCAAATTGGTGCATTATGTAGGGGGAGCCCGTAAAGTGCCCCAAAATCAATTTAAGTCACATGCTGAGTACCATAACAAAAACTTTGCGAAAATAATCTTTACACCTTACTAGATTCAGATCATGGCTCTTAAATGACGAAATGATGAAAGGAAGGTTGAGCACGCTATTCTGTTCTAACATTGGTGTACCCCAAGGAGATTGTTTGAGGGTATCCTTTTCTCTTTTTTTTTGCTTTTTATTTTGAGACTATGACTGATGATGATTATATACCCTGTTAAAAAAATGAAAGACCATACCTATATAGATCTTAATCCAGAAAACTTCAGAGCAGATACTCTAGTTGATCATAATTATAAAAAGCAATGTTTGGAAGACCTTCATCTTTAATCTCCATGCAATACCCTGACGATATAACTTACCATACAGCTAATAACAGGTGAACAGCAAGAGATAAAATGCACAATTGGCCGCCGTTTAGAAAAGCATAATCTTAAGGTCAATAATACGAAGACGGAAGAATATTACAGTTCGTGGAAAAAATATAAATATATTTTTGACAGCTTGATAGAAACCATAGCTGACATACAACGAAGGAAGATTTTAGCATTGTATGCCTATTCAGATTTTACAACAGTTTTTGAAAATGGTAGGTATCCTTTTGAAACCAACGTAATGGCATTTCAACTTTAGTTAAACCTGTACTTTTATAAAATGCTGAATTATGGACAATAAGAGTTAAATAGCAGAAGGAAATTGATGCTTATCAAAGCAGTCTTTATAAGAAATTATTAAGAATTAAATGGCCTGACAGAATATCCAACATTTGATGATCTGTATGAAGTGGTGAAGAAGAACTCTTGGACTAAACAAATAGAACTAAGATTGGGCATCTGCATTAGATTGGGCATGTATTAAGATTACCCCAGGAATCTTATCTTCCTAAAGCATTACGTTGATCTCTTGAAATTACAAAAAAGCTGAGTGGGAGTCAGCTACTGATCGTATATAGATATACTGCAAAGAGATTTAGCAAATGCAGTTCTAGGTTTGAAGGCAGACAGAAGTAGCTGACATCAACGGGTGGAGTGTGTCATGTTTTACAACATACATAAGCATACAAACAACGAAACGATAATGACAAAACTATAGAACAAATGAAAATCAGCAATTTAGTATTCATCGGTCAATAATATCTTATAGTTATGTAAAGCTCTTGTATAAGTATAAGATTTATTTTACATTTTTGTAAACTTTATATTATATAATTTCTTAATGTAAAGTGTAAGTATTTCTTGCATTATTATAATAAATGTAGGCTTTAGCTGTACTTATAATCTTATACTTTAGTCCCTAGAAAGGTAAAATGTGTCTAAGTCGTCAAAAGTCCCATGTACTAATATTGTAGGCGTCGCTTAATAAACTTACTTTGGGATGGACGTGTTTTAACTAAAAGTTTTTTCAAGGTTGGCTGCTTCATTTTTTACCAAGAAGTTTGGTTACAAAGTTCTCATAATGACAAAAACATTGAAAATCTGTTGCTGTATGATGCACACATTCTGTTAAAATACTTAGCGCTTGGCGTGCTTCAATTGCAGTTGGTGGTGAGTTGAGTGAAGCAGTTCTGAATCATGTGTTCAGTGATCTTGAGGAAATAGCCAATAAGTGCAGTGCATTGAGAAGGCTGTTTTTTTTAGCCAGATCATTTACACTTGACTGAGAAGCTGCATCTTCGGAATCCATCACTTCTAAAACTCGTCTGCATTTCTTTTCTGTAGCAAGCCTTTAGTGTTCGAATAATGCCTTGTTCACACGGCTGAATGAGGGATGTGGTTTGTCAGTAAAAATGTGATGTGTTTTAATGATGTACTGACTACATAGGTAATGCAATTGTCTACCAGTAAAATAAAGTTTCACTTTAAGCTTGCATCCCATTTCACTAACCATTCATTAAACAATACACAGCTGTCATCCAAGCATTCGAATTTCCACAGTAATCTAC
This sequence comes from Tubiluchus corallicola, assembly GCA_030141605.1. NCBI lineage: Eukaryota > Metazoa > Priapulida > Priapulimorpha > Priapulimorphida > Tubiluchidae > Tubiluchus > Tubiluchus corallicola. Next base: position 38,219 of record JAQGDQ010000127.1, read on the forward strand.
CGGCAACTTCGCAACACCTTACTGTAGTATCTGTATCACTGATATAACAGCAACAGCTAGCTGACTAAACATTATGTGAAAAGCAGCAAGAGTTTCACTAGACAAGTGATTAAATGTTTAGCTTCCAGAAATAGATAGATCGCAAGCCGCGTTTAGCCCTGCCCAACTTGATAACATAACACACAATCTCACAAACTCCCTCGCTGCAAGTGCTTACAGCATGCAAATAAACTGAAAAACCATGGAAAAATTTGGTACTAGTAAGTTTGTTACAGGCAAATTTGGTCCTAGCAATTTTGGTACGAGGCAATCTCTTGTAACAGCATAAAAGATTTAATGTAAAAAATAGGAAACTAATTTCCTTGGGACAGACAGCATTATTAATTTGACAGCTCAGCTTAAATGTTACCTGCCTAACCGGGAGAGATTTTTTCAATAACACATTTGTTTGAGTTTTTTGGCTTGAAGAAACTGATATTTCTGACTATTTTAATCTTTCCAGGCACTATACGTTTACATAACTTATTCAAGCGTAATGTTTCACCACTATAATTTCTCTGTACTACTGCTAGATAAATTTTACTTACGGAAATCTTGTATGGCTGGAGCAAATAAAAGTAATAATAATAGTACCCACTTGACCTTAACTCTTGAGGTATATTTCTATGCAATTTCTGCACGTGCTTGTGAGCCGCTTTTGTTGAGGCGCAACTCATATGAAGGAGGAGGCAAGACAAAAGGAGAGCTAATTGGGACACCTGCTGGTTTATTGATGTTTTGCGATCTATGTATTCTTGGGTAACAAAGTTAATTGCAGTGGATCGGCGGGTCAAAGCAAAAGCGCATGATAAGCATTCCTGCTTACAAACGAAACTGCACTTAACAGGATTGATTCTACGCAGAAGTCATAAAACCTTATTGGTCACACTCAAGTGTCTTATTTCAAGCATGTGAAGCAAAAATATTGAGTAAATTATGTGAAGTTATTTGAGTCTATTATTTGTTGTTTTTATATGCATTTGAATAGAATCTGCCCCTACCAGGTGCTTTGAGTCAATTAGACACCCGATTCTATTAACAGTGAGTCTAATATACAGCACCTACCGCATTTAGATATACGTAACTTGATCAGAGTGGCTTTCATAATTAATGCTATTATTATTATTATTATTATCATTATCATTATTACTATTACCATGACTTTAGATTTTAAATTAGTTTCTTTTTTTAGTTGGAAATTAAAATGGTATTTTAAGCCAGACTCACGGCAACCTGGCAGGTTGAACCTGGTACTCACTGCCAGTACATTGACTCCTGGTATCAAAGTTCAATGCACTATTTTGGTAGGACGTGTAGAGCAGTCTGTGGAGTAGCATGTAAAAGGACTAGGTGGAAGTTTACTGTTAGTAATAAATGGTTAGTAACTTTTTTATTCTATAATAACATTTTATTACTGTATGCAGCATTTAGGTACGGCCATTTAGGCATAGGACATCTGGGTATGGCACAACTGGACACTGATAAGACCTAATATTGTACCTAAATTATTATTTTGCAATTCTTGGTATTTGGTAAATTTTTAATGATTCCCAACTCTCTCACAATATTGTTTAAGATATTATTGCTTCACTAAATTAAACTTATTAAAGAATGTCATATACAATAATTTCGCATTTTTAAAACTAGTCAAATTATTCTATAGTTTCTGGTATAGCACTTAATATTACGTGTAGTTTTTAAAATGCAGAAGATACTGAAAGTTCAGATTAACGTTTTATTAAAATATGATGACATTTAAACACAAAAAAGCATTGAATGCCTTTATAGTCTAAAAATAGAACATTTATTATAGGAGCTTTTGCCTAACAGGCCTCAAAAGCTGAATAGATTTGTGCTGCTAGTTTGAGGCATTATGCACATTATATATATAATGTATGTATCCCGAGGTTTTAATTTATAACTTTGAGTTAAGTCCAACTGTCATGTAGCAATTAATACCATAAACCGATAACCAAATGTTCTCAAACTAATGCACAATCTTCTATCACATCAATACTTATAATCAAATACAGAGATATAATCAATTTAAACACTTCTGCTCTACCTGCACTACAGTTTAACATAACATTTATGTTATTATATGCACTTCATTTACCAGCTAATAATGTATTAGCGTAATGTGCGTAATGCTGTATTTGTTACTTGGCATGACAACATAGTTGGAATGTATGAAATGTCAATGTACTAATGTAATTATATAATTTATTCTGCTATTGTTTTAGGTTTCAGTACTTGAAGACTTTTCAGTTTTCTACGATGAGTTCAGAATTTACAGGAGCAAATCGTCTCGCTAAATGTTATGCAAGCCTTTGGGTGGAGTATGTTGGCCTTACTATGCAGCATCAAGCTCTTAATTTGGGGCAAGGCTTTCCAGATTTTGCTCCACCAGATTACATAACTAAAGCTTTAGGTGACACGGTGTCAGGCTCTAGCACATTATTAAATCAGTATACTCGTAGCTATGGTCATCCGAGGCTTGTTACTGCTATTGCCAAACTTTTTTCAAAGCTGCATAACCGAGGACTGGATCCAATGCAAAATGTCTTAGTAACAAGTGGTGCATATGAATCACTTTTCTGCTGTTTTATGGGTTTTCTGAACCCAGGTGATGAAGCAATTATAATTGAGCCCTACTTTGATTGCTATGAGCCAATGACAAGGATTGCTAATGGTATTCCAGTGTTTGTTCCACTAAGGCCAAGGAATCCTGGAACACTTATGAGAAGCTCTGACTGGAAGCTAGACCCAGCAGAGCTGGAATCAAAGTTCAGTAGTAAGACTAAAATATTAGTTATAAATACTCCGAATAACCCACTTGGCAAAGTGTATACACGAGATGAACTAGAAATGATAGCAGACCTTGCTAAAAAATACAACGTCATAGTGATTTCTGATGAAGTTTATGAATGGCTTATTTACAAAGATAGTATGCAAGAACATATAAGAATAGCTACACTTCCTGGAATGTGGGAAAGAACTATTACAGTAAGTAGTGCCGGTAAAACTTTTAGCATTACGGGTTGGAAGATTGGTTGGTCTATTGGGCCAGAGCACTTGTTAAAACATGTCAGGGCTCTTCATTCCAATTGCATTTATACTTGTCCTACTTTATTGCAAGAAGCATGTGCAATAGGATTTGAGCTGGAGATGCAGAGGCTAGGTGAACGACATTCTTATTTCCAGGAGCTACCTGCCTTGTTACAAAACAAGCGAGATCAGTTATCGGAGCAGCTGATTGAGGTAGGGATGCTTCCGGTCATTCCCGATGGTGGATACTTCATGGTTGCTGATTTTTCAAAACTAAATATAAAAATTGATGATGAGGAATCTGCAGAGCCTAAGGATTGTAAATTCGTTAAATGGATGATACGAAATAAGAAGTTGTCTACAATACCAACCAGTTGCTTCTATTCACTGGATCACAAGAATGTTGCAGAGAATTATATAAGATTTTGTTTCATAAAGGAAGAGTCAACATTATTGAAATGTCGAGATATTTTAATGGAGTGGAAAAGCACGCTGTGATATTGACAAATGTTGCACCTGCTGAAGGTCATGACCATGCAGTAACAATAGTACTACGGTTTATCTGTTGTACATTTAGTACTGAGAAACCAAAGAAATTCTGATTGCCATTCCACCATCGTGTCAATATCTAGGCAAATTAAAAATGTCGTCTTGGCATTTTGACAATTGTATTTGCAGCTTAGAGAATTGTAAGTGTGGCTTTCAGTTGATGCAATTAATGATGTCACAACATTAAAATTACAACTTTGTAATGACTCATCATTATTCTGTATTTTTCAATACCAGAGAACAGGTCTGTTATTACACTCTGACAGATCAAGAAATAAATTTTAGAATACTATTTCTCAACCATTTATTTTATATGGTACCTATGAAAGATTTCTTTTAACTGCAAAAGCCTAATACAATGTTTATAAATATATAGTTTAAATAAAAATGTTAAATAGGTGTAAAATATATCAGTTTGAATATTTAAGCTGCTTGATAAACAAAGCTATTTTAATAATAATTGCTCGTTTATCAGAACGTTTAATTGTAAAACACTCATTCCAGTTTATTTATAAATAGAGAGTTTATTAACCACATTACCATAAGCAAGAAAACTTGGAAGTTTTGTAAAATGTTTTCAGTTTGAATTACAACATTAAAACAAAAACCTTTCTGGTAATCGTCTTGTGTCTGTTAACTTTAATCAGACGTCTGTTGGTTCTGAATTTCTTTCGTTATTTTATGGGTATAAATGTACATAAAAACACCAATGCAGTCATAATTAGAAATGTTACATGTACATGTGTAATGCATTAGAAATGATAAGAAATGCTTCTAATTCCAGTCAATTTGTACAATTCCTTAACTACTACAGCATTAGTTAGATGGCTTAGGCTACTCAGCTACTCAAATATTTAAAAGACATTTCCAAGAGTCAGCAAGACCAGAAGTTACAAAGTGAAATCTATTTCTAATGAAAATTGGAATAACGCAAAAACTGTTGTACACTAAAATAGATTATGAATGAAATCAAACTAGATTTTAGGTTTACTAATGTTTAATGGCTTACAATTTGACAAAACAAATTTCTTCACACTTTATTTTTCAACAGTTGCTAGTATATTACTGAATTTGAATTCAAACGCTACCTACTCTATAATTACTCTGGCTCATGAAATGAAGTATAAGAAGTGGCTAAAAAGCCGTAGATGACAAACAATCTTGCAATAGTTATTAAATGAATTCATAGTAAGCATGTTCTTTGAGATATCAAATATCAGAATATGGCAAATTTTACTTTGTATAGTAGATTAACCTTCAGGCCCACCAAATTTATACTTTAAACACTAAGAACTGCTAAACATATAGTGCTAACAGGAATAAACCTATAAAAAGGTTGTAAGAATATTTTTTGAGAAGGCAAGATGATCTTGATACACATTTAACTTTAAATTGTTCTCCAAGCTGCATTACACACACTCCACAGCAAGTTACAATTGTCACTTATTCTTGTCATAAAGTTTCTGACAATGGGTTCACACTGCACTTTGTCATTTCAGATTGACATTTACAGAAGCTAGCGCATCCACAATCCACCTGGGGTAATTCCCACTAGCGTATCTGATGTTCATGTAATTATGAATAAACTGTGGAAATTCGTCTTTCTTAATGGCTGCTTGAATTGATGCCATTAGATCCATCTGATACTGTACATTATGTAACGTGACAAGATTGCAAGCTACAGGTTCTCTGGTTACAATGGAATGCAAGTATGCCCTACTGTATGTTTTGCATGTTAAGCAGCTGCATGACTTGTCTATTGGCTCGAAGTCATATTTGTATTTCGCTCTCTTTAGTTGGATTTGTCCTTCTGGCACAAGAGCTGTACCAAATCGAGCTGTACGTGTTGGATAAACGCAATCAAACATGTCACACCCCAGTGCACAACAGACAACCAAATCTTCTGCAAATCCCACTCCCATTAAATAGATGGGTTTACACTGAGGCAGATGATCAGTTGATAAGGTCACCATCTTCCAGAAGTGCTCCTTAGCCTCACCACCACTCAAACCCCCAATTGCGAATCCAGGTACGTTTCGCTTTATCATTTCATCAACACATTTATTTCGCAGTTTTTCATTCAAACCACCTTGAATAATTGCAAACAAATTCTGCGAATCCGAACACTTGTTAGCTCTTATACATCTGTCTAGCCAGCGAACTGACCTCCACATAGCCTCCTGTACTCTCGGACCAGATATTGTGCTTGACACTACATCATCCAGTTGCATTATTATGTCTGCACCTATACTGTTTTGTATTTCAATTGACTGTTCTGGTGTCAACAGTAACTCCTTACCATCATAAGGACTCTTAAATTTAACTCCTCCTTCTGATATTTCTGACAGATCCAGCAGAGACACCATCTGGAAGCCGCCACTATCTGTCAACAAATTTCGTTTCCAGTTCATGAATTTGTGTAGGCCGCCAACCGATTTAAACGTGGCTGTTCCAGGATAAGAACCCAAATGATACGTGTTGCTCAACATTATTTTGCAATTAGTATTTTCAATACTTTCAGGTGTTAAACCTTTTAATGTTCCATGTGTACCAACAGGCATAAATACTGGTGTATCTACTATACCATGTGGTAATGACAACTGGCAGGTTCTAGCCTTTGTTGTTGAGCATTTAGCCAAAACTTCTAATTTTAAAGCATGAGCTGTAGAAGCAGTCATATTTGGCATGCAATCTCACAGGTAGAAGCAGTCATATTTGGCATGCAATCTCACAGACTGTTGGTTTGTTTAACCTGTTTGTGCTTTAAAAAAATTCATATTTTTAAAAATGAAAATATTGCAAATTGAGAAAATTAATGCTGGTATTTGTACCATTGTATTGCATTATATTGTACAGTTTACAACTAAGTTCTTCATATTACATCTATGTTTGCTCCTCACTTTTGCAAACACATTAGTAGTACACAAAATTGTAATTCATGCTCCACAAGATTTTTTTAAAGCAAATAACAATGGTAAGAACACAGTTTTTCAAGTTGGCATGGAAATCATTATCTTATGTTTTCACAAAACAACCTTGTTAGGTACTCTAAAAACATCACATCAGATGCTGATGATCATTGGTAATACAGCTCCAAATTCATGCCATCTTTGATTTCATCTGATTAATATGTCAAGGAAAATTATAATGCTACAACATGAAGATATTCTGATTAATACTACTGGAGACTGCATAATTGGTGCCCTTAGACAAATTCCAAAGAACAGATTTGTTCCTATGTCCTAACAGTTAAAGTAGTAACAACACTAGGTATTTTTAATGTGGTAAGTTGCTAAATTCAATATGTTTTTGGAGAGAACAATTTACGCAAAAACCCACTGCATTTTCTCTGCTATCCCGGACAAGGCAGAAACGTTACCAATACAGTGCACACATTCTAGCTGGCCTATGAATACGGATGTAAAACAATCTGAAAAATAATCGACAAATACAGTACAGCAATCACCATTTAAAAACGAGCACGGAACCAGTAAAAAGCTATCTTAATAAATGGTTCTAATATGCGGCACCTGTGGCAGGTATGTCCATTTGACAAAATACAGCACATTGCTAAACCTTTCACCACTGTAGTTAACAATATATCGATTACGTAGTTTTACTACTCTTTTATATAACCTACGTATACGTACAAGCGCATGCTTTTAGTTAAACTTGCTTTGCTTTATGTTTAGTAATACATTTTGTTTTCGCATAATTACAAAGGTTAAAATGCATTCTGCTCATCTAATTTACCCAGCAACTCTAATTTGTTTTGAGCATCCAACCCATGCGCTTTCATTTACAAGACAGTTTTACAAGATAGGAAAATCTCTACTTAACTTTACAACATACAGGCACATATAGACAATTTACCAAACAGGTGACACAACCAGTGGCAGCCAGGTTGCTTGGACAAAAATGCATGCTTAGAGAATGGCTTACATACAATATCAAACTCAATTAATAGCCTGAAATGCATTCTAGCAGTAGCTGATAACACACGACTACTGAAAAATGCAGAATAGTTATTACAAAATGATCGGGTTTATTGAAAGAGGTGGCACCGAGAAATGAATGCACAAACATATGACTTCTTCGAAATTTGTCAGGTTTGGTCCCTGAATATCCGAATTAAGCGAAATTAACTGTATTCAAAATTATTGTGGGGTGCTGTACAATCAGAAATGAAGTTTTAAGAAAAAAAGTTAAACTGGATTTTCTACTGGCAGTATACGTCAATTTGAAAGATGTAAAAAATTAAATTTCCATAGAGAAACGTTAACATGGTCTTTTATGGAGACTAATAATTAGTGATTCATGCTGAAGTAAGCATTTTGTTTTTTTTAATGTCTTGCGGTTTCTGTCCACCTGCGAACAGTAGTTTATTTCTACATTACACTGTCTTTTTTAATAAATATTATTCATACAAGCGGATCTTTGTGGTTTGAGAGACAGACAGAGGTGAGACTGTTCTCCAACTTTGTCACGCAGAAATCATGACAGAATTTTTCCTTCATGCAAGAATTCTCCTGAAATGTAATACACATATATATATATAACGAAAAAACCTTTAAAGGGTAAAATCAGTGAATTTTCAGAGTTCACATCAGTTCAGTAAACTTGCTTTCAAAAACTGTTGTCCACATGTAATTTCACCATATGGAAAGTTCTCTATTAAGTAATTCTATGTAAAACATGAAAGTCCTCGTAAAGACTACTAAATGTAATCATTTTAATTGTTGGTTGTGTATTGAGAATATTAAAACAAGTTCTTTTGGTATGTTTATATTTGATGAGCAGAAAACTAATAGTGTACATCAATCAATTAATTCTTTAATTTTAATTATTTTCTGAGCTTTTAACCCTTGTCGGGATGCTATGATAGTTTCTCAATCAGAGGCATGAACCATTTAAATTCCATCTTTCCCCTCAGGTATAATTACACTTGATGTTGTAGTCCTCGAGTCACAATTCACTTTAGACTCGGACACCACTTGAACTGGTGAGTTACTAACTCGAGATTTGACACAGAATTGTAACAAACGACTCACGACTGGACTTGGACTCAAAATGACAAAACGTTCTGACTAGACTAGTAACTCGAACTGCACAGACAGCAAAACAAACAGAAATGGGCAATGGACAAGGCTAACAGATTTCAATTATATTTCGACAGAAAGAGTATCCTAGATGTTATATACTGAAAATAGGAATATAGCAGCACATCTAGTTGGCAGAATACGTAATATGAAAGGATACAATCTTCTAGCGTGATGTGATCCTTGAAAATAGTATACCTACAAAAAGCAAAGTAAAAAAAAAATCACAATTAATATTTGTAATACTAATTATAGAATAAATCAAACATGTAATGTGATATAATTTTTTAAAAAAAGCCTGCAAACAAAAAGATAATAATTCCATACTAGCAAGTATATCATAGAATAAATATGGATGATTTTTCACAAAATTATTTTATTGTTGGAAAACTATACATGCCCATAAATTATAGCAAACTAGCTGCCCCAATTTTTCACAAAACAACACACGATATAATTCTAAATAATGTGTGTACTGAACTGTACTCAGAATAATAAATCAGTTAAAATTTCAAAAAAGTATTACGAAAATTACATTTTATAAAAGTGTGTATAGGAAAGGCATATTATAATTGAAAACAAACCATTTTTTTAATACTATTTTGTCCCATCTTGTACCAGTTTGAGCAGCTACAAGTTTCTTTAAGTCACCAATTGTATCATCACTGCTGAATGTGTGTTAAAGAAATGCAACATTTCTTGCTTTCAAAATAATACATAACACACTCGGCTAAGATGTGCAATAGAGCATAAGTATTAGTGAAGGTATTAGTAAAACTTAATTCACTAAATCTGGAGATTTTCTAAATACAGTTAAAAGCTTACATTTGCCAGAGTAATACACACATCGCATATATTAATTCTACTGGTATGGGCTTAATATATTTATAATATATATATATATATATATATAATATATATATAAATATATATTAAATATTATTATATTTATAATATACTTATTATATATATATAAGCCCATACCAGTAGAATTAATATATACGATGTGTGTATTACTCTGGCAAATGTAAGCTTTTAACTGTATTTAGAAAATCTCCAGATATATATAAGATTCGAGGCTGCAGCTCGGACGACGGGACCATTAGCGGCGATCTATATATCAAACGAAAGGTCTTGATCTAGTGTCGTGCCATTGGGGGTTTATTTTTTGAATCGGGCCCACCGGGACGAAAAACCTCCAAAAATGGCCATTTTTCGGCCGTGTTTTGCAAAAGTTATACGCCTGAGATCTGGAGAACGGGAACGGGTCGGGGGTGGTGCTAGCTATGGATAGATAGCCCGTTCAGTGGTGGGTGTCATAGGCGCATTTAGAATTTGCGAGAGGACCACGGCGTCCCGTAACGGGCGTTTTCCCGGACCCAACTCCGGATTTTTTCGAAATTTTGACCAAACAGCCTGCAGAAAAAACCTTCAAGCGGCGCCTGGTGGGACTCTCGGAAGGAGATATATAGCTCTTTACAAAGAGGAAGAACAGGGCTACCTGAGGACTATGTAGGATGTTCGCGTATTGTCGATTATAAGTGTATTTATAAGCAAAATTTTTTGCGGGGCGTTTGCTAGTCAATATATGAATGTAAATAGCTTTTGTGGATAACTTAATCACAGACATCGTGAAATACAACTTTAAAAAATTACAATATTTAAAGCACCTCAGAAGAACCAGTTACTGGCACTTAAGCAAAAAGGATACTTGCACTTGACTCGAACTTTCTTTCCAAGTCTGTCGTTGCAAGTTATCTCGATCATTTTACCAGTCCTATGGTCTGTTTTGCAATATAATATTACTTTAATCAACACTTAATCAGCAGCTAAAATAGAAACAGTTTCCCAGTTGATAATCTTCATTTAGTGTTCTCTGAAACATAAATAAATTTAGTATCAATTTGTGGAAAACTTCATCAACATACAAAGAAAGAATTAAATAAGCAGGTTTAGGCACCTCCCTCAAAGAACTGTCGTCAGAGTAGTATGTAACAGCAGAATATTGGACATTGACGTTTTTATCATGGAACATATACTGTAAAAGTTAATCAAATAAAATTACACGGCTTTGTTGAAATAAGTACAACATCATCGCCCAGGGAGCAAGGGGAGGGAGCAGTTCACCTTAGGTGGCACTTTTGGCAAGTGCACTGAAAAAGTTGGTTCTGCTGGAACAGCAGAAAGGCCATGCATGTGCACTGCAATAATATTCATAACGGAATACTGTAGTATCTACATTCAGATTCAGAATCTTGTAGTTTACCAGTACTTGCTATATTTTATTGCTATGTGATTTACAGTACCGCTTACAAAAAAGATCAAGACTGATTATACATAGCTTCAAGTTAGCATTGCGGGTCGATGACATTATACAATTATGCACCTGCCCCTATCTGTGCCAGTTCTATGAAAAGATTTAAAGTGCAAACAAACAGAAAATTCTTTTAATGCAAAACAGTTGCGCAACTAAAAGTTTGAACCCAGATTGTTATTAATATAAAATGGGGTTTACCCAGCATCCGGATGCATATGCGCTTTCCACTTGCAGAACAGCAAACAGAATAGCCTGTGGAAAAAATCAATAGGAATTAGCTGCAGAAAAAAGAATAATGCATACTCAGGCTGCATTGCAAGGAATATAAACTGATTTAGTCTATTCTGCTCCCTCAAAACGCAAACGCATCCGGATATGCTACGTAACGCCACTTTATATGTGAATCTAACTTCAACTGATTTAATCAATTATAAAGGTTATAGCATGTAAAGAAATCACAAAGTGTAGTTTTTGCATAATTATTATTGATCACGGTGCATGCGCATCTCACATCACCTAACCTTTTCGCGTAACTTGGCCATTCAAATTCAACTCACTATTTTACTCAGTACTCAACTCATTCAAGCTAATCACAACTAAATTCCTCATTCTTAATTTAACATTCTATTATATTCTAAACAGCGGGCAAAAAAGCTTCTTTCTTAACAAAATAGCATTTAAAAGCTGTGTTGAGCAATATATGCAGAGAACAAAATTTATTTTTACCATACAGGCATACTCGTTCAACTTTTTTTGGGATCACATCCAGTCTCTTGCGAGCGGAGTAGGACACTAGCCGAAGTAGGACAGTTGGCGTACATGGGCTAGCCCAAGTAAAACGCGTCGTACATGGGCTACCCAAAAAGGACACAATAGACTGGTCACGAATTGAGTCATTAACCATACTGGCAGCGCCGTTGTCCTTGTATATTTAATAATAATATTTGAATACATCAATACACGTTGAGTAATTTATTATACATCTGATAAAACAAAAGAATCTTATTACGAGCTAGTAGAATGGCCAATATTAAATTTGGCTACGATATTAATCTCTTTGGTGTGAAATAAGCCCGCTTTTTAGGCGATTCTAACATTTGCTTAACAAGGTATTATAATTTTTTATTTTGTCTCGTTTCACTACCTCTTGGGCAAATAATTGTTTTCTTCCCCGAGCTGTGCGCCCTGCATAATTTCTCCCTTTAAAGCATTAGATACTAAGTTTAATGTTATGATGATATTAATGGAGTTAATAAATACAATATTAGCTCCGCTTTAGCGGAAGTGTCCTACTTCGGCTAGTGCCGTATTCTGCGCCCTACACTGTTCACCTACGAATAAATTTTATTTAGTCACACTTTATTTTCGGAGAAGCTCAAAATAGGTTCAAGCAAGGAAATCGGCAGCAACAATGAACTGACTTATTCAAAGTCATCCACAATAATAAAAATAGCGAAATTGACATGAACAATGCATAATTACACAATAATTACGATTATAAAGGTTATAGTGTGTAAAGAAATCACTAAGTGTAGTGTTTGCATAATTATTATGGACCATAGTGGTTAGCATGCCAACTTAACTCAGCAATGCGCATCGTAATTTAAACAAGGCTGATTAGCTCAACTCAAATGAGTTCAACTCCATTAAACCATTTTCAAGTCTCATCAACATTCTGAATTTTAACCATCATAAGGAGTGTACTAACAGTAACTGTTGAATGTACCGCTTGAGATAAAGGTTAACAGTTTAACCCCCAATTCAACCCCGCCCTTGAACAATTAACATGCAGACCTCAAATCTAATGGAAATGCTTGGAATTTGGAAGGTATTGACTCAGTACACAGTACTGGTTCAAGCAAAAATGAACACTATTCTACAGGCGAATAATGCATTTTTATACAAAAATTTAAGTGGGGTCATGAAAAATCAAGTTCGGTCACTTTTACAACGCTTTCATGTGCATACCTTTTCAAAAAGGTAGAGCATACTAAAGCAAAGCAATAATAATATAACTTTCGCCGATTTGCACAAACCTTGAATATTATTTTAATTAAGCCATTAAATTTTACCAGGTTACGTGGAATCGAGGAGTCAAATTTCATAAAAGCCCCACGGAATCAGTTAAAGTTGTAAAATTCTTGCGTAAACATACTTTAACGCAGTCACGCCCTAAACACCGTATATATATATACAACTAGCAACGTACGGCAATAGAAAAAGTTCACAGTACAGTAGAAACTAGACTGTATTACATAGAAGTTTGCTGATGTGATAATTATTGGTTACGCCTCTTTGATAATGGGTACGGCCCACCACTTAACCGCATTATACTTAGGCCTATAGGTGCATGGTCGAAATAATCCAGCAGCAATACCTGATGGCTGCATCACAACTGTTAGATTTAGTGTCAGCTTCGCGATCAAGTTCTTGCACTCGTGAAGTTTCTTAATAATTAAACGGTGAATAGTTCTGGAAGCTGCCATTATCGGCAATATACGTTTAGTTGAAATGTGAAATTGAAACTGTTGTGATTATTGTGTAATAGACATGATGTTATTAATTCATTATATCGTTGTTTTGTTAGACGTACAACTAGTGGTGATTATACACTAAACTAAATTATAGGCTAAGCTGACAGTATACTGAAGTGTTAAGATCAGGTTTTAATTAAACTTCACTGTTGTTCTCTTTGCTTTTGTTTACTTACATTGGTAAGGGTCTAACAAATAATAAAATTCATTTTTTTGTTCTTATAATACTCTCATTGTTATGAATCAATGATTGCTGCTTTTTATTGCATGTTATGCATTATGTAATGGCTATGCACATTTTTGCATACCCAAACTGAACAAAGTGAATGTCTTCTAAGAACTGTTGATAAATTCCGCTTTGGCTAGCCTACATATTACTACTGTATAATCAAGTAATTGTAAATCAAAATTTAGTATGGCAAGGTTAGTTTAATTTTCTTCGTTACAAAATTATAAAAAATTGTTGCAAGCCATAGGCCTGGTAAAATGTAGCAGGTTATTAGTAGCCAGCTAAACCATTCGAACGGGCAATCTGCATTTACCCTGTGGATCCAGATATGTTTATATCTGCTAACGTGTTTGGGTCTATGGGTTGTCTGTATTTTGCCAAGTACCGGCGTATACTATTATGATTTTAGCTGATGTGAGTAAGATGAATATTGTATTGTTATAGTTATTATTACATGTAGTAGTTAGTACTAATCAAATTTCATGATACTTTTATAAAATACAAAATTGTTTTCTTTGTAAGTTTGCTCCTTTCAAGCTAAATTAATGGCCATAAAGCCCACTAAGTACATCACATTTTCAAAAACTGCTAGATTTGCATATTGATAGCACAGAGCCCTGTTCATTCTGTGGTGGAAATAGTTTGATCAAATACTCACAAAGCGAAACGCAAGCTGCATTAGCGAAGTATACAAAGTATGCGATGGTTTGATTTACGTGTGTCATATAATAAATAAATAAGTAGCTGCTTAAAATAAATGAACGAATAAATGAATAAATAAATAAATAAAACGCTTCATGGTTTCTCTGAATCCGCATTACATTTTCGCGTATAATTATTTTAATGAAACAAGTAGCATTTTCCAAGGCATGTATTATATAACACAAATACGATAGTCTGCAAACTATAATCCCTTTGTTCGAAATACTATAAATCAAGCCTGCCATAGGCCAATAATTAACACAGATTTCTCGAAATAAGGTGTTTCTCTCTCTCTCTCTCTCTCTCTCTCTCTCTCTCTCTCTCTCTCTCTCTCTCTCTCTCTCTCTCTCTCTCTCTCTCTCTCTCTCTCTCTCTCTCTCTCTCTCTCTCTCTCTCTCTCTCTCTCTCTCTCTCTTCCTCCATCATTAAATTTTAAAGTTCATACTTCGTGACGTTTCGTCTAACACATGACTAGGGAAAGACCACTTAATTTTTCCGCAGTGTTCTGTTCTTGTATTCAGAAAAAAGTAATTATTCCATTTTGGCTTCTTACATGTAGAAGTGGTGCCTCCTATAATCTGTCTTAAATAAACATTCTTCCGAAGTTTGCCTTATACGTCGCATGCCGATCATAATGTAGTCAACACTTGTGCAGTTTTTCAGTGCTTTAGTGACTGAGTTTGCTATTGTGTAAACACTGTTAATTCTGTGGTCAATGGTCATCATATGCGGTGTAAACGCTGATTGGTTAATTTAGTTCCGTGTTATGCATTTGCTAATAAAGTACGTGTTAGATGGTGTGCTGTAACGGTTATTTCGTTAGCTTCTCTGTTTACCTACAAGCCACAGTTAAATACTCCGTTGGCTCATCATTTTGTTTAACCCTCACTTTCGTTGTCCAGAACTGCTTCGTGACACCCCCTGAGTCACCTAGGGCCTCAGTTCGCTGCTATGTTGCTGGAGTAGGAGAGATGCATACAACAACACTCATAAAAAATGATTTGCTGCTTCCTTTTTGGCACATCAGGAAATATGACACAATTAGTGGTTTGCTAGTGTCAGCTTTTTTTAAGTCACTGTCCGGTCCACAACTGAGTTACTCAAAAGTGCTGCATATGATTTTGTGAAATAGCAAAAATAAATCGTACCAAAAAATTGCAGCTGCCAATATTAGCACATTGTGGCTGCTTAATAGTGGGTGTCTTTATTACAAACCTAAAGACCGTTAAATCACGACTTTATAAGACGTCATTCTCATGTTGATAACTGACAATAAAAAATCGGTAAGGGGAGGAAAAGCTATTATTTTATAGCGACGGTTTTGCGAATTTTCGAGATCTTCCTATGTAAACCTTTTTGTAAAACCGGAATTGTTCATAGACTGACTGACCCTGGCTGGGGGTTTCTAATTTAATTATTTAGCATAGTCATTTAAAGTAATTATTACAAACACTTATTTTTAAATTTATTTTTTATATTAAAATGTACTATACTAATTTTCATTTTTATGTTCAGCCTACATAATTATTCACAATCATTAAATTTAAAATGATTAAAGACATGAAATGCCCAAATGAAAGAGCTGCAGCAGTCTCTTGAGCAAAGCTCCTGAGACACCCAGCTGAATAACCAGATTGCGTATAGACCACTGCCCAGCTCTGTGCCCGAGATTTAAGTTACATATTCATTCTAAACAATAATGTAAAATTTGCTCTGAATTTCTTATTGCAAGTCGAAATTCTCCGGAGGCTGCTCTGTTTGTAAATAAAACTAAATGAAACGAACCGTAAATCTGATCAAGTGCGCAATTTTTACATGGTAAGATCCCGAAGTTCCTCTTTTACACTGGCTTGCGTAGGAATAGTGTGGTTTGTTTTTGTCTTTAAAACTTTTTTCTTTTTAATGAAGTTAATGTCATTTGAAATAAATTCTTTGGCTGCACTGGAATATATAGCGCTGAGAGCATTGATACTGGTCCAGTCTAAATAATGGACACGTTACGTTGGCTGCCCAAATACTGCAGCAGAAACTAAGTTACATAAAAAAGATCAGACATTTTTATGCATATAAAAACTCTATTTATGAAGAGGAGAAATAATGAAATGAAATTCAAACATTTTTATGTGGAAGAACTACCCCGTTAATTAATAATACATGATAATTGGAAAAATGGTACTGTACCTGCCGATTTTGCAAGCTTTACTCATGTGACTGATCAGCAGTATTAAACAGCGGACAGTAGTAAACGGCGGTTTTTCCAGAAACAAGAACAATTTGTAACAGTTTTACGTTATCACCATGGAAATTTCAGCCAATTATTTACTACCACATGTACTGGACTTATTTTCTAAAAGTTTGATAATAATAGATTTTAGAAGCTTTTAAATGAAGTACAAAAATTAAACTAGATTTAATCGTTATTGCTGCTAGTATAAATTTGCTAGACAGTTTGGACTGTCAGTTGTCACATTTATTAAATTTCCTAAATGTTTAGATAGGTTTACTAAAGGAAACAATTCCGTTTACACTTACCTAACTATTAAAACTAGGTGTTTGTTACTATTGAAAAGGAATTTTAAATAAAAATCTGCCAAATTTACCTGCCACACAGCAAAATTATAAATTAATAGTCAGGTCAGAAAATCACTGCTTTAGCACATATTTACTTCCTCTAATTAAATTCCATGTAGCTAATGCATGTATTTATACTTATTATAAAGTAATAGAATGCGATAAACTTCCTAGCTACTTTATTTCATTATGTAATTAGTAAAAATATTGCATCAGATATGATAAGTAATTCTTAAATCATTGAACATGTACAATGTACATGCAGGTAAAACAACATAAAATGATGTCGTTCACATTCAAACATCACAACTTATTACGAGCAAAATATAAGCGAGATGTTGGGAGCTGTTTGACGTGCTACTCCATATACCACACTTGCGCTATCGCACATCTACGAAATATCTAGAAAACAAGTGTGGTACATAGGTTGCCCAAGTTTCATTATACCTGAAAAAAGTATTTATATGACTAATCAGTATCAGTCCATTAATTAATCTGTTCAAAGTTAATCCAGTGATATCGTTATTTTGATCAGTGGTAGCTCTCTTTCAAAACTTGTCATGTTTTTGTCTTGTATTTTATTTTATTTTAATTACATGAAACTGTGTACTGTTTAAGTCATTAACTCTTTTGAAACTATTGTTTCTTAATTATTAACAGCTGTTTTCAAGAATGATTGTGGATTTTTATTTATACACTAGGTCATCATAAGTGCTTTTAGCCTGCTGATTTCAATCTTTACATTTTGTAATGTTTAATAGATACATAAGACACAAAAAATGGGTGAGCTTTTTCATTTCTCATTCATTTCTTTAGAGTGTTGTGGCTTTTGTATGTATTGTATTGGTTGTATCTAACTCAAGAAGGTAGCTAGGCCTATTTTGTTCCGATAGTATACTTACTGACCAAATGAAAATTGGGATTAGAATATCTGTGTCTAATTTAAAAGCAGCTGTGTGCAAAACTGCCTTTGAGTAAAAAGCAATTATACATATTATGTGCATTTTACAAGCCAAACCATTAATGAATTTATAGGTATATGTGTCATGCGTAAGTTTTCCATGAGTCTGTAAAGGTCAACAAATAGCTTGTATAGCCTACAAATGGCAAAAACACTACAAATAACCCATAATTAAGTATAGTATAGAATATAATTACGGGCTAAGCAGCTCAGCAGCATCAATAGGCCATTACAAAACCTGATAGAAGATAAATTAAATGGCTTGGTAATTGTAGTACATAATTAATACAGTTGTGTACTACAACTGTGGTATGTATTATAAAAATTAACTATACTTTACTTAGGCAGTAAAATAGTGAGCCACTGTAGAGAAAAAATTCAGAAGTTAAAAATTCCACAGATAGGAGGCATTTCAATGAACTTAGGAGGACCTAACTAAAAATACTTAGTTATTTCTTGACATCTAATAGACCTATGCTAATTGCATGCAAAAATGATTGAAAAGCAATATATCTTGATAATAGAAAACAAAATGTAGCATGATTTTCAAAATGAACAGTTTTCTTTTACAAAAATGTTTTAGTGCTATTGACTGTGTTCAGTTAATACAGGAAAATAGTATAATGAAACTGAATAAAAAATTTGTTTTTCATTTGATAGACTGTTTCTTCCAGTGCTCTGTTCTAATACAAATGTACATGTAAGGTTTTAGCGATGAGAAAGATGATACTGAGTGTCTGTCATAAGTCTGTTTCGTTGGTTTAATAATTAAATTTGTATCACATTTGTTGCATGTGTTTTCATACATGACAGAATGGCACACTAATCAAGGTTCCTGGCTTCATTGATAGTGAAAGTTCCATGATTATGCTATGTTTACTTATTGTTTAATAGCAACAGCATTGGTGAAATCTAAAAAAATATATGTACTTTAATTAATTGACTAGTTACAATATTCGGTTTTGAATACAGCCTAATTGGATAGGTATAAATGGTGGCAGTATTATTCAGATACACAAATTTTACAAATGACTCTAAAATTATGCATCATTAAGGATTGACAAAAACATATTTTGATTTACCATGATACTATAGCACAGCAACAACACTGCAATACTATATGTAATTAGGTATTTTATAAATTTTTGTACATTTTTTTGTTATTTTGGTAGCGTAATTTCTGGTGCATCAGTGTAGACCTCATGGTCTAGGACTAGGCGCTGACCAGCTTTGAAATAATTTTTGAAATATGCACGAAATCACTAGATGATTCTGTGACTGCTTTTTATGCTCTTTGTTGACTTTTGTGTGTGTCATGCCATGCCAACTTTGCTATGTTGAGTCAGTGGTTGAAATAGTAGAGCATGTACCATGAAAACCCAGGCTTTGAGTTTAAGTCCTGGTTGACTCCTTCAGTACCCCTTCAGTTAATTACCCATTAAGCTAATTGTTGTTGTTTCTCTTAATGTATATTTTTCTCTTTATGTGTCATACGTTAACAAACTCAACATGCGTACAATAATTAGCCTACAGTGTGTGTGCGTGCGTCTTTAGTGTTCCAGCTAAGTAACTTCAGTTTAATTAACTTATCATTGACTGAGCACATGTACTGAGCAACGTCTGCTTAACAGCAATTTTACAATTAACTAGAATATTCATTATTCTTGAATCGTACACCCTTTTGACAGTTAATGAATGCATGTCAGTCCAACTGTTTTTACTTTTCTTTACCTTTCACCCAACAGATTTCAAGACGTTAACTTGGGAAATAGAATGTCAGTAGCTACCCCTATGTATCACTAATAAATGGGTTATGTTAAAAAATTAACTATTTTGAATTACTAACAAACTTAAAGAAGCTCAGATATGAAAAGAGTGCACAGTACCAGTGGTTATGTTTGCTTTTCAGGAATTTGGTAAAATGTCTTCAGATCTGCAATGGATGATTTTGAGGCGTTCTTCTAGCTTTCTTGTTAGCAGTCCAAATGTTTATAAGGGTTTTACAAAGGTAAATTTCTAAATCTATTGCTGTTAGATTTTAGATCTTATAGATTTTACATCTAACATTCTGAAAAAAAATTTTGTTTGTAACTGGATTAATTTCTGAAATTCTGAGTGCCACAGTGAATGGAAGCTGGCTACATTTACAGAAATAGCAGGTGTAGTTTGGTACTCAGATGAGCTTAAGGTATTTTGTATGTTATTCCAAGTAGAATATTTATTCTAGGCTTTCTCGAAATTGCCCAAAAAAGCAAGCTTAGTGGTAAAATCGGCCGAAAGCCTGACAATACTCTAGGAATGGTGGTGTTCAAGATATGATGGAAACCTGACTGACAATGCCACAGCACTGAAATTGTGGCCCTTTGTAATGTAAAATGTTATGTGCTGACATTGATTCAATTACTCTGTCAAAATTTTATCAATCCGTTTTATTTATGTATGCACATACTGGATATTTAACAGTTAACAATAGCAGTAGGCTTTTTGCTTACATGCATTTAAAGAATAAGTATGTACATTACTGTACGTAAATTAATTAGTTTGAAATTATGGGTTTGAATAGACAGCTATATCATCTACATGTAAGGCTACACATTTGCAACCTTTTGGGCAGTGCAACTTTTTTGGTTAAATGTTTTTAAGACATGCGAGTGTATTTACAGTAATTTATATTATTCTGAAATGCTTAGATTTAAGAGCTGTCTAAGAAAATCAATGACTCTCTTCTTTACTAGTTAACTAAACTCCTTAGAGGTTTTGGTCCTACTGATTTATTGTGACTTTTTGTTCAAAGACCCTAAATGGTGCTTACAAATTCAAATTCTTGAAATATGGAGCCATTTTTGTTTTGAACGCTGAGAAGAATTCAGAAATCGTAAACAATGTTATTAAGAAGATTTCTGTTGGTTGGATCTTGGTGTAAATCTTATCCTAATGGCAGAAAATTAGTGGCTTACAGTGAGTTCAGGTAATTTAAATTGAGTATCAAATAATTGATAATAGCTACATACAACTTCGTGAGATTTTAAATACATTTTGATATTTGTGGCCTTTTCTACTTTCAGGCATTTCAGTTCGCAAAAAACTATGTTTTCGAAACTAGGTCAGAATTATTAAGTCTATGTCGTTGTTATTGCAATTTCTATTTCAGGAACCCAATAACTTGAAAGGCTTGAACTCTTTTCGTTATAATGGACTGATACATAAGAAAACCATTGGAATTGTGCCTGCTTCAGATGGAAAGGGGGTCGTGATGATAACCAAAAAGAAGTCGGGTAACTATTCTTTGTTTTTCTACAGATTATGATCATGTGCTGTCTGATAAGTACGATTAAGTGTGCTGCTGAACTGATTCAGAGTTTTGTACTATGGGTTTCACATGGGAGTCGTGATAGGACTGGGTATTGGTAAGAGTACACATACATTAACAAAAGATAAAGTACATCACCATATTGTAGTTCGTTTTAGGTTGCCCCATCTGTCTGTCTGTTGCCACTTTTTGTGAACTCTTGTGTAATCTAGGAACCTGATACTTTGTGGTAGGACATAGTTAGACCTCGGGGTGCATTAATTTTGGGTCAATTGGCGCAGATTTAAATTTTTACATTTTTTTTTAAGATTCGCATATAACAAAATATAATACTCCACCACTCAGATGTATGCAATCACTAAACAAAAGTGCCAGCAGCTAAATGATTATGATTCATTAGCAGGCTATCAGATAACAACAATCAGTAACATATCTCAAGCCTGCACGGTATGATGGTCCCTCTGTTTTATCACAGACGTTTAATATAAGCTGCTTTAACGTAAATTTACAGTTTGTGTCAACACAAAACATTTGAGATAAAAACAACCTTCGAGTATATCTGTGTCTGGATATAACTTCAAATACATCATAATTATAATAGTTTATTATGATTGTGGAGATTTAGCATAATTTCATGTGAAAACTGTAATCTGCATCAATGCAGAAAATACAGTTTTGCAGTAGTGTCCACATATATCAATCTCGTCGGGACAACTAGCCCTCTGCTGAGAACTTCAGTTTAGTTTGAAATATCTGGGGCATTTTGGTCTTTTTTACCTATTTTTGATTGATATGATCAATTATAATGAACATCTAATTGCTAATTGCCCTACAGTTTGATAAGATTGTATCCTAACAATACTTAGGCCTATTATTTCACAGTACAAAACTGTAAATATGCAGCAAATTTCTTGCTTTGTGAAAAGCTATTTGTGCACTGCTGTGAACTACCTACTGTAGTTAGATTGGAAAAAATACGAAAACTGTTTATCTACTATTTTTACAAAATTATTTTAGTGTAATGTGATATTATGTATTCACTTAGTCATTTGTCAGTAGTAGTTTTTCTTACTTGTGTTAAAATGTTCTAATTATATATTGGCTAGAAATCTTGAATTTAATTTGGAAGGTAAATTGGAGCAAAAGAAAATAAGTCTGGTTGTCCTCAATGTCTGTTAGTAAGCATTACCTGTTAACTTTAAAGCGTAATGACCATTTTGCTGTGACTTTTCTAAGTTCCTTAACTGCATGTGCACTTGCTTGCCTGTATATATACCCTGGCAGTTTAGTGGTTTCTTCAAAGCAAATATTATGAGTTCATTCAAAGTTGGGAAAATTATATTGTATGCATCCTTGCATTGTAAAGTGCAAATGTGAATAGTTGATCTGTCAATTACTTATCATACGTACAACTTCACACTAATTAGATGCCATTCATTACTTTCTAAAGAACTTTAGTTTTTGCCGTGTCTTTATAGTTTTGTATTCTGTTTTGATTGGCAATGACTAATTTTTAGAGAAAATTTGTTAATACATCTGTAGTTTTGTATTGCATTCTAATACCTATAACCTGTGCACAGTTTGTTTGTGAATACTGCTTTTTCTTTTTAAAAAACATTTTACATTAGGTAAATCAGAACTGATATCCTATATTAAACATCTTCTTGTAGGGTCAAATAAGCCAAGCAAATCCTTTAACAAAACTACATTAAAAAGAGATGGACGAAGAACGTTGAAGGCAATTAAACAATTTGTAACTAAGAACAGATACAGAAAAGACTTGAAAATGGTAAGACCTAATAAATAATTTTTGCTTAGGTTCTCTGAAGCAAGCACAACTATTTTTCCTTTTATTATGTATGTACTCAGTTTACTAAAACTAAAGATGGAAAAGATCCCTGAATGTGAACTTGGTCATAATGTTGAGCAAAAGGACATTTAATTGTATCAGAAAACTCTGATGAAAAGGCAAAACTGAGGCAAAAGTGACAGTTTTCTTCATGTCATCGTAATCTTTTTGGCGTGGTTTTAAGATGAGTATTACCAATACACGTGAATTTTCTCTACAGGCAGCATTACGGCGGGCAAGTGCTATTTTGAAGAGCCAGCGACCAGTTCTGGCGAAGAGATTGCCTCGCAAGAAACAGTAAACACTAAGCTGTACATTATATAAATATTTCAATAAACAAGGAAGGCAAAAACTTTGGTTGTGTTTTGCTGTGATGTGGCATGATGATGTAGTTTAAGAAATAAGGTGCAAAATGATTGTGTATAAAATACAAATATGTCTAAATAAAGCTAGAATTATCATTTGGAATTGCTTGAACTTGTCAGTAATGACTTAAGATCATAGTTATAATTCAGAATAAATAACTAATTAACCAATTCTGCTTGCAAAATAAATTTTTACCAAGAAACAAAAAGAAGTGAATTTAGACAACCTAAGCTTGTGATTAATCTATGGTACACCGAGTGTTATTTATTTGTAAGTGACAATTTCAGTGCCATAAGTACATATCAGAGCTACTCATGAGAATTTGCAGAAGCATCATAAAATCAATGAACAGTATTGTAGACTAAAACTACAGGCATATTTCTGTGAGCAATAAATAATGACAATATAAATTTAATTGAGGCCATTTTATTCGATGCATTGCCCAAACGTAATCTGTACTTTTAACATATTTTGGCATTGTGCCATTATAATGATCAATGTTATTTACAATGATGGGTGTAACAAAGTGACATACTTTCATATAAAGTGAAGTTTAACTTAATAAAATAAGTCACTAAAATGACTGTCGTTGCTTATACATTAACAAATTGTCTTTTATCTAAATATGAGAACTTGAAAATCCCAGTTATAGTAAATATGATTGCATATAACTTTGCTCAGGCTTAGAACCTTAGGCCATTATTGAGATTTCACATTATTACAGAAAGTGCAAATTATCTTACTATTTCAACTAAGTAAAGTATAAAATTTATTTGGAATCGGAGCATGTTATATTTGCAGGATGACTGCAAACAGACAGGACATTTATGACTGTGTGAAGAAGTTCCTTCTCCACTGTTCTACCTGCATTATAAAACAATAGCTACAATAATCCATTTCCCTGAACTGCTCTTTTAAGCTAAAAACTCATAGGAAGGTCCTGTGGTGATTGACTTATTGAATAAGCATCTAAAAAGGTACTATGAGTTTTGAGATAAGCTTGCTGACGTTTCTGTCTTATGAGTAAAGCTGCTAATATTCCAGCTATAAATACGATGAGTAGTATCACACTTGAACCAGCAGCTAACGAAACCTTAGATAGGCACACATCAGAATTTGTCAAAACGGTGGCCTTGTTCTGCAGTGGTGACTCCTTTTGCAATTCTGAAAGTAGAAGTTTGCATGTTAAATTTAACCACTTAAGTTGAGTATTGTCAGCAGAATTCAGCATATGAAGTACTTGTACATGTATGTGTTTAATATTCGATTTTTTTTAGTATAAGTACCTTGCTTAAGCTCTGCTTCCTCACTTGGCACGAACACTCGTATGCTATTGAAGACTTGGTCACTTTTAACATCTTTGTCAGAGAAAGTCACTGTTAACTCTCTCTTCTTTCGCTTTCCAATAGGTAAACCTGGCGGTGTTTGAGATTGTGTGAATGGGTTAAATGTTTGTCCTGGATCATGTGTCACGGGACGGCGTCTTCCATCGCATACAGGCTAAAAGTTTAATATTGAATTTGGTTTATAATTCAGTTGATTAAGATTAAAATAACTCGAACATTACTATTTTGAAAATGATTATATCTTTCCTTGCTTGGGTTCTCACCCATTTCCCATATTGAAAATGCACATTTTTGAATTTTTATGTGGTTGAGGAATGACCGAAAGAGCTTGGAGTGGGCAGTTAAAAGATTATAAAAAATTTTGGTAACAAAGTTTAAGAAGACAATATATGCCAACCTTATAAAGATAAAAACAAAAAATCGAGGTTTTTAGAGTTGTTTCTTTTTTGTTTTACTGTAATTATTAAGGAAATAATTATTTGTAATTCATCTGTTGTGGTGAGTGGAGTTTTCTAGTGGAGTGAAACGTTTGTAGATAAATGTTGTCGTAATATTATTAAAGTGTTAGGCCAGTTAAACAAAATTCAATTACTTCAAAATTGTGTCAGGCTGCGGTAAGTGGAAGCATGTTTCTGGCTTTTTGCACATGAAGTTTTTGCTGCTAAATGACGAAATGTTATATTCATTGCATTACAACCAATGTATTTTACATACTTGTATTTTTACACTCTTACATACAGCACTTTAAAGGCTGATTAAATTTTTTTCCTAGCTGAAAATGCATTTGTAGTAAGTTAAATGTATCCTGCCGAATTAGAGAAGTACGTAATGTGTCAGTTTTTACCTCAAAACATTTATCCACACAGACATTACATTGGCAATCAAAATAGACATCTGGAACATCTGGAAACTTGAAAACTTTGAAGTTTGCTGCAAGTCTAGTTCCTAAATCTGTTCTTTCTTTTTGAACTGCTTGAATGAATTTGGAATGAAGAGGACACCTATGTAAAAGATAAGAATACTATGCATCAAAGTTAAATGAGCAGTATATTAGCAAGTGGGCAATTTCGGATCCATTGCATCAGCACAGTAAAAAAGTTACTTTTTCAGATTACGTCAAGCATATTCTTACCCGTTCTCATCTATGAGATCTACACTACCCATTCCCATTCCATCATGTGCAGTGCATGATGTTGCAATGATATCAAATGCACCTGCAAAGATCAGAATTTGTCAAAAGTCAAATAAATTAAATGTTATACTTTCATTTTTAGATGTGTACTAACAACAAAAATAGATTTAGCATTAACTAAGCTATAATGCTGAGAAAAAGGATTACTTGAAATCTGAATCAGGCACATACAGATGCTTTTAGTGCATTGCTACAGTGTGTAGGAAAATGGGGGCTTACCATTTGTCCTAATTTCCCAGATGAGGGTACCCACGTCACCCAACACGAGCCTTTCGATTCCTGGACCACCTACCGCAGGTCCACGTACAACTCTAAATGTACAGTCTGGTGCTGGCATGCCACCTTCCACAAGTGTGCTTTGCAGTGGCCTATAAAAATGACGTGTATCAATTCAATGAATTAATGTTTGTTACTATATCCCATGATGTCGGTCTTGTTAATAATGTGTTAGGGAAGATTCAGAGAAGTGGTAGCCTTTCGTAAACATTCTTAAAAAAGTTAGTCACCGAATAAATATGGAAGTAGTCAACATCTTTCAGTCATTTATTTATTGCATTTAAATTTCAAAAATTGTTTTTGGCAGTCCTTTAAGTAAAATTGCAATCGAACAAAAAGTCAGAATTTTGCTAGTGATCCAGTTGGTCCAGTTCAAATTAGAAATCAGCTCACTAAGATTTGTTTTTTTATTACTTACGTATTTAATTTTTCTTAGGATGGTTAAATTTTATTCCAGGCCACTCATATCAATGATATAAGGCTCGAGTCCAAATGCTGCTTTTTTGCTTTTAAACTTGTAACGAGTGATGAGACGCAGTGTTTTGCTCGTAAAAATAAATTATTATTATTATGACTGTATGATTATTTTTTTAAATAATACAAAGTTTAGTGATGGTAATGTGAATTACTGCTTTGAACTGGTGCTAATGCCTGAATTGAGTTCATAGTTTCCTTGTGAATCTTTAAGGTATATTTTGTTTTATTCAATGTCTGCTTTTCACAAAGTCTTATGTGCTTCTTGGGGTTTTATTATCAGATGTCTTATTAACTATCTTCAGGGACTTCAGAAAAACATTATATGAGTTTTAGAAACAGTTGTTACACTTTATAAGTTTAATAGAAATTGACTTATTATGTGTTATAGCTCTGCTTTAGATATTATTATTGTGAGATTCAAACGTAGAACTCTAAAATGGAACTCGCATTCTAGCAATTTCGACTCGGGGCTTTAATAGAGAAGTAAGTGTTACGCACTTGAAAATAAGATACATATGCAACAAAAGGATAATGCGATAACTACTTACGGAACGCTGACACCCCAGTCGACACCTTCCTGCTGATCTCTTCCAAAGTCACAGCTAACCCTATACGCTCGATCCCAAGCTTCTAATATTCCTAGTTCAGGTGCTGTCATAACTACAATGGTATTGGTGAACACTGCCGTTCCTCCAAACTCTGTTGTCTGCAAGATGATAAACACTTTACCTTACACCTTGTGGAACTTAACATCTGAATGTTGTAGACTTGAAATGCTGTGATGATGTTAAATGTCATTTTAAAGTTGTAATTTAGTGCATTTTTTATTGACATTTAATGAGTATTTTCCCGTAATGGCCCTAATATAACTATGTAAAGTGTGCATTTACCACTACTGAACTCTGAACATTTATCAGTGTTTGTTTCTTTAGCAGTCAGTCTGTCGAGTTTGTTATAAGCGATTTATTACTATCAGTTGTTATTGACTACTTACAGATCTTGTACCTTCTGTTCCACAACCATCAAGGGGAATTTCAAATAGCAAACTCTGTCTGCCAGTGCCAATAGTTCTACACTGATCTGCTTTGAAATAGTTTTTGGTAAAAATAAGTCCATCAAATCTCCTGTCGAATCGAATGGTCACCCTCATGGCATTTCTATTCATGTCACACATAACTTGAACGTCTGTTAAGAAGAGATGCAAAAAGTCATACAAGATTAATTGACAACAGCCCGAGACCAGTGCTCGCGGTTTTCAAATTTATTTTCTCACCTTTAAGCTTTCCCTTCTATTGTTATAAATTCGCATCATGGCCAGTTTCGAAGTGATCTGCTAACCAAATTGTGAGTATGGCTCAATCTTAATTAGAAAAGCCACAGTGTGTGTTTGTATTTGCTTTGAAGCAGGCGAATATAAGCTGGTAACACTTCTCAAATTTTCAAGCACTGAATTTTAACTTTAAAAAACAAGTACAGCTTTTTATAAATGGAATATCTTTGATAAACGTATAGGAAATATAGGTCTCATTATCTTGTAACTGCGTACCGCAAGTACACACTATTATGACCGAAATAGTCTTATGTAGCTAAAATTTGACAATATCGCTTAGCCTTATATTAATTTTACCTTCCACATTAGCCCCATCCATTTCTAATGGATAATACTCTGTATTGCGTTCTGCTAATGGTCTAATGAACCGGCGCCCCTGTTCACCACGACCAGCTGCCGTTTGTGTTCCAACATTCGCTGACACTGTTTGTGGTGGGATCCCGCTTATTTGCTGTGGTGGAACGTCCGGTTGTGGACCTCTGGTTGGTGGTTTTGGTCTCGTGGTTTGCTCTCTGAAATTCCGTATCATTTTTTGTGTTGTAAAATCGAGGTACAAATAATACACATTTTTAGCACACTGTGCTGTAGTGTTGTTAACTGCACGATGTGATGTTGATTTTGGATCATACGATATACTTTTTCCCATCGATACAACATCGATGCTAGAATTCTTTTTTTATACCATATGACACATTTTTAAAATCGGTATATTTTTCGGAAAATCGACCTAATATGAACAATAAAAACATGTTTAAATTAAAGACAAACTAGCAAACAATTAATTTCTGTTTGAATTGCGCGAATTTGATGATTTCCTTTTCTTGAATGTAGAATTCGTTAGAATGTTAATTAGAATTAGAAAAGAAGTGCAAGTGCAAATGTAAGTAGTTGTAGTACAGATATACATGGATCTGCGATATGAGTGTGAAACTTCTTGGTTTCGATACCATAACATGTTTTTGTGATGGTGTCGATACGATAACGATACTAGGCTACTTCCTATATCGATTTGATATGATACGGAATATGGATAATTATCATTTAATAAGGCTAATATGCTGACACTAACACTGCTCTTGTTATTAACATTGTGTATAAACTTGAAAAATCACACTTGCCTGTCGAAATACTTTTCATATGGATTAGTTGGGGTTCCAGTGGAAGGCTTTGGATATGGTTCAAATGCACCGTGATCTGGTCGTGATTCATCTGGTATTTGGAATGGAGGTCTAAGTGCCCTGCCAGCATCCAACACGTCGGGACCTGTAAAATAACTCGTAATTAATAATAAAAATGATATATGTGCACGCATTCGCTAAAAGGTGACATGTATGACTAGTTAGATTCTTAAAATAGTATTGACCAAACATATAAAATCTGCACAAGAAGCTATATGTGACCTATCTCTAGTGGCTAATTAAATGCATTGGCCATTATTAGATGTGCATTACACTCTTTACAAATAAATTGGCATGTGACTTTTAATATAATAAGCAAATGTTTGCATGAGCCATTAATTTTTTTCAATTATCACGTTTATTATTGTTTATTAAAAGCCTTGTTTGACAAAGAGGAATTTATTAAAAACTTTTATGATTAGTTCTACAATTCATTAATAATTTGTGCATAAATCTCTTCTTTTTTGTAAAAATTCATTATTGTAAAACGTAAACGATTCTCACTTTTGCAGTCACTATTTTTCGAAATGAACAAATCTGGATCTTTTCTAGCTGCACAGTTAAAAATGCAAGGATTTGAATACGTTTTTCCATCGCTTCCACATACTGGATTGTATTCCTTGGTGCATATACATTCTTCTTGAATGACCTGTGGTTCTGTAAAAATATTAAGCTTAATTTAGACACATTTTATTTTTGTTTCACTTTCTTTTACTTCGAATACTTTTGGTTTCTGTGCAGAAGCCTGAGTGAAAATAATTGTCTATACCTAGTCTTAGTGACATTTCCAAAAATTCATTATTATCTTTTTAGGAATTTAAAAGACCGCCTGTTGTGAAACTTTTGCTTTTACCTTCTCTGCATTCGCCCAGGTAGGCAATAGCCAAGTTTGGACTCTTTTTCACTTCACACTGCAGTTCACATGGGTTGCCATAAGTCTTACCATCATCCCCACAGATTGGATTGTATTCTTGTGTGCAGATGCACAAATTTGGGTCTAAAATGGTAATAATACTGGTGTACATAAACACTGTTATGACTATTACTCAGGTTTCCGTTTGCTTCATTATAAACACTGTACACATTCTTTTAAACAACAATAAAATTTTTGGACACGTAAGTGGGTACAAATTGTAAAACCTTGTGTTGGAACATTATTAAGAAACTGATTTTTTCAGTCAATAAATAACAGATTTTTATTTCACAAACTAGAAATTAAGGAGAACTGCCTTTACTTGTTCGTTGATAATTCTATTTTTAAGTTACGTCAGCGTTTTTTTTTAGAATTTTCGAAGGTGTTTTCTAAAGCATTTAAAAGATCACCTGCTGCAAAATTATCGCTCTTACCTTCTCTGCATTCACCCAGATATGCAATAACCAAGCTTGGATTATTTCTTGTTTCACACTGTAGTTCGCATGGGTTGCCATAAGTCATACCATCATTTCCGCAGACTGGATCATATTCATCTGTGCATATGCACAGATTTTGATCTATATAAAAATTATTCATGATCATAACGAGTGTGATCAGTTCCTTACGGTGCTACTGTTTGTTTGTACGTAAGTACTGTCTATAATAACACAAGGACAAAATGAACAACAAAAGTTTCAACAAAAAAATACTGTATTCTTTTTTGGATCCCAAACAGTGTCAATCAAGGAACTCATTTATTGAATCAACAAATAACAGCTTTTATTTCACCGTAACAGTCATATAAAATAAAAAATATAATATTTTAAAATAATATAAATAGCTATATGAATAGCTTCAGTTTGTGTGCACTGTGCAGACAAATGTGAGATTTTAGTAGCTAGTTTCTTTTCGCGTCATAATTAATGTTAATGAAAAAGCCTGCGATTAACTGTAACGTTTAAGCCACAGTTGTTCATTTCCCGTACATTTTGGACGATAACCTTTGCATTGGTGATTCTGGCCCAATTGCTATCTAAGACGTTCAGCATTCTGTTAATGTGATTTATCGCGGAAAGTAACATCCATTATGACAAGGGGTTTCCTACATTCTCTTGGCCTTTTCAGACATAGCACTGATTAACTTAAAATTATCATTAAAAGTGGGTTGGTTCTATTGCTGGATTATAGGATAGTATAGGCTGCCGCCTAGCGCCCTTTAATAAAGGGGCCCAACCCCTAATAGGTCTTGCAAAAACATTGTAAAATAAATTTTTTGGGGGAAATAAGCATAATATTTTAGTACTTTACAATGATAAATTTCTTTAAAATAAAATATCAACTTTAAAAGAGGCATCCCGAAGTCTGAAAAAAAGGGGAAATTAGCATAATATTTTAGTATTTTACAATGTTAAATTTATTTAAAATAAAATATCAACTTTAAAAGAGGCGTCCCCGAAGTCTGAAAACCCAATTTTAAAAAGTGGTGTTTCTTTCTGGCTCCTTATTTTAGACCCTGTTGAGGAGCATCATAATTTCATTAGCCTAGAACCCCCAAAAGGTCATGATCCGGCTCTGGTTGGTATCCATCACTTCGCAACTATCTACAAGGTACTGCCGTTGTGTACTAGATACCGCCTGCAAAGAGCCAACCTGTATAGACAATACCTCGCTATAACAAAACAACAACAAAAAACGATATCACATTTTAAGTGGATGACTTTGACCCGTGACTTATTGCAATGAAGTATTTCTTCTATCACATCAGTGTGTCTTTCTACTAAAGATCAATTGCTGTAGTGAGAAATTAAAATAAGCACGCTGACTCACACTGCTAGGCTCCAACAATACTGTTAAATTTTGCTTTTTGCGTACATTTTTATTATGACGTTTGTTCTTCATCATGCACAGTGTCACACGTTTATTTGTTGTGTTTTAATCTATACATGAGCGTTGAGTTTGTATTTTCACGTTCAGCATAATATTTACACCTTGGTTAAAATTGACGTTACTATTTTGATTTTTTACTTTGCTAACCCTAAAAATCTTAAAATGGCACTGTGATGCCCATATTTATCAGCCAAAATATGCTTTTATTTAAACTGAAGTAATTGTGCTACAACATCAGCATAAAATCATTCTAATGCAATGCAAGAAATCATACTGACCTGGACAATCAATAGAAAGTAAACTTGGATTTGTCCTTCGTGCACAGTCAAATTCACATGGATTTGGATACATATTCCCATCGCTTGCACATACAGGGTTGTACTCTCTTGTACAGAAACAACCATCTGGTTCCAATGGCTGTGGACTTGGTGCTTGTGTTGTTTCTTGTGGACAGTCAACTATCCTTAATGTTAAGTCTATTCTTTGTGCGCAGTCAAATTCACATGGATTAGGATACATATTCCCATCGCTTGCACATACAGGGTTGTACTCTCTCGTACAGAAACAACCGTCTGGTTCCAATGGCTGTGGACTTGGTGCTTGAGTTGTTTCTTGTGGACAGTCAACTATCCTTAATGTTAAGTCTGTTCTTCGTGCGCAGTCAAATTCACATGGATTAGGATACATATTCCCATCACTTGCACATACAGGGTTGTACTCTCTCGTACAGAAACAACCGTCTGGTTCCAATGGCTGTGGACTTGGTGCTTGTGTTGTTTCTTGTGGACAGTCAACTATCCTTAATGTTAAGTCTATTCTTCTTGCACAGTCAAATTCACATCGATTTGGATACATATTTCCATCGCTTGCACATACAGGATTATACTCTCTTGTACAAGCACAACGTTCTGGTTCCAGTGGTTGAGGACTTGGTACTTGTGTTGTTTCTTGTGGACAGGCAACTATCCTTAATGTTAAGTCTATTCTTCTTGCACAGTCAAATTCACATGGGTTTGGATACATATTCCCGTCGCTTGCACATACAGGGTTATACTCTCTTGTACAAGCACAACGTTGTGGTTCTATGATTTGTGCTTGCGTGGTTTCTACAACTGTTGCTTCTGTCGTTTCTCGTGGACAGTCAACAATACGTAATAGTAGATTAGTCCTTTGTGCGCATTCGAATTCACAAGGATTGCCATACATCATACCATCATTTGCGCACACAGGATTGTATTCTCTTGTACAAAAGCATGCATCAACTGCCTCAGTCGTTTGTTGAGGACAGTCAACCATTAGCAGAGTGGGATTATTTTTTTGGGAGCACTCAAATTCGCAAAAATTAGGATACATTGCCCCATCGTTAGCACATACGGGTTCATACTCTCTTGTGCAGAAACAGAGCTCCTGGTCTATTGGTTGTGACGGAGAAGACTCCTCAGTAATTTTCAATGGTGGTTCGGGACAATTCGTGAAGCTTACTTTTGGTCCTATTATGGGTGTATCCTCATGGTACCCAATTGTTTCGCTCACAGCATCATACACACCTGGTCTTTTATTAAAATGATAGGTCTATTATTGATTGGTAATAATAATATTTTTTACTAAAACTTAAAACGATTTTATCCATTTTTACCAGTTTTTGCTGAAACATTTTTAAAAAGCAACAAACGGGAGGACTAGCTATTTAGTAGCTACCCATTTTATAAGAACAATAAATTGTTAATTTGTAAGCCTCTGACACTAATATTTAAATTTTTAAACAGAGAACACGAAGAAACTATAAATATTAAAATTTTAAAATTACGAAAGATCACAAGCGAAAATGTAGGCTAATTTATTATCGCTTTTAATACGAAATGATTGAAAACTTGAAATGGAAATTTTTTCTGCTTTATGAAACGAGGTAACTTGGATGCTTTTTAAGTCACAAAATGGTTGAACTTTAATATTATCAGTGCTCCTATGCACGTGTAGTGTTAAGATATCTAGAACAAAAGTATGGCCGATTGAGAATTGTATGAAATCTAAAAAAATAATTATTAAAAGAACGCGATGTTAGATTTATAAAGCTGACAAAAAACGTAATCCTTACCGAACGGGAAATAATAAATGCACATTTTCCAAGGTTAAATCTGTTGCTTCTGTGGCATATACCGGCTTTGTGAATTGGATAATCTGTCTAGAATCTTGCGACTCAGCCATTTCTATTTCCAAGTCTTGTTTTTCTATAGCGGAAGGCTGCCTTCTTCCAGATGCCCAACTGAAAGACAGCATTGTACATTGTAGAACATAACATATAATAGGCCTATAAAGGAAGTTTCACAACTTGGCAGAATAGAATAAGACCTGTCGAAAGTACGACCTTAATGATATTTATTCACCTATTTTAAAGTTATGACAGTAGCAGGAGGACTGATTGTGCTGTTAACGCTACATGCAATCATTTATTTCTGCAGTAACAATAACACATGCAATTATAATTGATATTACTACAGTTCAGTAAGCCTACGCCGTTTATCGTAAATGATTGTGGAGGGTTTCGACATCAATCTCTAAAAATTTAATTGCCTACTTAATCTGTAATACTGTTGAATGAAATTTTGATAAGGTCATGATAATAGCCAGATTTTACTGGAAAAGCAAGAATCATGGTGTCAAGTGGTTATGCAAAATCATCAATTTAATCAGGTTTATTAATAATTTTGAGTATGTTGGGCTATAGAACGTGCCTGTTTGCGCATTTTTGCAAAAACATCAATTTGATTAGGTTTATTAATAATTTTGAGTAGGTTAGACTTTTAGAACCGTGCTGGTTTGCGCATTTTTATATATGCAATTCGGCACGCTGCAAGTTGATATGAGCATGCGACGGCAGTTGGCAGGTCCTACTAATTATCTTATATCATTCATATTAAATTATCATTGTGTACAGACGTGACATTGTATAAGACATCATGCGTAGTAGTAGTGACCTACAAAAAACTTGCACTGTAAGTATTGCGTTTTATACTGCACATATGATACTGCTAACGAATGATAGCTGTTTTGGAAATTTATTGCGCAGATTTTAGCATCCCATTAAAAAGAAATTTATTTGTTTCGGTAAATCAACAATAAAAGTCACTTAACAGATAAAGAAGAATGTAAATAAATTTTATATAGTGGGTTGTTTATGAAATGAATATTGTTCTTGTTGTAAATAATTTGGGAAGGGTCATTGGGTATTTGAGAGTTTCATATAGACGTTTCATGTGCTTAGCTTTCCGAAATACAATAATTACAGAACTATTGTTTTGAAACAAGAAGCCCATAATTATTGCAAAATAACATCTTATTAGAAGATTTTCTTTATTTCAGAGTACTGAAGTATCAGATCGAAAGAAGGAATTTGATGTGTGGCACCTCATTTGTACCTTCCCATAAGATCTAACTCCTGCTGAAAACTTGAAACACTTTGCAAACATATTTCCCTCGCAATTTCATTCAAATTTCCAGCAAAATTCTATAATGTATTTCAGCGATTTCATCCTTTGCATAGCATGAGAAAAGCATGTATAAGCCACATTGGTTCTGTGTTAATCAGTCAATTGTTGCATTCACAAATAAGTAACATGTCTATTCTTGCGATAAACACATTTTTGTATAATAAAAAGATTTTTTATATTAAATAAAACAAATCAAAACTTACGCATCAAAAAGCCTTCCTGTGGTTCCGCTTGGATCTACCCAACCATAAGCAATGTCTGACATAGCCTGCAGAACAAAAAAGCCGCAAAATGAATCTTGCATATCCTAAGTAACTAGCAATTCCGGAAAACTGTCCTCTAAACAGTGTAAACTTTGTAATATTATTGCTGTCGATTGATCTGATGTTTGGAAATCGCGGAAGACGCGTATCTCAGCCTCGACAGAATTTCATAAACCTCGAGTCCTCCGTCTGCTGTCTGATTCTATCCATTTTACACTTGGCCCCTTCTCTTATTCTCTCTCTCACTCACTCACTGACTCACTCACTCACTCTATCTATCCATCCATCCATCCATCCATCCATCCATCCATCCATCCATCCATCCATCCACCCATCCATCCATCCATCCATCCATCCATCTATCTATCTCGTTTTATATTCTACGCTATCAGTGGGGCAATGGCAGGAAAATCAAATCAAAGGGCGGCTAAATTCTGTTTTAACTTAGAGCTAACGTAACTATAGTCTAGGGGCTCTTGCAAAATAATCCAACGGCCCTTACTAGGTAAATGTTTTGCTCTTCAACAATGCAATACAATTTTGAAATGATAAAACTGACACAGCCTGTTTTTAATTTTTTCTTTGTGATTTCATCCTGTTAAAAGCGTCTGGTAAACTTGGGGCTCTTTAAGATTCTTTCACGACTTAGGACATCTCTATGGATCCGCCCTTCCACTGCATGATCATGCCTCAGCTACGCCACTGATTGCCATGAAGGCCACCTGACTCATTTTGTTGCAGAAACAAACGATAAAGGCATCTAAACAACATTTTAGATATCACATTTTTCAAAGCTCACCATGTGCATGTTCCTTGAGAAGCCAATAGCAACCCATCTATTTGGATCTGTCAAGACGCTGATTGTAAAGCGAACTTGTCCATTGCCAACGTACATCCATTTGGCCGTGTAAGCACCATTTTCACTAGCCCACTCGCCATTACAGTCCAGGCTTTCTGATTACAATAAGAAGTATGAAAATATTTGTGGTTTATCTACTTTTGTGTGCGAGGATGTGTTTGCGTGAATGTGTGTATGCACCGGGGTGCGTATGTGTAATTGCGTATTCACGCTGATACATAGATTTTATAGTACGTATTCCTTACAGCAAACAAAATAGAACAAAATATATTGTACTCTTCTATATACTAAAAGAACTGTACCGCACCTGGCTTATATACAGTTTGTCACCAAATTACCTGTCGGTTTTCAAGAAAATGTCAAGAAAGTAGATATTATTCCATCGTTGGAAAATTTTCTAATCAAACTGAGATTTCCTAGTGACAAGTCTATTCCATGATCACAACAGAGACAATAATATTGCTTTTTCTTACAGTCTCTAAACTCTAAAGTCTAAACATAGCGCACTATAATGACAATACGCTGAATGCATTTGCTTACCTAGGGGAAGTCTTACTTACAAAAACAAATTCGAAGCCTTGGAGTCCTGTGGTTTTACTTAAGGATTTGACAAACTCTGATAAACAATATTTCAAACCCCACCACTGAAAAATGAGTAGACATTTTTCAGCACAGAAAATCGAGTCAATGCATAAACCAGTTGCTCGGACACGCGTGACGCAGTGATTAAATGAACCAATTTTTACTGATGAATTGCAAAAATTATCCTAAACATACCTTGCACTGCTGGTAAAGGCTCGACAGGAGAAGGTGGTATGAATATTCCTGGCCCGGACGGTTGTTCCTCCTCTTCTGGAAGTTCTGGCGTTTCAGTAGGCGTAGGTCGCTGGATAATGACTGGAGGAACGTAATGCACAGTACTGTCTACTGGTGCTTCGGTAGTTGTTCGTGTTGTTGTAGGTACAGTAACAATTCGTGGTCTGAAAGTAAAAGTAGGGAGCGGCGGCAGAGTTGGGCGTGGTGTGTCAACAATGACGGGCTCAGGGCGCTTGGTTGTTGGGGCTTCAGTTGTTGTGGTAGTAGTAGTTGTAGTAGGCCTGGTTGTTGTACTTGTTGTTGTTGTTGCTGTTGGTGTTGGTGGTGGTTGTCTTGTTTGTCTGGTTGTAGGTCGCGTTGTGGCTCTCGTCATGAAAAATTGCCTCCTGGTTGTTGTAGGAGCAGAAGTTGTAACCCTTTCTGTTGTTGTTGGTTCAATAAATATTATTGGTGGCTGAACATCAGGCCCGCCGTCTTTTGGAATATTAATAACATTAGGTCCCTGATTAAATGGCAAACGCTCGGTAGTTGTTGTTGTTGTCGATGGTGTCGTTGTTCTCACTCGCGATTTTGGTGAAGTCTTGGGTCCGTAGAACAGATTGAAGTCGAATTTAAATCCTCCATATGGGTTCTTTGGTAGAACACCAGGTGCTAGAGTTGTTGCATCTTGTGATGACACTACAACCTGTATAAAAATTCAATGTACCTCACGTTAAAGAAAAAACGAATTCCGCCAAGGGAATCTGTAAGCCTTGTTTTACGTGTTTAATTCAGATACTTTTAGGGCTAAAGTTGTTATAGATAAACTTACAGCCAAAATTAATGTCCGGAATATGACAGTAACCATTTTAATCAATAAACAGCAGTTATACTTCTTAATGTCTTGACACCATTTTAAATCAAATTTTATTAAATCCATTAATCCTAACTACAGAATAACTCTCACAGAAAGAGCAAACGGCTTGAACTTACCACAAAACAAGTTACCAAAAAGAGACACAGTCTCATGATAATGATCCTTTTATGAACTCTTCACTCTGCGATCGTTTTATTTCTCTTTTAACAAAATGGCACTGGAAAAGAAAAAACAATGTAATTAAAATTTTATTACATCAATCTTACAAATTTAACCTATAAGTACAAACTATAAGACTAAAAGCAACGTAACCGTGTTATTGTGAAACGTAACGTGCAAGCTTCTTTGAAGTGCTCGGTTCAAAAGGGAGATTTACATTTGCTATTTGAATTTAACTTTTTGGGTGGCTAATTAATTGAAATTGTTGTCTGGAGAACGAGAAAGAGAGAGAGAGAGAGAGAGAGAGAGAGAGAGAGAGAGAGAGAGAGAGAGAGAGAGAGAGAGAGAGAGAGAGAGAGAGAGAGAGAGAGCTAAATTCGTGTTTAACCATTCTTTACATTGTTACATTGGTACTTAATAGTTTTGTGAGCCTGCATTGGCTGTAAATTACGACTAGCTTGCAGGAATATAAACCAAATTCAAAACTTTATGAACACTGCTAATGAACACACTTATGAACACAACCAAGCGTTCGCAAGGTGTAGTTCCTCAAAGGAGAACTTAATAATTTGTAGAAATGTTGTCTGCAGTACAATTTTAAAATAATCTGCAGAAAAAAATAACCTAACAAATGTATTTATAATTCAGTAAAGAACTTCCGTTGCGTAATTTGTCTAGCATACACAAAAGCTCTGCATCGCCTGTTTATCAGTAATTCAGTAGTAGTTGTACCATGTATACTCATTACCAATAAACAAGCAATTAGTTACTTATATGCTATGGCTTTGTGATTTTGGTTAATATGGCTGTGTAAAAACGTACAGCTTATGTTATAGAGCATTAATTATTCAACTTCCTTTTTTGATAACTGACTTTTCAGCAGAGATCAAATTTAAATTCAAAGTGAGTAACAGTAACATTTTATGTCATTTGATATATTGTTACGGTAATTCTGTGTTTGGGCAAAAGAGAGTGTTTGTTGTTCTGGCACGTTTGGGGAGGAACGTAAGACGGCTTTCTTATATTGTAGAGTAGTGTGACCTCTAATAATTATCAGCAGATAAGCATTTGATTGGTAGAAATAGAATATAGATTTTGTCATCTTGTTTTCTTTAACTTAACGTTTTGCTTAACAGCAAGTTTTACCAACGAATTATAATTGGTATGATCGAGAATCTATAACAATGCCTTAAAGATTTATACTAAACGTTTTGGTAAAAAGAAACAAACTTATAATGGGAAAGCACGTGTTCAAGATTCACCTAATCCATTTCGCCCCATCATCTTATCTGATACAGCCAGCTAAATTTTTTCAAGATGTAACATTTTTGTGAAAAAATGACGAACATAATATAAAAGTGGCGAAAAGTCATGAACTAAACCATCCAGATAATATTTTTCACATTCCTAAATTCATCATAAAAAGCAAAAAATTGCACTCAAAAATAAACACAAAGTTAAATTAAGTTTTGTACATTCAACATTGAGTTGAGGAGTAAAAGTATTCGAGTGGCGCAGCTTTGACTTTTCAAAAGATGGTTGAACATGAAGGAGATGTCACTTAGTAAAAATTTACGTAAGAATAATTAAAATAAACGAGTGAGTATGCGATGTAACTCAAATCCCTGAAGGTCAGTATGCAGGTTGTTGAAATTCTACTTGTATTGAGTATTCATTGAATGTGGTTTAAGTTCATGTACGTTCCCGTTTTTTGAGTACGCACTGCGTAGTATATTGATATTTTAACATTTGGCACAACTTCGTTTAATAATTAAGATTACATGTCGACGTATAGGCTGTTAATAGTTTTAAGTTATTTTGTAAAATATGGTGAAATTTTTCAGGGTGGCAATACTTGTATAGAACGATTATAATTTCATAATGTAAACCGCTTTTATAAAAATAGTCCACCTCCGTTAAAACCACTTTGCGTGTTCTGTTTCCAGTAATCGCTGTCGTTTAAAAAAAGCGGTACGGTGTAGCTCTTTAATTAGAACACTTTACATGAAAGCAAACAATCTTCACTACAATATCCACCATCATTCAGTTAACCTCTTAATGCGATTAACATTAACGCATTTTGTGCCGTTAAAACGATAATTATAGGAAAGTTATTTCAATTTTTGTGTTAGTGGATGCAGCTTTGCAGCGCGTTTAATTTTCAGTGTTGACATTCTAACCTATATTCAGGATTCTTAGACTGCTAGAAGACTTGTGTGGTGTTGAGTAAATACCACCTACATGGGATCGTCTTGAGTGCTGTCCCCTTACGCGCGT
The DNA here is from genome assembly GCA_030141605.1 of Tubiluchus corallicola. Taxonomy (NCBI): domain Eukaryota; kingdom Metazoa; phylum Priapulida; class Priapulimorpha; order Priapulimorphida; family Tubiluchidae; genus Tubiluchus; species Tubiluchus corallicola. The sequence continues at coordinate 79,110 of JAQGDQ010000127.1, forward strand.
TTTGCTTATTGACCGCGTAAGCATGCCGCAGGCCCAGGCAACCCAGTTTCTGCCATGTAATACGTTTTGGTACCAATTAAAGCTGGATGTATGTAAGTTTTGGACGTAATTGTCTTTTTACGCTTATAAGAAGTACACATCTACAAACAAGCTAGAAAAAACCCTGCATTCGTAAATTATTTAATAGCTACGAAATTACAGGAACGGAAAATGGACGAAATTGTGAAATACTTTTTATTAAAATTTTAAATGATGTTTGGAATGACTAGAAGTTCTTTTGTAAGTTGGTAACCTGTAATTATAGAACAAAATATGTCTAATGAAATTTAGAAAACAATTATGTGTTAGATAACAAATTTTTAATAGTAATTTGTTATCCAATTCTTATGCAATTTTTGTTAAATTTACATTATAGTTGCATTAAGCTATTGTTATGTTATTCAGAATGAACTATACGACTTATTACAAGACCTGTGGTAAAATGTTGAGTTAATATTCACTTCCATCCTTTCGTACAAGTTTGATATCAAAAATTTCATAATTCTTGGTTCATTTAAAATCATCATTAAAATTGTAGTATTGAAGGCACAATGGATATTAAAACTCTCTTTGTCTACTTAGACATCTGAATAATTAAGTTATCTTGCGTCTAATAACTATAATAACCATGAATATTTATTGTGAGACTTTTCAAACCTTTCATGTGTTATAATGATAATTAATGATTTGGTAAAAAGCTCTAATTAGTTACTGAATGCTACTGCTAAGGCATGTATGAAGATGGATGAAATAACAGAGAGGCGTTTCGGAAATCTGTGCCAATACACTTTAAGCTTATTTACAAAAGACCTTACGCATTGAGTATTCGAGTAAAGTTAGTAAAGTCTTGCTAAAACACATAATTTTGTATGACATTGTCTTGTACTTGAACTTCAAAATTCAAGTAGGCAAGTAGGTGTACATATAAATATATACGCATATGCTTAGATTCCACATTACGTAAAAACTTGCAGTTCATATCACCCATGTGACCTAATGTGTACACAATATAATATAATTCCTACATACGTGTACCTAATTCTTATCAGACAAAATTTTCATTTCGATTTATTATTATTAGTATATATTTATCTATTAAATCCGTTTATTAAGTCTATTAAGTTATGCCGTTAGTTGGTAATAAACCACCAAGAAAAACTCACCCTGGTAATTACGTTAACTGAATCGTTTTGATTACTGATTTAAACGATTTTGATTACTTTGTGTAAAAAATTTGGAAGCGCTGATTTTGAACCAGTGAGTTTCTTGGTCTTCGGTATAATTTCGTCTGCACACGTGTTCGTTTTGTAAACTATTGTTATTTCAAACTTTCACGGGTGGCCTAGTTTAGAAAGTTGCAGGATGTATCAAGCTATTGAATGCTGTGGCCTCACTAACTTGTTAGAAATCCTATTGCCCATAGACTTTTCAAACTTGACTTGAAACGCAGGTCAAGAGGCTTTCAAACATTGTCATTGCACGCTTTCTGCTGAGCAATGTGAGCACGCCAACGCAGTCGTCAACAGTATCACCTATTAATTTAATGAAATCACATTTTATTGATTTTAAGTAGCATTCCGATGTAAGGCAGACAAAAATAAGAACTCATACTTAAAAACAAATAAAATTGTTTCACAAATTGAGATCCTGCAAAATTAGAATTCACCGATTGTTCACACGAGTGTAAATCCGTAGTTCAGAACCGAAAAATTATTAAGCCTGTCAAGTAATGTTAACCTTTTAATAACAATAATTGATTCAACGTTAAAACCCACTTATTAACTACAATTTCATATAAATCATATTGGGTAATCAGGTCGATACACATTTTGAAGCTTATAATTCCAAGTTCAGTGATGAAATGGCCTGAACTCGCTATATAAATCAATGTTACTTGAATGAAAGTGCTATTATTTTAAAATAACAAATATTTTAATTTATAAATATTGCAAAATAGCAAATGTATTCTAAAGCAAAGAAAGCTATGTCAGTCTTGGAAGTAAAAAAAATTACGAATTTTTCTTCCTAACTCATTCTCGATAAATACTAATGTTTCACAAGAGCTATCGGGCTTGCTCGATTCGGTCAGTTCTTGTTATTTGTAAAACATTAGTCTATCAAATACATGCTTATACATTTAGTCTGGTAGAGTAATTGTGATAAACTTCCCATTCTGATAATTGTATTGCAAGTACAATCTAAAGATCGTTGTGTTTCATATAGTAGTACTTGTTTAGACTACTGCAGAGCATGTAAGATACGACGTTTATAAACATGAGGCACATGTATGCTTAGTATTTACTGTAGTAAAAAAGCGATTTGCATCTGCATAAATGATAACTAGACTGTTATTGCGGTTTTCCCAAGTCATTTCCGAAATATTCAGCGAAAACGTCTTAAATTTAGTAATGAGAACTTATAGATGTTATGGGCTGTGTACTAGAAATGCTCGATGGTGCATATTTGCAGATGAAAACATAATACGCTGGACCATGGAAACATTGAACCAAATATTTTGTATTTGAAACTATTTGAGTGTTGTTCCGTCAGATATAGAACGTAAACACGAGATTGCTGGTTCATTAACGCAAAATTTAGTTAAAACTTAATCACAAAAAGTTAAAATCGCCGCCTTCTTCCTTCCTTAAAATTTAAATTCGCACATGCGCACTACGTCTAAAGCTAACGTAACATAACAAGCGTAGTTTCCATCTCCCAGTCCTTTTCCTCAACGACATTTTAACATTTTTCTCCGGTTTTCTTTTGCGGATCATATCGTTTTGCTTAACGTTATATGTCACATTGTTTAAATATTTTCAGTTACCCCTAGTACCTTACTTCATATTCACTGTATCACTGTTTTAACAGACCGTTCTCATATGAAGACATACTTTTCCTACAACTTTGCCACAATCCACAACTTGACCTGCTTCAACAAGTGAAAAAATCGGTTTACACAGATAGGTGTGTCAGACTTGGTTTCGCCTGTCGTTAGTGCTGATTAGTGGTTTCCTGGCAGTAATTACTGAACTTCGGGAGAACAGAAATGTCGTCACTTTATTTCTTTGGTAGACGATAACAAGGGCGAACCAGAAAGTAAACTACGTGCAAAACATTCATTATGAGAAGTGCGTCACAGACATGGTTCTACGCAGTAACCGGGATCGGGGGTGATTACATTTGATACCCAGCGGTAGAACTTTTCCCAGCCGTATCTAAGCATGTGGACAGCGTCTGCAAACGTTCTCTGTGATCAGGGCCTATTTCAAGGGGGGGGGGGGGGAGTGGGGATACTTCCCCGGGGCCTCACCCTCCAGGGGGGCTTCGCGCCAAGGTAACATTTTTTTTGCTTTCTGCGAACATACTGCCTCCTCTCTCTCTCTCTCTCTCTCTCTCTCTCTCTCTCTCTCTCTCTCTCTCTCTCTCTCTCTCTCTCTCTCTCTCTCTCTCTCTCTCTCTCTCTCTCTCTTGCCGCACGCGCGCCGTTTGCCAGTATTGACAAGTATTAGGACTGGTCTTGAGAATAAAGCAGTTTTTCTTTCAATTCCTTTAACAACTGTATAACTCCATATTTTCTCTTCGAAAATGCTTCTCTGGCGTTCTAGCAGTTCAAAAATTGGCCTGATGGGGCCTCACATGTCCCACTTCCCCGGGCCTCGCGTAGGCTGAAATAGTCTGTGATAATGATAGTTGTGCGGCTGCTCCATTTCGTTTCCTCTTTGCTTTCCTGGTACAAGATGATGGAACTCGTTGTTTTTTTGTTTCCGTGAAATACCGTCTAACTAACTTTCAGTTATAATAAATTTTATTGTTTTCATTAATCTAAAAACGCCTTGTACATATGATATAGATTTTTGTACTGAAATCGCTTTAATCGACATAAACGTTGTGTAGCGGTATGAGGTTGCTGTCCCTTGTCTCTGTATATTATTCCATCCTTAATCCATTAGTACTCGGCTCGGCACACGCGATTATATCATGTATCATGGGGTTTGGGTCTTACCTAAGGCTCTTCCCTGAGCTCTCGATAATTAGGCTATATTCAGTAACAAATACCACGACACGACAGTTAATACAGTATGCACTGTATTCCATTTATCTTGCTGATTTCTAATCCCCACTGATTAATTGTAGCATTAAAACAAAACGTTGGAAATTAAAAACCAGTATTATCTTGTTTGTAATAACTTTGTAAAAACTGTTGTCTCTGGTCAGCTGACTTAGAGAGGTAGGGCCAAATTTAATGTAACGGACACAGTTTATGTGCATCGTGTGGTAGACAAAATCCTTGATTGTTGCCATGCAAAGTCAAGTGATTAAACTTAAAGATACTGGGTTATTTTACACTGTATAGATATTTTCAGTGTTCAGAATCCACAACGCATTTATGTTCAACCATTATACCATTATGCCAGCACTAACCGGAGCTTTTTTCATCAAATTTTAATTAATTTGTTGATTTTACGATTTTAACGAAGCTATCATTATTTATTGTTAGTTTGATTTAGTTTAAATGTGCATAAGCTTTGATAATGTAGGGTTTTAGTATGAAATAAAGCTTAAATAATAATATTTTCAACACATCAGTTTGAATAACTCGTTAGTAACCATTCCGAAAACAAGTAATAATAAGTTCATAAACAATCAATTTCTGCGGTACAAAATGTACTGTATAAGTTTAGTTAGAGCAAAATAGGGCGATTTTTCATATCCTACCCCATTTTGAAGAATGTAAGATGTATACATTTAATAATATTAATACAAATAATAATCCCAAAGCGTTTCTGATAATTAAATAATAGGTTAAAATCTTAATTAACAGCAGGCGAGCCCAGCTACTGATGACGTCATAAAGGGATACAATTTTCAACAGCACCAACATTCCATGAGCGCATTGAACGTGTTTGTGAAAGCGAAAATTGAAGTACAGTGCTACTGTACAACATTCAGTGTAATACGCAAAAACTCGCAAAATTTTAAGATAAAAATTTAAATTTTAAATTTACCGCTGTGCTCACGTATGAGCTCCCGAACGTGTGTATTACGTCATAAGCGAACAGGTCTGAACTGAAAAGTACTGCACCTGTTTTCCATGCAACGCGTTTCCGAAATGTAGGGGCAAGTGCAATAATGCATCTAAATGCAATAATGGCGAAATGCACGTGACAGCGCAGAACCAGCCACGGGAACACGAAATTACTTTTGTGTAGCAATAATTCTTTCACGAAAATTTTTCTTCAAAAAATAATATGTTCCCTTTCAATATTTTAAAGAGTAGATTGTTTTGACCAACAATTTGAGATTGAGTCCGGTTTTCCTTTAATCTAATGTTTTCTGGATCGAGTTTTACGCAAATATCGTTAACAAGCTATCAGATGAGCGCGACTTACAATGGAAAAATCGCAAGCTACGTTGGGTAAGCTGCAAAATCAGCAGGGTTCATACAATCTGAATAGTTTCCAGAGTAGTAATAGGACTAGGTGATCACGTGGTAAGGTTAATGTTGTAATTAGTTACTCTAATTCCATTCATGGAGAGGTTAAATTACATAGTATTTTGTATTATAACCACAGGAAATTCTGGCCATAACAATCGTCAGAGAGCAATATCCTCACTGACACCAAAGTAATCGTACTGTTAGCCTATAATGTGTCAGGTATTGACAATACCTTAAAACTATTGTACTTTTTAATATACAGATTTGCACCTGTTTTAAAAATGTCTGTTAGTGCATGATTGTGGAATGCATTTTTAATTCTAGCGAGACTAATGTTCATGTACACAGATGTACTGAATCGTCATTGTTTATCTTATAAAACTGTTTTCTACAAAAACTCGCTTTTAGATCATGCAACTTTGATTAATAAGTAATTAACTACGGAATTTTTAATTAATCATTTACTCTATTTTTCCTCCTTGTGCTCGATGATGACAATGATCTCTATTAGGCCTACCAGTGCCAAGTAGTACGTACGACCCAATATTTGGTCAATGGTCCACAATTTAGCTGTCCTTAAACATCTTATTTACGTCCAAATTATACATAACAATGCGTCGACAAGTTTTTGCCTTACTGTTTAGCGGACAATAAACATGGCAGTTTTGTAGCTCAGTACAAAAAATGTAATCGTAAACTACAGGGGATTGAGACACCGCGTGCAATCCGTATATTCACTTCCGTACTTTTCTGTACCTGCCTTATCTGTCTGGCTGTAATCAATGTTGAACCCTGTATGTACTACTGTAATTACTACCGCTACGCCATGCCGCCAAGAATAGCATTGGTATGCGTGGTGAGCACACACCATGATCTGAAGCGTGTAAAACACTACCTTATTCATTAAAAATGTATCACTGGTGAGTGCGAATCAAACTACAGAATATGTCAGTGCAATGGAACTTGGAAGACTCGTCCAGTAGGTCACTAATCCTTGGTTGCGTTAAGATAATAAAATTTGAAAGTTGCAGTTCAGCAATTTACAATACATGTAAAAAATACTGAAACTAACACCCAGAAATCAACGCAGGTAAATTTTTCTCTAGAAGTTAGAGAAAATTTACGAAACAATTTTATATGAGCCTCGAGAGGATTATAACTATGGATGAACCTTTGCTTAATGGAATGCATTACTGTACAGTGACATACTGATGGTTTTTACTCAAAAATCTCATATTTTCGGAAGGTTTACTGAGTAAAATTTGATGGTTTTAATGTTATGCGTTGCTTGGAATAAGTTGTAATTGTGGATTACTACTGAAAACAAAAAAATTCTCTTTTTCAGTTTATTAGATACAATAATTAGTGCCATCAAAAATCTAATAATTTGCACTAACAAAAGCAGATTTTAATTTTTTCTGTTGCGTGTATTGTCTGGCGTAAAGCCCATGTAACCACGGATTCAATTCTGCAGTTAGCAATCAATTAATCGTAATTATAAAGGTTTGTTTGCGGGGGGGGGGGGGGCAGTGTGGCGAGGTGGTGTAAGAAGTTGAACGTAATTCACTGATTACGTAATTCATCATAAAGATGTTCAGAAACCTAATTTATCATAACTGTTTGAGATAAAAATAGCTGCTGCCGCGGCTGTCTGATGTTTGAAATGAGCAGATAATAACCATCTTCACAACCCAATAACCATTTTTTGGTTTTGTAGAACTGCTGAATTGAGATTACTCACTGTCAATGTTTCTTTGCCACGCATAGAATCTAGAACGAAGAACTCTCGTCTTTCTTGCGTTAATTGAAAGTGATGTGGTTTTAAGGCGAGATCAGCGATTTAAAAGAAGATTAAACGTCTACCGCTTAAGGGTGTGAGCTTAAAGACCTACTCTCAAGTTCATCTAGTTGTGAACGACTCTACATAGCTTAAGACGAAATTTTGTAGGAAATGTGCGAATACTTTCATTTTGTTTTTTATGATTCAATTGATAACAGTTCGACTTTTTGAACTGATTGCAATGAGTTGAAATGAGCCGAGTTGTTGATCGTGACTGAACAGTCTATGAAAGCACTTGATGCGAATCAAACATTTAATAAGTGGGTATAAAATAAAACTTGCACAAGAAAAGTGGCATTTAGCAAACTACCAAAGAAATTCAATTGCCTTTAATAAGTGGCGAACTTGGACAACAGTTAGCTGATATTGAATTCCTCAGTTTAATAAGTTGAACGCTTCAGTGGAAGTGCCCCAGTTTTTATGCGAGAATAATGGAGTTACGATGAATTTATGTACGCATAAATTCATAATTATAGTTCAAAAATGCGTGCTGAACAAACCGAAACACAAATATTTTCAGGTAATAGAACTTTGAACCGCACGGTATTAATAACCCGCAGTATCAGGTATCCATGAATAATAATGAAGATTATCACTGATTTTCTAGTGAAAGAAGCCAAGCCTCGAGCAAAACCGCGTGAAATATAATTTACAAACACATCAAAATGGTCATTGTTTATAATTGGAAATCATAATGGTCCTGTAATTATATAAGTCAATAGTTTTAAAGAACAGCCCTAGGTACACCTATTATTTTCTACTACAGGCTTATCCACTCTGAGATTGTATAGCCAGAAGCAAATTAGGAAAGAAATGAAATGCAGAATGTGTATCGCATCATGGGGAAAAAGCTTCGAAATTATACAACAGTTACTTTCCTATATTAATTTGTTTGTTTGTTTGGAGCAGGAACCAACAAACAGGGGAGATTTGACCCCCCCCTCAAGGTACGAATTTCAAATTTAAAGAAAGTCAATTTTTGCCGAGAGATTTGGGGTGGAAGTTCAGTCAAAAATTGAACTTCTAACTGGAAAAGAATCCACTTTGTACACAGCGTATATCAAGTGAAATATCAATAAACACCAGGTAGCTTCTCTGCATATAGGCCGAAAGGCCGAAGTGGCCATTGAAACTCAAGTGGAAGTTTGCGAGGGTTTCGTTATTTTCCTTTTTTTGTTGGCACCTAATAAAACATTTATGGTCTGCCTAGCAACGTACTTCGCTATTAAATTAAAAATAAATTTTATGTCCCACTAAAATAAGGATTCTTTTTTCATTTGATTACAATTAAAAAGAAATTTTGTTTCAAAAACTGATGCAGTAATTATCACTGTGGAAACCAGTGAAGGCTTTGTATTCTGAGAACCAGCAGTTCAGAGAAACCAGCATTAAAAGAATTTTGCAAAGAATTTGATAATTATTATTACATTAATAGCGTTATTTTTTATTTTGCCAAAAGACTTTACAAGCAACAACAGAACTGTTAAAATAAAAGCATACTGCGAAGTGAGAAAAAATGTCTAAGCATAGAAATCACTTGTAGACTTGTTGAGTATAGCAGCATTTCAAGCTTCTGCTAAGTCTTGATACATTCAAACGGATTAAAGATTTTAAAAACAAAAAACATGTTTTTAAGGATAGGAAGAAGTCCTCCAAAAGTCTGTTACATCCTGCTTGAGTGATTTGTTTATTTACGTGAAATAGCATTGTTTCTTTCCATGATTTTTCATTTTTTCTCCAGCACTAACTGTGCAAATTATGATAAATCTTACTGCATTTTACTAGTTTTATTCATTATTGTTTTATCGCTAGGACTAAATTATGTAAATCAATAATATTTGACATTTTATAATGCTAATTTAACTTTTAAACTAGTATTACCAGTAAACCGATTAACTTAACATTTACGAAACCCATTACGGTTATTTGAAATTAATTGAAAATAATCTACAATAACCCAGCTAAACAATCAAGCCATTAGGCCCGATTAGGGAACCACACAGCAAACATTGTTAGACAAAATTATTTACACGATACACAAACAATAATAGTTATAGTTGTCAGAAGCTGACTTACCGGTTAAAAATAAAATATCCAGCAGACGCTAGCGTTGCGTACCGCACCCGGAAAACAATTCTTGAATTGCACCAACGTGAATACAGTATTCATGCGGCTGGACTGACCCTTTTTATATACCCCGGAAGAGAAAGCACTGTCTGCATTGACCTAAATACGCCCCGAGGCTCCAACACTCTACCCGCGTATTATACTCAAATCGACTTTCTTACGGGAGTCGCAGAAGGGTCAATAACGCTTTGTGAGGGGGTAATGGTCAGTTATAATCAGTTTAGCGTTTTTTGACAAATTAATACTGTGAATAATAGTGCAAATACTGTAATAGTGATCTTGCAAGTTTTACAGCCTCCTGGACAAAAAAGCTTTAAGATGAAAGTGAAATTACGAAGTCGCAAAATATTAACTTAATCGTTTTTGGCGTTGTTCTTTGTGGATAAAATTACTAAATGCGTTCTCTCTCATATTTTTAATAGCGTGCAATTTTGCAATTATTTGCGTCATTATCGAACAGTTTTTCACTGGTCAGCTTAGCATTTAAGCTATTTGTATTTCTGAGTTAATAATAATATTAATTAGAAAAATTATTATACACGCTGCACACGCTCTCGATGCCAACAAATATACTTTAATCCTTTCCCTTACCTACCACGGCACCTACAAATCTAAGCTTCCTTTTCATCCTATAATTATCTGAATCTAACGTATTTTCTCTCTTCCTTTCAAAACATGGAATCGCTAATTTAGTTACCCAGCCACTTAGGCTGAATAGACTGTTTTTCTTTTTTTACAACTTAATCTGTTTTTGAATAAACTCAAATTGTGGTTTTCCGTTTACTGAGTGTCAGTTTTTAGCATGAATGTGACTATAGGCTACTTGATACAACACAATCTGCAGTATACACCTGCAGTAAAAAAAGATTAAGTAATAGGTGTAAATCATAACAAAATAGGAAAATGATAATTTTCGTTACGCAGATTATTGTGTATTTATTCGATATTATTCTGCTTTTTTTACTTCTTTTTAGCTACTGTTTAATTTAACTTTGTTACAGTTTGTAATGTTTAATTTTCTTTTCACGATACACTGCAATTATTCCACGTTTTAGCTGATGCTTATACTAAGATAAAGTACTCAATTTATATTTTACTTTCTCAACGTAACATTCACATGCGATAACAATAAAACATTCGCAGAGCGACTATTGTCGTTCATTGCTCTTCATTTAACTATAGTTACTTATTAAGTCTTGTAATTAATAAAAGTAAGTTGAATGTAGCAACAATGAATTTGACTAATTACCCAATTTCACTTCGGTATACACTATCTGTAGACTTATACAAGATAAAAAACCTTATAAGTTGACTGTACGTCAGCTAAACTTTTTGTATCAATATGAATGTTGTATTAAGTATATGTACTTTGCTTAATATAATTAATGACAACATTTTTCGAGGAAAAGAAAAAATAATAAACTGACGTATAGTTCAGAGGCTAATGAAATTCAAAAAAGTTAGCGTATTGTATTAGTGAAGGGGTGTGCTGAGTGTACGGAGTCAGAAACAGAGTAAAAAAACATAGATAGTCAAATACTCAAATACTTTAATTCCCTGTTCCTCAATTTGCAAAAGTACAGCTGGGAAAAGCAAGTAGAAGTAAAGTTTACACGTTGTTAGCATAAAAGTAGATTTGGGCAAACATTACTGAGCAAATTTCTTTCATTTTTGAAGATAACTAAACAAACAGTTTTAAAATTGACAAAAAGAGGTTTAAAGTATTCGATTAAAGTGTTTAAAGTCGTACATATCCCCAAATAAAAATTGTTTTGAAATACTGATCTAATGTTATGATCTATGGCTATTACTCATGCTGGAAAAACAGGCTTACAAGATGTATAGGAATAGCAGCATGATCTTTGCAACAAAGACTGTTTAACCTGAGCTTCGATCTTTATGCACATTTGTTTCTGGCATTAAAATGCTGTTTCTGTTTTTTTCAGCAATTTTTTAGAGTTTAGGAATAAACAGAAGAAGTTAAAATTCACATCACCAATAGAATTACACATGGTAAATAATATTATTAAAATAGTAATTTTAGCAACCTCGGGGTAGCACTCAATGCAAAGGAAATAAATTTACATGTATATTTCTCTTGACACGCTCTCTTATTAATAAGACATTACTGCCCTTTACATGAAAGAGCCCCTGTAGACTCGACTGCGAATATGATTTAAAATAATTAAAATTAGTATCATTAGAACCTCCATCTACAAAATTAACTTATTGTGCAGAATAAGGTCAGCGTTTTAACTTATAGATCTAAGTCACAGTTTGCCTATTATTAGTCTGAGTTGCTGCGGGAGGTTTTTTGCCTCTCTTTTTCATCCATTGTGAAAGATCTTTGTAAACTCCCGTGAAAGCCAAGTAGATCCACGGATTCACGGCGCTATTAAGCGTGGCAAGCAACAACAGAATAACATTTGCACCTGAAATAAAGACTTCGAATTAAAAAGTTGCTTTAAATAACTTAAAAGAAACAAAATTCACTTATTTAACAAATTCAAGTAATGGTGTTAGGTTGGGCGCTTACAAAGTTACACATCACCTTTTAAAACTTCTTTATAAGATCCATATTCAGTATTTGGTAGACAGCATTTAGTGTTTTGAAAACAGAATTAGCAATGATGGTTCCGGTGTTCCGTTTCCCTTTTAATGAGAATTGTATTTTCTGTAAGTGAAAATTTTGCAATATGATAATTTGCCGCGCGCTCTAGTCGTCCATTTGGACGTTTTTTGCTCTTTCAGCTCTACCCACACTTCAGCATTACTATCACAGTACGCACAACTTCAGCATTCGCAACACCGCACCACATTATCTCAGTACCCACAACCTCAGCACCCACAACTTCAGCACCACTATCTAGATTATCACAACCTCTAGTACCCGCAATCTCAGCACCACTAACTCGATATCCACAACCTCAATTCCTGCAACCTTAGCACCGCAATCTCGGTACCCATAACGCTAACACCCTCAATTTCAGCAACACTATCTCGTTCCTCAAAACCACTGCATCTGTATCCACAACCTCAGCACCACTATTTCTGTTCTCACAACCTCAGTACCAACAACTTCAGCACCCGCAGCATAAGCACCATTACCATAACATTAACAGCATCCGCAATTTCAGAACCACTATTTCGGTACCCACAACCTCAGCGCTCATAACATTAGCACCACTACCTCGGTATCCACTGCAACATCTGCAATATTTAGTACTAATACCTTATTACCAACAAATTCAGCACTCACAACCCCAGTACCACTATTTCGGTATACTAGTGAGCTTAGCGCCAACAACATCAGCTCCAGCAATTAGTACCTACAATCTCAGCAATTCGCTACTTACTGACCTGAAATACGAAAACCGAAACGGGTATTTTGTACATCTCTCCTGTCTTTCGTATATTAAGAATTTAAATTTTGTTATTAGCTAGTAATTGTAAAAAAAATCTGGTCATCTGGCTACCTGTTTGTGTGTCTGTCTTCCTAGCTGATTGTGATTGACTGCTTATCTGTCTGCCTCTGTGCGTGTTAACTGACTGACTTTCTATCTACAGACAAACCAAACTATCTACCTACTTACCTACATAAAAACTTATGTATCTAAGTACGACCTATCTATTCAATGTCCACCTACCTATGTATCGTATCCATCTGACACAGCAGCCTGTTTACTTATTTACCTGTCTCTCTACAGACCTATCTGTTCATTCTGTCTCGTCATTTTTAAATCTCAATCGTACCGACATGGGTCCAATTGAACTCCACCTAGTTATTTTTACACACAAACTAAACATTTTAAGCAGCGCAGTGCTGTGTGTTTAACTGATTATATTAATAAGTGTCCGATATTGCATGCAATACAGAAAAAAATTAACGCATAATGTATTAAAAATCAACACATAGTATAAAAACTAACCGATAATATAATAAAAAACTGAAAAAACTAACGAAACTCCCAAAATGCATAATGTAATTACCCGAAGTTTAAAGTATATCGTAACACCACCGAAACGCATATTGTAATAAGAAAAATTCCAACAGATAGTGTAATAATATAATGTAATAACTAGCTGAATTAGCGTTACATTGGTACCAGTGAAGTAGTCCTGGGAATACGTAAGAATGGCTCATTACTCTGTTTGGAAGAGGCATGGTGTTTAAAAGAAAACCGGGCGATTGTTTAGACTCAATCTCATTTTAATTTACTGTCCAAAATATACATTTTCTTGCCTATAAAAGTTAACAATTGTTCCTTATATTTGAATAATTAGCTTAGAAAGTTAATTAACGGCAACCCAACACAGCTATTGCTTACGTCAGAAACTAACCACAGTGGTGCGCGTCAAGCACGTTTGCGTAAGTGTTACTGCTTAAACGCGTGATGTCATGAAAATAGGCTCTGCATCGTATGACGTCAGAAACTAACACTAGAGTTCATGATAATGGTTATCACGGTACCGCCTTCTATTTGTCGGCCACGCGAATGTAACAAAAAGGCGCCGCTACCAATCTTAGTAGATTCACTGAGCCGCGCGTAGCTTTGAAAGTTTAACGAAATTTGAATATCCGAAGTAATTATTATTTAATCTAAGCTTTGATTTAAAAAGAGCTATTGCAGTTTTCAATATTTTAGAGCATTCTTTATCCTGATCTAATGTTTACACAATCGTCCGGTTTTCCTTTAAGGTACTGCTCATGCAGCAGCTGCTGACTTGGGACCTTAGGTAACGCCTCCGTTATAACTGCATTTAAAACAAAGCCAAGTGAGTGAAAAGCGTCCGAACCTTACCAAGGTTTGCGAGTGTCGAGCTTCACTCATCAGACACATAATAGAAACCAAAACGGGAATATGATCACATTTCATGATAATCCATCATATGAGATTATCACGAAGTCCTTAAAAAGGCATAACAACGATTTTCAGGTAATATCCCAAAAATCCCGACGACGGGGACATAATAACTGCATTATTAAAGCGTATTCAGTGCATCAATATAACGCGGTCACGTTATTTTTTAGTAAAGTAATCATATGATTGGTGAAGTAACTTTGAAACTATATTGACTGATCATACGTTTTTACAACGACTCTTTCAATTTTCAGTATAGACTATAGTAATAAGTTATCAAAACAGCACTTATTGTAAGACTAAACTAAACTAACATTCATATTTCCTACCTTTTTACGTGGTTAGAATTTCTATAATTCCGTCTATTTCCACAAACTTAAGGGGCGCCAGTAAAATTGTTTATATTATATCATTCGATCTATTTTCTGACGTTGTTACATGTTTTTATATGCAAGAGCTACAAGCCAGTTCTATACAAAAGTTGTTTTTAAATGGTCATTTCACTCCTTTGATATCAGTTTACTTCATGGCCGTTGTATGCAAGAGCATTTGTTAGAAAACGCACGACCGAAAAAGCCGAATTATTTAATTAAGTGGTACGAGCGCTTCCATTTTCGATCGTCTATATAATTGACCAATGTCCTTATGCAGCGCAGCATGTACATAATAAACTGCTGTCAAATAATCAACTAGGGGCGTTGTTTATAATTATAGGGTTATTTATACGTATTGTGTGATGCAATCATTCGTGGAGTCTTAACCATTAGTGGACATCGTGTTACATGGATTACAGTCCTCGCATAATTGACCCTTATAACAAGGTTCTTTATTGATTACTTTATTGACTGACATTTTCTTACCTTCAGTGTCATATTTATGCTGCGGAACAACCACCATGTATAACAAAGAAAGGAAGAATGGAGACCAGCAGATCAGATAACAGACGATGACAACTAGAGTCAATTTAATTGTTTTCAGTTTAGCTCTTGTCAATCCACTCCACGTTCTGGGTCTATGACTCTGATTACCCATTTCGCTATTGTTGGCACTAACCTGTTGTTGAAAGGTGACATATTCTCTAGACCCAGCTTCTGCGACTCTCATGGACACTTTCACGACTCGCTGACCTGCACTATCTGTCGAATGCTCCCTCCAGACAACGCAGCAAATTCTACCATAACAATATATGAGAATGAAAAGCGGTATAAAGTACACAGCGAAAATGGTAAAACAAACATACGTTGTCTCGCCCCATTGATATCCGAAAACTGCCCAGCAATCTGATATGACACTCCCATTGGGATATGTCCACGTTCGTTTGGCAAAGAGGACCAGTTGAGGTGAGCTCAGAACAAGAGCTAACACATACGCAGAACCTATCATTAAGCGACCTCTATGCCTGTTCCACGAAAATCGCGGAAATGTGATACAAATGGCATGATACCTATCGATAGTCGTCATTACTAACACATATGTGGACAGATACATAGGAAATACCTGCATGAGTTTGACAATTCTGCACAACGCATCGTTGCCTTGGAATCTATATGTCACATCCCAGAGCAGCTGAGATAAAGTCTGAAAGAATGCTACCTGTAAGTCGGCTACACACAAGTGCATTACGTAGAACAACATTCTGGATAGTCTCTTATGTCTTGTTTTCAAGGCCATCAGCACGAGGACATTACCAAACACTGTGATGGCAAACAGCAGTGACTGAACGAATATCTCAATTCGTGCCATTTCTTCATTTCTCCCTCCAGTGAGAGATGATATGTTGCTGTGATTCATCGTTTCGTCTCAAAAAATATAATTTTAAAAGCAAAACTGTATTTTTCACGTTCTTCGCAAAACCGCAGGGTATAATGTCTCTATCACTGGCACCAGATATAGAAGATAATAATATAAAGACACTTCAAACATTTTTTCATTGCACACAACAGTCTTCGAAAATGAATGCAGAATTATTAACGTTAATTAGTACCCACCCAACCAATCTTTTTCTCCCCCCACATCCTGTTCGTTAATTAAGAGACTTGTGTGGGATTTCGGAATAAACATGCGTACTTGATAAGCAATTTTATGACATGTTTTGCTCTTTCAAATGGCCGCATATGTTTACTGCTGACCCAGTAGTTCGGAAGTTACTTGATGCGTTTTCAAAAAGCTTCCTTAATAGTTAACAGCTGAAATTCTGGTTTCAATACAAAGCGACCACGCGCATGGCTTAAAGGCATCCTTGTGTGAATAACACTTCAACACTAAATCATCGAGCCACACAAATAATCACATTTAGCTATAACAAATCCCGCCTGTGCACTAGGTTTTTGTCGGTAAATGCGCAAACAAAATTTAATAACGTATAATAGTCTGTTATAATGTTTCAGAAAATACGAATCAGCACTTCCATCGGTTCGCAAAGAAAGGTTTCATTTGAAGGTCGCAAAAACAAATCTGGTAAACCTGATGCTCCGTGAAAAGCTTCATTAAAATACCTTGATGCGATATCGCCAAAGTTAATGATTTGCTAAACTGCTTTTAACAATGATTATTGCAGATGATAAATTGCATGATAAATAAGTTAAGCATGAATACAGATTATTATTATTATTATTATTGTTGTTGTTGTTGTTGTTATTATTATTATTATTATTATTAGTAGTAGTAGTAGTAGTAGTAGTAGTAGTAGTAGTAGTAGTAGTAGTAGTAGTAGTAGTAGTAGTAGTAGTAGTAGTAGTAGTAGTAGTAGTAGTAGTAGTAGTAGTAGTATTTCTATTATTATTATCTAGAATCATCGTAGTTCCCACACTAAAAATGACAAACCTGATTTACTCGCCACAATAACATTTGATGCCGACTAAAGTTCAATAACGTAAATTCAACGAAATTAGGCACAGTTCTGGAATGCAGATAAGCTTATTTACTGTCCCACAGAACAAAGCAACAAATCGGAATTTCTTCAGTCGGAATTGGAACATGTTGTGCGAATTCGTTCACTATTTCCTCATTGACGAGAGGGATATGCAGCACATTAATAAATCACTCTGGAAGCATAAATGCCATCTACTTGTGTGCAGTTTTAATCAAAAAGAATTGCCTATGGTAACACTGCGTTTCATCGTATTTGCGTCATTTTCAACAAAAACGCCAACCTAAGAAAAGTAGAATTACACTGCGCGTCAAATGTGGGAAAATTATTTTCCGACGCTTCGAGTATTTTTTCACTAGGAAAGACTGTGTCAAATAACTCACACTAATAAGTACCGCAAACACAGGTTGCTGTGGCGCGGGGTGTTTCGCAGGATTGAATTTCTTTCCAATTATTTAGGTGTCAAATAAATGTCCATAATTTCGGCTGTGTCTTAAATGATTTTGTCTTGTAACTGTCTGCAAAGTACACAACTGATGATTAAAAAGAAAACGAAAACAAACGACAATAGTACTCCGTACTTCATCATTGATGTTTGTAAGTACTTTACAAACAGTAAAGTAAAGTACTTACATTGATGTTTGTGAGTACTTAAGTAGTTTGTAACATAACGAAGTAAGCTATTCCAAACTTTATTGCGCGTTAACAGACTTCAAACCAAAAACGATCATAAAAAAGTACTAGTACCATAAAGTTATCTCACAATATACAGTATATTACACGGTATATTACATATACTGTTGTAGCACACGTCCGGGATGAGTTCTAAATTTCTGATAGCACACAATCACGTAAATGGTATGAATTGTGCAAAGCCAAAATATAGTAAAAATGAAGTAATTAACAATTCCAACATTCAAATATCTCAAAACACCAAGCATTTACTCAAATACACATGTATCAACCAAAGACACATTTTTCAGAATTTATGGTCGAAGGAAACTAATTTGTTTCGTGTGGAACATACACGCAAATGAATCAAATTAGATTCATAACCTCATCGCCACGCTGTTATAGTCAATAACAATTCCAGTGTGGCTTCGTGCGCAGTAGTTCTTTGCCAGCCCCGTATAATTCGCACGTGAAGGTTGAGCAGATGAAGTCCAGATGACTGTAATTCGGACTTCCTACAAGCAATTTAGGCAGTCAACACAGACCACGTAATAAACCGGATGATATGGTAAAGTAATGGACATTTCGTCTCTTTTGTTTATGTTTCTGGGAGAATGTCAGCAATGGCCATAATTTATAAGTTTCTAATATACACGGTCCATAATAAGATGTAGCTGAACTGGAAACTGAAAAGCTCGGATAACGTGGAGGCCAACACTAATACGTAGTGTCTGAAAATGTTCGACAAGCGAGACGATTCCATTTTTCGTTGTTGAAAAAATTTAATAAATAAAAGTTCAAGTTGTATAAAAGCAACAACGTTGATGAGACAGAATTCATGCAAAATTTTAGTATCATATCAAAATGTGTTAATTTTCGATGTAAATATGCAATTATATGGTGTCGACATACCTTGTACGTTGTGTACAAAAATTCCCAAATGGCAATATAAAAATACACACACAAGAAACTAGTTCGCGAAGCGAATTAGGGTTAGGGTTAGGGTAGGGGAAGAGGTGGGGTTATGGGTATTTAAATTGTGAGAGGAATTGTAAACTCCTTCCTATGTAAATTATTGTTGAATGGAGTTACTGTCCCGCCTCTCAACTTCAGCAAGAGAATCTGCAGTTTCCACGTACGATTACTAAGTTTTTCCGAGGTCGGTACTCCGATAAACAAAGGCCATTGCCACGCTATTTGTTATAAACACCCGATATTGTAATAACGGAGAAAATTAACGCATAATGTAATAACTAACCTATAATATAATAAACAGCTAACGCATAATGTAATAACTCCAAGTTTAACACATGTAAAATCGCAAAAACGCATAATGTAATAAAACATTCTAATACTGATTATGCAATAACTAGCTGAAGTAATGTTGCTTCGTACCAGTGGCGTAAAGCTGTGGAAATGGTATTTCGACAGTTCGCCACTAATGCGGTTCGTTAATACGCCAGTAAAATTTATCAACTATGATATTACCTTATCCCCTTAACAAAAGTGTTTCAGTTCGCCACTAGTACATTTCGCCAGGAAAATTTCTCTACTATGTTAATACCTTATCCATTACAAATTGTTATTGTTCGCCAGCAATATGGTGCACCCAGTGGTATGGTTCCATAGAATTAACTTTTTTGTGGCTCGACCCTTAGATATGACGATTTTTCGTGGATAACGTTTAAATCTTCCCAAAATGAAGATTGCAAATGTCCAGTACTATACAACCAGATAAAAAACTAGTCACGATGGGTTACAACCTTAACAAGTCATCTTGTATATATTAATAAATCGGACCAACAAGGATAGGAATAATGGGCCGTAGCGCTGCAATCTCTGATATAAGTGGTATTTGCGTGACACCTCGTTGGATAGACAATCGATAGGACTATCACCACTGGCTGACGTCTTGGTGCGTGGTGCTTTTGCCTTTTAGTTTTTGTAGGCTTAGTGGCCTACAGACCTGACAGGACGGGACGGGTCATTAAGAGCTATTAGTCAAGTGATTCTGAAAGGGTTCCTTTAAGAGTTGTGGCTTTCAAAATTTATAAAAGGTTTATTTTGTCATAAGTTTTAAGTATGGTACTAACGTGTATTTAGAAAAACGGCCGTAACGTGGCAGCCTCGTCACGGTGATGGCTGAGTCACATCGTTGGATAGAGAATTTATTGGACTACACCACTGGGCGCCATCTAGGTAGGTGGCGCTTCAGCATTAAGTGAAATTTTGGTATAAGTACACAAAACTTAGGACCTTGGGGCCCTAAAAGGTTTGTAGGCTTAGTAGGGTGAGGCCATGTCATTATCGAGTGCTTGCTATGTGATTGCAAAGGGCTTCGTTCAAGAGATATAGCTTCCCAAGTGTGATCATATCGATACCTGGTATATATTTGTAGAGAAAATATCTATGTTTTTTGTGAAGTGATGCACTGGCGAAGTGTACTACTATGTGAATGCTTTTTTTTGTACTTTTTCTAATATCAACTGGCGAAAAATTTGACCAGCGAAATGATGCATTGGAGAACTGATGGACTGGCAAAGTGTACGACTATTTAGACTATTTAAATACTTTTTGCACTATTTCTATTATCAACTGGAGAAATGAAAGATAGCGAAATGATGGCAAAAAGATAAACTGACGAAATAACAGACTCGCGAAAAAATGGACTAGCGAAATTACAGACTGGCAAACGATAGACTGGTGAAATGATGCACTGTTGAACCATGCAATATACAATTGAAACACTGGCTTAATAATGCTTACCACATTGCACCAAGTAACATTAATTCTACAAGTTACCGTGGTGTTACAATATGCGTTAAACTTCACGTTATTACATTATGCGTTTGGGGGTCTTACATTGTGAGCTAATTCTTTTGTTACATTATCGGTTAATTTTATTACATTATACGTTGATTTTTATTACATTATGTGTTAATTTTTTGTTATTGCATTTTCGGGCGTTTATTACATTATCAGTTGTAACACTGCTGATTGTTTTCGGGAGACAGCTGGAGGCAGGCGTATGGTGCCGACCTCTGCGCCCATGTCATGTCTTCCAAGTGAATATCCTTCTAAGAGCTTGTGGCGTCCGTGGGCAAAAAAAATTCTGGCGCCCTAACCTTTTAATGCTTTCATCATTTGGGTGAAGCCACAAATTGTGCGAGTTTTTTGCGTCCCTAAGCCCGACTTTTCTTTTTCAACATGAAAGGGTAAAGATAAACGATTTTTTTTAAGAATCAACCGAGTTTGGTTTGCCATACTGCACCAGAATAACTCTTTTCTGTGTGCTAGTCGCTCATAACACGACAGTCCTTAAACATTCAGCTTCTGCATCAGCATTAAAACATGCAAAGATTATGAAAGATAAAAAACACTACAGGTTCTCACAATAATATACCCGGCTTTTAGAGAATAACACCACTGTTTCTCGATCTGCTAAGCCACGCGCCACCCACAACATGCCCTTTTAATAAGTAACAACATTAGTGTTGCGTCACTGTTGCATTAGTCTTTTGCACGGAGGACTTTTTTGCACTGCTGTTCACTTTTTGGTAAAGCATGCCAAGAGCTTTCGCTGACCTTTCTTACTGACTAAGAATGCAAAATCATGACAATGTGGTTGCTGTGATCTCGGAATTGACGAATACAGCACTTATTTTGTCACTTTGTGCGCTTATATGTTGAAACCGTCAGTGCGAAGTAAATTAATGCTTTCCCGATTTGTGCACTTTTTATTTCCCGATCAACCATCTTTTCACAGTTTTTGCGGCCCACTCTAGAACGATTCACTGGTGGGTTAAGTTAGTGATTGTTGGAACCGGCAGAGTTGTCACACAAACGTAAAAATCCTTTCTAGGTTGTCGCAGTAATAAATACCTGGTCCGAAATAGGATTAATGTTTAATGTTGTGTACTAACGGCTGTTATTATATTAATGTATAGTAATTTTATTTATGATAAGGAAGGCGGTACTTTCAGTATTGCGTAATTAACTCGCTTATATTTTCTGCTGCATTATGTCATGAGTTAGTAATTAGCAAACAATAAGCCCTAATCAAAAAGTTTACGAGTTTCTGTTAAATACGCACATTACAAGCGCTGTGTGCATGTTCCACTCAGCATCAACTCTAGGTGATACATGTAGATAAGTTTCTCAGATGAGCGCCATTCCTTAACTATACTTCGTGTTAATAGCTAATGTTGTCTGCTTATGACACGCTGCAGGTCTAAGGAAAGTATCAAGAGTACAAGCCAATTGTAATAGAAACTATTGCATTGTAAATACAACCCCCCCCCGTCCAAGCATAACAGTTCAGATAAGTTTTCTCGTAATGATTGGCTATTGCCGAAAATTTTGTAAAAAAAATTCTCAAGCGGTTGCTCCACTCCAAGATTGTTAAAGAAAAACGTTTCGTATAAATCGGGTGAAACCTATGATCAAACATTACAAAGCTCCAGACTTTGATAAACTTGCTATAGATACTGGAGGCCCTGTCCTCCTTGCATATTAGCGAAGAAATCAGGCATCTGGTGTTTTACTTTTCGAAAAAATTCAATGAGAGTCAACAAATATATTAAAAAAATACCAGTACCGGTACATTTTGAAGTTAATACTATATGGCGTCCACGCTGTCACTGTCACTGAAAACAAGTCATTCTTCAGTTTGTCGATGCTGATCGAGGGATCGTGTGGAAGCGGAAAATGCTAGTGAAATTTGAATGTTCTTCAAGTTTAACGATTTTCGTCAATGTCAGTCATAATCCTTGGAAAAACAGCCACTAATACTGCGAACCAACTAGAAGAGCCTCTTTTATCGCGTGTGCGTAAACGGCGCGCTGTCACTAAAAACAAAAAGTTAAACAAACAGCGACTGGAAATGCACACGTGCAGAAATTTTCGTGAATGTACGTACGTTTTGTAGACTTGTACAGAAAACTTGCGCTTGTACTGGATCGTCTAAATTTCTAATTTGCAAAAGAAAAAAGCACAATTATGTCTTTCTGCATTATTTATAGGTGAAAATTTGTTCAGTAATCAAACATTATAGCACAAAGTGTACTATTAGCAAAGTGTCCTGACAAAGTGCGTACTGAGGGAAAATGTGCATTGGCGAAATATACACCTGGCGATGTGTCCGATTGGCAAAATGTACCGATGGTAATCTCTACCCTAGCGAACTTACATAAGTGGCGAAAAATGCATTAACTAAACGTCAAATGTTAGCCACACTAAAATGGTGCCAAATAAACATCGTTAATAATCATTTGGAACGTATTTGCTAATTTTGTGTCAAAACAACCTTCATTGGTCTAAATCGCTTAATGTCCAAAGTAGCTCGTGCTACTTGTAACCTTTTTTCAGACAACGCGAAGAAGCATGCTTTATATAGCTCGTGCCTAGAGACCAATTACATTGGAAACTTTCTTGTTTCGCATAAAACTGTATTTGTATTTTCTCCTGAGGTTATTATTATACGCGAGAAAACAACGCAATTCGTTTAACAGCGCCCTGAGGACAAACTACTTATCGTTTACTTCGAAAATTTTGCGCAAAAGTTTTTAAACTGAGTGTTAAGCTTTGTTCCACAAGTTGTCGTTTTCATAAATTTATAGTTAGCACTGAGAAATAGCAATAATAATTATAAATTCATAAATATCATATTGTATACATATTATTATATTATAACGAAGCATTCATACTAACCATACTATAATAAATCAACGAGCAAAAAGAAGCATACGAAAAGTATTCGTACTTCAATTAAGGCCATACGATACAATCCTGTTCTCTGGCGAAAACTGGTCAAAAATGATGGCGTGTTGATTCGTTAGCAAGAGCAGATTGGAGGCCCTGAAATAAGTTAGAATACTAAGCGACTACCAATATCCCACACTTTGCGCTGCAATCTGTACGAGAATCCAGATCAAAATTGCAAAAACCTATTTAAAAATTGCTTCTGGCCTATAGGTGTGGCATTACTAAAAAATACAAGCAGATACAGTTTTATGGTTAAAATCTATGACTTCGTCTTTCGTAAGCCACATCACTAGCTTACCACATGGCTGATTTGTGCAGGAACAACTGGTTGTACAAAGATAGCCATCTAAAAACTTATGTCCATCTGTTTGACAGTTCCTAAATGAACCAAAAGCCATTCCTTGTTTTACCAAAACTTGCTCATCAGCTGTCATGATCAATGGCCATTGCAAACGAGAAGTGCTTTCCTTGCAGCCAATATTCTTCAGCTTCAATGCTAAGACCAAGTCTTTGCCAACGACAGTTTTTATGGGAATATTTATCGCATAAAATCCAGGTTGCTGAGCCAAGAGTCTTGTTGAGATTTCGGTGCACGCAGAAGATTCCAGTGCAGTAAGGCTCATTGTTGAAGCTTCAAGGGCATTTTCTACTTGTGTAATGACAGATTCTGAAGGCAATTCTTTGGGGTTATAAAAAGACCATAGCATCGTCATGCTCGTTTCTCTTGTGCCTAAAGTAGTTGGCCAAAAGCTGGATGTCACAAATTCATTTGAAATGCTGTTTTCATAGCTGTTAGTGCTGAAAGCAACGCTTCTGGCTATTTCTGTTTCCGAGAATGATTCAGTTGTTAATGTAGCTTCAGGACTCAAACTTGTTGGACTGCTGTGTGAAGACATATAACCATTATCCTTAGTGGCTGTAAACAGCACATCAAATTTTTTTGAAGTTTCAGTGCTAACTGGGGCTATGCTGTAATGTGACTTTTCAGAATCAGTTAGGATAATAGCAGTTAAAGTTTCACCAGCTGCTATAGCAGATGAATTAACTCGTGAAGTAATGCCATCAGTAAACACATTAGTGACTGAATTTGTTTTAAAGATAGGTTCAACACCATCAGTTGCCCAGTTTCTGCTCGAGCTTTCAGTTTTCACTATTGTAGTAGCTTTAGAATTAGTAGTCACAGAATCTGTGGTGGTAGATAAATCTGAGTTTGTGATTAATGTAGATGTATCTGCAATCATAAAAGTATTACTGACAGCTGTCAAGCCTGTACTTGCTGCTGTTGCAGACAGTTGCTGCTGACAGAGAAAGACATGGCCTTTATCACAGCTAATAGTGTACAGCTGAAAAGAATTTGCAGGATCAATAAAAACACACAACCTGGTTGTAGAATCTCCATTAGGTTTCGAAATACCCCAAGGTAATTCGCTCTCAACATATTCATATCCTCCAATCCACACAAAAGACATTTTTACAGGGTCCCATTCGAGACCAATCCAAATCCTGTCTTCAATACCTAAGGTTGTTGCAACTTCCTTAGCATATAAAGCAAGATCATTGTTTTCCAAAGCAGCTAACTGAGCCGCTATTTCTACACACTTTTTTGCTGCTTCATCATAAGACATGTGATCTGTACTAAGTGAATAACACCTCCCAGTAGCTAAATTTGTGTAATACAATTTTGAAGAACATAGCTCATCCGTGTTTGAGACGTCTACCAAGTTGATGTCTAATACAGATGTTCCTTCTGGACCTACAGTTACAAAGTCATTACTGAAAGCCGGCCAGTTTGTAATTGATATTATTGCAGTCACTTGTTGCTCACAGAAAAAGGCATGGCGTTTACCGCAGCTAATAGTGTAGAACTGAAAAGAATTTGCAGGATCAACAAAGACGCACAACCTCATTGTAGAATCTCCATTAGGTTTTGAAATACCCCAAGGTAATTCACTCTCAACATATTCATTTCCTCCTATCCACACAAAAGCCATTTTTACAGGATCCCATTCAAGACCAATCCACATCCTCTCTTCAACACCTATTGTTGTTGCAACTTCCTTAGCAAATGAAGCAAGGTCTTTGGATTCCAAAGAGGCTAACTGAGCTGATATTTGTACACACTTTTCCACTGCTTCATCATAAGACATGTGATCTGTAATCAGTAAGTAACACCTCCCAGTAAGTGTATTTGTGTAATACGATTTTGAAGAACATAGCTCATCCGTGTTTGAGACGTCTACCAAGTTGACGTCTAATACAGATGTTCCTTCTGGACCTACAGTTACAAAGCCATTACTGAAAGCTGGCCAGTTTGTACTTGATATTATTGCAGTCACTTGTTGCTGACAGAAAAAGGCATGGCGTTTACCGCAGCTAATAGTGTAGAACTGAAAAGAATTTGCAGGATCAATAAAGACGCACAACCTCGTTGCAGAATCTCCATTAGGTTTCGAAATACCCCAAGGTAATTCACTCTCAACATATTCATTTCCTCCTATCCACACAAAAGCCATTTTTACAGGATCCCATTCAAGACCAATCCAAATCCTCTCTTCAACACCTATTGTTGTTGCAACTTCCTTAACAAATGAAGCAAGGTCTTTGGATTCCAAAGAGGCTAACTGAGCTGATATTTGTACACACTTTTCCACTGCTTCATCATAAGACATACGATCTGTAATCAGTAAGTAACACCTCCCAGTAAGTGTATTTGTGTAATACGATTTTGAAGAACATAGCTCATCCGTGTTTGAGACGTCTACCAAGTTGACGTCTAATACAGATGTTCCTTCTGGACCTACAGTTACAAAGCCATTACTGAAAGCTGGCCAGTTTGTACTTGATATTATTGCAGTCACTTGTTGCTGACAGAAAAAGGCATGGCGTTTACCGCAGCTAATAGTGTAGAACTGAAAAGAATTTGCAGGATCAACAAAGACGCACAACCTCGTTGTAGAATCTCCATTAGGTTTTGAAATACCCCAAGGTAATTCACTCTCAACATATTCATTTCCTCCTATCCACACAAAAGCCATTTTTACAGGATCCCATTCAAGACCAATCCAAATCCTCTCTTCAACACCTATTGTTGTTGCAACTTCCTTAGCAAATGAAGCAAGGTCTTTGGATTCCAAAGAGGCTAACTGAGCTGATATTTGTACACACTTTTCCACTGCTTCATCATAAGACATGTGATCTGTAATCAGTAAGTAACACCTCCCAGTAAGTGTATTTGTGTAATACGATTTTGAAGAACATAGCTCATCCGTGTTTGAGACGTCTACCAAGTTGACGTCTAATACAGATGTTCCTTCTGGACCTACAGTTACAAAGCCACTACTGAAAGCTGGCCAGTTTGTACTTGATATTATTGCAGTCACTTGTTGCTGACAGAAAAAGGCATGGCGTTTACCGCAGCTAATAGTGTAGAACTGAAAAGAATTTGCAGGATCAACAAAGACGCACAACCTCGTTGTAGAATCTCCATTAGGTTTTGAAATACCCCAAAGTAATTCACTCTCAACATATTCATTTCCTCCTATCCACACAAAAGCCATTTTTACAGGATCCCATTCAAGACCAATCCAAATCCTTTCTTCAACACCTATTGTTGTTGCAACTTCCTCAGCAAATGAAGCAAGGTCTTTGGATTCCAAAGAGGCTAACTGAGCTGATATTTGTACACACTTTTCCACTGCTTCATCATAAGACATGTGATCTGTAATCAGTAAGTAACACCTCCCTGTAAGTGTATTTGTGTAATATGATTTTGAAGAACATGGCTCATCTGTTGCAATTTGGATGTCTACAAGGTTTTCAATAGGTGAAAAATCTTCAATTCCCAATGCCTGCTGATCCATGTCTTTTGAGCAGACAACCATTTGTGCTGCAAGTAAACATCCCACTATTTTCTGTAAAAGATGTAATGAACATATTTTGTTCACAACTATGATTACGCAATTTACCATAACTTTATAAAAAATTAGAGTAAAAAGTAGAGTTGAAAATTTAAAACACACAAATTTTTAATACATATTACCTTTTTTTATCTCCTGTTACAGTATGTGTTATTAAAATATATTTTTGATTTGATTTGAGAAACAGCTGACAAATTATAAATTATCCTAAGTTTGTATCTAATTTAAGAAACTTTAACGATATGATAAAAATGTTTTGCCAAATGACAGAATTTTGCTCTGAATGTTTAAACAATTAAGTAAAAAATAACATATTTACCATAACAAAAATAATCTTCAGTGAAGACATGATGTTACACATACAATACAAAATCAAATGTACGTATTTCTTTTATATGCAGCAGTTTACCAGACAGTTCAGTTTCTCAGTTAAACAACTCCCGGTAAGTTCAAAATAACAAGTTGACATACAAAAACAAATATCAATATTTAACAAACGTAACACCAACATTAATAATGCCATTCTGAAGTAAATTCAGCAATCGATAGACACTAGTTTGCAAACAATTATTTTGAAGCTTGTCATAATTAAATATGCAGGTTTTGGCAAAAACAGAACTGCTGGTTTTCAGTTAATCAATAACTCAAGATCATTTTCAGTGCAGGGTTAGGCTGCTACAGTCCTGAACATTACAAATATATGTGTTAGGCAAAAAATGTCTCAGTTGCACAGGTTTTCTACAAGCAGTCTTGATAGAATCTATACATTCCATTCTGCATTAAATGATTTCTTATTCAGTTACATGACATGTCAAACTGATTGAGCAAGAATTGCTAAGATCCCCTAGAATGAAAATGGCAACATCTGATCAGCAACAGAAATCTGATCTAGATGTACACAAATGGCTTCTTTCATTTCCTCTTACCAAATATTGACATCATTGCAGCTGTGCAATTATGCATAATGTAAATCTATGGCAATAATTGAGTTTTTGTAGTAAGATTTATCATCATATAACACATTCTACTTTTGCGAAATACCATTTGCATTAATTTATTATTAAATCTCATTATAAAATACAACTTACATATACATTACAATATAATTACAGGACAAAAGTATACAAGTTTTTAGATTAAAGAAGTATGCATTTAATAATATGCACTTTTGTTGCATGGATGTGTATGCACTATGTGTATTTTTGATGAACTTTTCTGAAAACCTAAAGATGTGCATGACAAAATAAAATAAGCTGAAAAAGGACTAAGCATGACAATTTTAAAGTTTGGGATTTAATGTAAGGCCAAAATTACACATCTTCTAATGCTGTTTTACAAACTAAGGAAAATATTACAAAAATTGTTGCAGTTCAGGACAACATTATGCTTAACTAATTCCTTAGTTTTGTTCATATAAAATACACATTAATACAGAAATATGCATATATTTTGAAATTTAACTAATTAATAACTTACATACATAATTTATATATATAAATTATGGCAAAGTAAAATCACAGAGTATTTTAAGACACACCAATTTTTAATACATATTACCTTTTTTATCTCCTGTTACAGTTCGTGTTATTAAAATATATTTTTGTATTTGATTCGAGAAACAGTTGACAAATTATCCTAAGTTTGTAACTAATTTATGAAACTTTAATGATATGATAAAATTTTTTTGCAAAATGACAGAATTTTGCTCTGAATGTTTAAACATTTATGTAATAACATTTTCACCATAAGAAAAATAATCTTCTTCAATGAAGGCACGATGTTGCACATGTTACTAAAAGAAGCCATACATGGGTTCAAATTTATGTTCTTGACCATCAGTAGCATATTTCCTTTTTTAAAACAACATTTTTAGTGATATTAGTTCCTTAGCATGGCATGCTTTATGTAAAAACTGTTCTTGCTTCAATAAAATAGATCAAGTTGCTATAATATTATAGCAAATACTTTCCATCACAGACAGATAAAAAGTACATTTATAAATAAACTGCAAATTACATATTTACTCTAAATCATTATATAATGGAAGACATTGCGGATCTGATTTATATGGGCCAGAATTTTCTAAGACACCAGGGGGTGCACATATCCATGGATCACAAGTTATGTTCTGCCACCTCAACAAACGTGACTGCAATTTTCGAACTACTGTTTTGTACCTGACATCCTTAACTAAATTGTTTTTCTCTTCACAGTCTTCACTGATGTCATATAGTTCCCACTGATCACGATAATAATACTCTTTTAATGTTTTGTACCAGTGTGTCGGCTCACCAGCTCTAGTTCGGTTCAATATATCTTGAAAGGTTGGTGACAAGTAAAAATCTTGATCTATCATAAACGGCATTTTGAAGTTCAAATTGTGGATCAATTTGTATCTCTGTGTCCGTAAGACCCTCATGGGGTAATACATTGTAATTTCATGCAAATTGTGACTAGCATAAACTTCCTTGAAGTCTTTTACATGACTATTGCTTCCTAATAAAGGTAATAGAGACTGTCCAGATAGCTTTACATTGCTCAGCTTTTTGAAAATGTAATACAAAGGATAAGGAATATCAAACCAGTCTAGAATTGTTGGCACAATGTCTGTGGTGCTAACCATTGCATCAGATGTTGAATCCCAATGACTTGAATGTATGGGAGAAGACAGTAACATAGGTTCTCCCATACCTATAAAAGAAAGAACAAAGATTAATAGAACTCAATAAAAAACATATTACCAAAACCTCAAATCAAATTTGTTTCAAGTTATGGTATATTTAGCTGATCATCATAAATATCAGCATATTGCATAAATTCTAATTCTTGGCTTTCTATTACAGGTATGAGAGCTAAACAGTCCATTCAGTAACTAAGGCGAGAGGCAAGAGGTTGTTATTTGCACAGAAGAAAAAGTACTTTGGAATGGCGTGATCCCCATCGTTGGTACGACATTTTTAAATCTTTGAGAAATGAGGCAAATGGCATCAGACTTGATCCAACCATAGAGGTGTCCCCTACAGTTAGTGAAAGTGACTTGGACCTGACTTCATATAAAACCAAATAAAAAATCTGTTAAAGAATTTTTAGGAAGGATGTCTTTATACAAAATTACAAGTTATAACTTTCAAGAAATCTGTATTGTCCAAACAGAAGATAACCTGACAAACCTGGATCATACAAGTTAGTTCTTCCACTTGGGAATGGTATGCCATTGTCTGAGGTGTACAGTATCAAAGTGTTATCCAGATGGCCAGCTTTCTTCAGCTCATCAATAACAAGTCCAATTCCTGTAAAACAAAGAAAATGCCAAAAGGTCAAACTGCTGGTTCATATATACTTTTAAGCAACATAACAGCTTGAGACAGGTGAAAATCCCACAATTATTGAAGACTTTGATTATCGGAGCACAGAACAACTAAAAGTACACAAAACAATAGCATGCACTATTTTCTCATACATACTACTACATCACTTACCAATGCAAAATCTTCATATATATATATATATATATATATATATATGTATATATATATTATACACGATTGATGCTTAATGCATAATCGCTCAAATATTTGCTGCCTGTGCTAAAGTTTAATGCTGTAAAACATGGATTAAGAAGAAGAGAGAGAAAGACAATGGAGAGCCAAAGTAAACGAACTAACTAATTTTTATACTAAATCACACCATTATTAACGTAGCCAACTTGATAATCAATAAGTTACATTTGAAACCTAAAGTAAATCAGTTATCATGTCACAGTTAAAAACACTGTAAGAACTGGTCATGCAAAACTATCAGGAAATATATAAAAACTGCAAATTATATTGGGTTTGCAAGTCGTTACCTTGGACGCAGTGAGTGCAGTACTTATTAGATGTACTAAACTAGACTCACCTAATAAATATTGTTTGCAGGTTTTAAATAAAATTTGTGGTTATAGAACAAAATAAACAGCCAACAGATGGATTAAAATTTGGTGAAAATGAAATAACTGTCAACTATCTGTGGTGAAGTTAATAATGATTACCATACAACTCCAGTGTATGGTAAGCATGACTTTTACACAAATTTAAACTGCAAACCTTGGTTACTCAGAAGCATTATAATAATGGACTTTAAAAAGTAAACAGAGGATTTATGGCTTAAGAAGAAACTTATTTCACCTTGATCAAGCCTGCTGATAGTTGTATACTGTGCAGCAATGTCAGCTCTGGCTTTAGGTGTATCAGGTACAAAGTATGGAACAATTACTTCACTGGCATTATATAAAATTGGCTTCCAGTCAGGCATGTTTCCCATTCCGGGTTCTCCATTACCAAATTTCTCACAAAATTGTCCAAACTCTGGATGAGTGTGGCCACAGCGATGTGGATCATGAAAAGCAACATACAGAAAGAAGGGCCTGTAAAATACCACATATTATCCTAACTACAAACAATAGTTCAGATATTGCTCCAATTCACATATAGAGGAATCAATGGCTTACCATAAATTACTTTTTCTAGTGAGCGGCCAGAGATAAGTTCATGGTAAAAGTTGTCATGTCAACTAAATTTATTAATTTAGAGATTCATGACCTAGTTAAATCTAGAGATTCAATATTCTCTAGAAATTGTTCATCCGAAACAAACTTGTATGCAATGTACATTCAGGAATCCCACTGACTGACAAGAGCAGTTCGTTAAACTGGGTGACTCCTAATGCGCAGATATGATGCAAATATAAATAAGTGTTAACTAAATTATTTTGCTATATGGTGGTAATGGATCCTTATTGGTTTTTTG
Organism: Tubiluchus corallicola; assembly: GCA_030141605.1. Lineage (NCBI taxonomy): Eukaryota > Metazoa > Priapulida > Priapulimorpha > Priapulimorphida > Tubiluchidae > Tubiluchus > Tubiluchus corallicola. Next base: position 111,423 of record JAQGDQ010000127.1, read on the forward strand.
ACTTATCGAAAAGTTTAAAAATTTACCAGCTAGCCTTGCTTGGTACGGCACAAAATAGAGAAACACCTGATAATCTTGTTCCAAAGTCTTCCTTTTCTCGGATTTGCTTTTTTGTTATTTAAAATAATTCAGCATCAAAAAGTGAACAATACGTTAACAAGACATTATGGAAAAAAGTAGCAATACGGGAAACTTCTTAAAAAAATTATCACATTAGTAAAATGAGAACAGTTTAACAAAACTTTGAAAAATAATGGAAAATGATTTCTTAAAACTTTCCCACGCTGTGAATATGAATATGACTATAAATTGGTAAACAGCTGGACATGTTTGTAATTGCTGCAAAAACTAGTCTGCTTTTTTAAATGTGCAAAATGATGCTATATATACCTTGCTGCATTAGTATTAAAAAACTGGCGTACAAGTTGCTTAATGTGAGTAATATTTCTACCGACTTGCAAAATGGAGTTGTTCTCTTCCGTCTCGGCAAAATCGAATGGGTAGACTGATTCCGGACCAACGTGTTTTTTGCCAATTATACCTTAATACATTGAAATAACAAATATTGCGTTTTACAGATTATGAATCAGCTGACATTAAAAATAATTATATCCATCACAAAAAAGAGAAAATAACTATTGTTAATTCAGATAGCTATACTACCTGACAGCATTACCTGCAGAATTTTTAATTTAAAACTATGAAAAAGTGCTAAAAATCCAGTTGATACTACTTAATTATGTACTCCCATATTGACTTACATTGAAGTCTTATTACTAACCTGTTCGAATACCATTCTGAGACAGAATATGTGATAAGCTCTGGACTCTTTCAAATGAATCAAAATGATGAACATCTTGATGCAGACCATACATACCATTCTGATGCTGGGGAAGTCCAGTAAGTATTACTGACCTGCAATAAAACGTTATGATTAAAAGGTATCAAATATCAGGTTTCAAAGGCTTGCTGAGCACATATACTTAAATTTGTCCTAGTTAATTAAAAACATGAAGTATGGATTTATCAAAAAACTATATACCTAACTGCAGTGTCTACTTAATCACAAAACTGTGGATGTGTCGGATGTAGATGTTTTTAAATAAATCATAAAACCAACAACAATGTTTAACACCAGAATTAAAGGGGAAGAAAAATTAAGTTTAAAGTATATCCTAAAGAACTTCCCATACAAAATTATATCAGTTGGCATCACACTTATCCATTTGAAGAACTCATGTAATTGAAAAAGAAAAATCTTAATCACTTAAATTTTATAATATTCGCACTACCTGGTAAAACAGAACTGCATCGCCATCCAAGTGTGAGCCGTTGATTCACCAAAAACACTACCAGTATTATTAACAATACAAAATAATTTAAACTTTTCATTAGTTAGCAAAGTGTGTGCTAAAAATGCTTGCTTCAAATGACTTACCATTAAAATGGCTACACCTAATGCCTAATGTTTATCGCGGACATTTAAATTTACAAGTTTTATACGGTGTGACTGCTAATGCAGCCCTGTATGCAATAAGTCAGCATTCGTGTGACGCATTTCAACACGATTTTCAGCTTTTTTTATGAAAAGTGTTTTCTTGTGCTTTAAGTCAGCTATACTGAAAAAATAGTAAATCAACAAAGTGCAACAACAGATTTTCACATAGTGTTGAGTTTGAATTGTTTTCTAATAAATGTAATTATTCATTCGATCTATAACATTTGGTACATCAAAAACAAACTACTTTGTCCATTATCTCTTTTACTCCTATAGTAAATAAAAATCAATATAAATAAAAAAGGCAAGTTACGACAAGTACAAATGCAATTAAAAGTAACAATACCACCATACTTCCACAAAATACTGCTAGTATCCCAGAATTACGAATTTTTGGTCAAAGCAATACGGATGCAGTTAAGATTGCTTTTTTTATCAACCTGTGATAACATGTAAATACAAGATGCACCAATAACTGTGTCAGTGATATAATATCAAAGTATAATAACTTACCTACTTGGAGAACAGCTACTAACAGATGTGAAAGCTTTGGTAAAAACAACACTCCTTTTAGCAAGTTCATTTAGAAAAGGTGTTCTGCAAACAGAGTTGTTGTACACTTGAGTTTCAAAGCCAGCATCATCAGCTGCCAAAAAATGTGGAATTTATTGAACTACAGCAGTAAGGACACAACTTTGAACAATACTGCAGTATTGAAACTAGTGAATATTTTGGATAAACTATAACAAGAAGCCGCTTGGCCCTCCAAGGTTTATTTCTGATTTGTAATTGCATTTGCATTATTTAAAAATAATGAAGTAATGGATAATCAGTTACACTATTTAGGAAAGACTTTCATTAGTTTTTTACTATTTGTTGCCAAAAATTCCAAAAAACTAATTGTGATACGTTAATTCACCCGAATCTGTAAAGCCATATTGATTATTAACTAAAAATAATCGATAATTATAATTACTCAAAATCGGCAATATCACCTGCACTAATATGCATATAATGCCAAAATAACACTTGAAATACATTTACAAATAAGAAGACATTTAATAGTCGCGTCTCATGCCTTTAAATCCAGTATAAACAGACGAAGAGTTGTCACATTTCACTGGATTCTCAAGCAAAGTAGAAAGAATCTGTTAATACTTATTTATGCAAGCTACCCTCTCCTGACTATTAGCTTTGTTAGGTCATAGTTTTACTTATGCATGTGTAACAATTGTGGGCAACACTCACCAATGGGGCATTCATTAGACAAAACAAAAAATGGTCACAGATCAGGAAACATCAATCAACTAGAGGGATCCACTTCACGATGGCCAATTAGAGCTCCTTTTGGTTTCCCAGCTAATGGGCTACACACTACTCACAAAAACTACTCAGAAACAGAATCTACTGAAATATACAATAGGCACCATTTAGTAGACTTGTGGTTAATAGATTCGTTCACTTAATTGACTCAAAAACGCCTGGTACTAACCGCTCTTATTCAAATAAACATACACACTACCGATAATTGACTCAAATAACTCTGCATAAGTGACTCAATATTTTTCTACTCGTACTTGAAATAAGACAGTTATATGTGCCCAAAGAGCCTTTCCTACTTTTATGCCACCCTTACTTTGCTCTTGTGCACTATAATAGATGTAGAAACAATCATCTTAAGTATCGTTTTGTTTGTAAGCAGATACGTTTATCATGTGCTAATACACTAGCGTAGTATGTTACCCACTCGTCCACTGCAATTAACCTCGTTAACCAAAGAATTTCTGAAACCTAAACATTTAATTACATGTCTAGCAGTTTCGTTTTGAAATTCTCTATTCAGGCCACGTCAGAGATAACCGATGACAAAATCGTCAGCATTACAAGGGGGAGTCAAGACAAGCCTACAAAGGACAACAAAACCAATTGAAAGGGAAACAAAGGCACCATCAACTGCAGTTCAAGCACGCCAAGTGCTAAATGTTTTACAAGATTACATGCATCACACAGCAACAGATTTTCAACGCTATTATAATATTGAGAACTTTGAAGGAATTTTTGTAATTTTTGCAAATAAGCAAGGCTTGTGTGATTTAGAAAAGTACACTGTTCAATTTATATAAATTAATATTTAAAAAAAAAATTTAAATTTTTATCTGCACAAAGGCATTTAGGCATTACTTCATTTCTAAAATCCATTAAAAACCTTTTACTAAGATAGTAAATACTAACCTGATGCCTCATACTTCTACACTAGTAATACTACACCCGTAGGTTAATAGGTTCAGTCGGTTATCTGGGACAAAACACTTTGGTCCCAAAGTGAGTCTATTAAGTAATGTACTACAAAATTGAACATCAAGTGTTTTTACTATTTTTTTAGCCATATAAAATTTCGTCCTGCATGCATCCACCTTATAATTTAGGTGTCCGAATTGAGCGAGACAAGTTTTTGCATTTACCGTCCAATCATGGTATCTTCCAGGGGACTGTGTCAATAGAAAATATTATAATTTTGATATCAACTACAGTCAACCTTGGTTATAAGGTACTCGCTTATAAGGGACACTTGCTTATAAGAGACCACCAATTCCGGTCCTGATTTTTCGTAACATTTTTCCTATATAAAAATCTTCGTATATAAGGTACTTGGATATCAATGACTTTCGGTTATAAGGGACAATATCTTCAGGTCCCGCGTAATAGAAACCCAGGCAAATTACCTCGCATGTAAGAGACCCTATGATCAAAGTGAAATTGATCGATTTTTAACCTCAATTTTTGCACAAACTCGGCCTTCGAACAGCTCAGTTTCTGCGGTCACACAGAAGGAGCTTCCTACATACCATTTGCACTGAATGTGTAGCAATAATCCATAAAAATATGAGCAAAAGTGCAGGTCTAGATACACCCTCGGTCTGACTCAACTTCGGCTATAAGGGACGTCGGATATAAGGGACGGTTTTTTCCGGTCCCGAGGTGTCGCTTATATCCGAGGATGACTGTACGTAAACCACAGTGAGAAGTTTTTGTTGCTGTTGGTTTCATTGTATTCAACTTTTCTTAAAATTTCCTTCCCATTTTAATGCAAATGTCTAAAATTTTGCTCGTTCGGTTGATACATGGATAGAAGTCATTCGTGCATCATGTACCAACATTACATTGTCTGCAGTGCGTCTGCAGTGCATTAGTAATACACAAGGATTTGTCAAAGGGCATAATATTATGACCACTAAAGCTTTTGTCCTCATAAGTACTACTACAGAAAGCATGCAAAAGAAAACTCTAATGTATGCATATGAACAAATACCAACAATCAGCAGCACATTTCTCATTTTAGCATCTATTTGCAGGGTTCTTGCAAAAGATAGCATCAGTAGTAACAAGCCAACCCAAACTTGCAATGGGAGATAATAATGCATGATTAAATGTCACTGGCATCACTCAACCATCCTGCAAAATAGTGTTACCTTGATTAATTTTCTGTAATCAAGGTTATGAAATACAGGATATTTATGTTAATTATATTTATTTATTTAATGTTAAAAACCACTGGTGTTCGCTGTTTTGCATTTATTTTGAAAATTCCACAATAGAAATTGGAGAAGACATTCCCCATATGGGAACAGGAAATGGAAAACCTTAAATAAAAAGAGGTTTATATGAAAAGAACTGGCACTTTGCACTTCAAGATCTATTTCTCAGCTGCAAAAGCTACTTAATGTAATTGGTTACTGACGAACCTGTTTCATTACTGAGGATGATTTTCTAAAAATTGGTAGTGCATAGACAGAGGGGCAAAAGGGTGATGGCTCCATGCATTCATTTTAGACTAGAGGGCATCAAATCTAAATGCAAATAAAATAATTACTCTGAAGTTTCCAATTACTGCTGGTTAACTTGGAGGTTATTTTTTGGGGGTAGCTGATTCAATAATATATTTTTGCCACCCTTTCCCATTCAGATGATTATGAGTTGCATAATTGACATGTTTTTCATGTCTGGGATATAATTATTTACCTTCAAACAGTTTACTAAGGTGTGCTAGCACTGTGACAGAAGGCACACACTTTTCAGAATTGTTCTAAACTTGTTCACGGATTCTGAACTTACCACATCATTATTCAACTTGTTCCAACGAGGAACAACTCTATGAGCAAACAAATGTGATTTAACGTTTGTCCTAACAGATGGAACAAATAGTTTGGGCTTGAGGCCCTGAAGCTCTCTAGAAGGGCAATAAAAATACATTTTGATTGACGTGGCATTCACCATTAATCGGGTCAAAACACTTAGGTCCCAAAGTGAGTCTATTAAGCAGCGACTACTGTATGAGAGGTGGGCCTACAAAATGTTTGGTATACTGTAAGAAATACTAAACATTTTTGCTCAATTTCAAATTGGCAGCTAACCTATGTGCATGTTTACATTTAGTTTGTCAAAGTACTGTACTTCATTTGCTGCATATTGGTAAGCAATGTGGTCAGGGCCAGCTCTAGGTAGTTGGACGTCCTAGGCAAAAATTGTTTCAGCGGCGCCTTCCCATGCACCCACCCACAAAATTTAATTTTTTCAGTACATAATAATGTATAATTGTACCTCTGTGTTAGGCTTGTACGATATATATGATAGTGCACTAATTAACTGTAGTTAATTACCTTTCCACAGCTTGTGTTTAGTTCATTTGAAATTAAATTTTTGGCCTCGTTGCATATCGGCAGTTTTCAGGAGCAATCAAAATTTCTATCATTTCTGCTGCACACTATTCTTGAACATAATCTTGGCTAGACTTTCACTCAGCTTTTTCATCCGAAAGTAATTGAAACACCAACTCCATTTCACTAGTTTCCTCATATGGTCTGATTGCAGATACCTCATTAGCGAATCTTTCTGCTGTTCAATTTCTGCCAGCCTTTTTACCTTTCATTTGCCATATTACAGTCGTGAATGCTTCCATTATTATAAGTTTATCTTGATATGAAAATAACGGTGTGCAGACATTTCGACACAGGACACTTCACTACAAGACATTTGGACGTACAGCAATTTGGATACATAGGGCATTTGGACACAAGGACATTTGGACATAAGGACACTTAAGAATACTATACCTATTCTTTCTGTTGACTTTTCTGATACCTATGGCAACCATTATTTAGTCTCTTTTTTACAATCTCTATATCATGTTGAGTTATCTCCTCTGTGCCCATTCAGCACTCTATTTTAATGTTTTTTATTATAAGTTTATAGATTTGTTTCTGGCAAATATCCTTGAACACTTCTGATTGAGCGACTTCTGGGTAGTCACTAATGAGATATAATTCTACTGTAAGGTAGCTACGCCTCTAAAGTATTCCACTCATTACTCCTAAATCATCAAATCCACATGTATTAAAAATTATACATTCTACTGAGTACAAGGTGTATTATTATCCTTATTTCTGCTGCTTGACTATAATCATTGTTTGCTTATTTTTGATTTTGCTGATGCAGTAGTTAATTATACAGCATGTTTGATAACCATAACTGCTTATTATTTTTATTATTGATTTTGTTATTGGTTTTGAATGTATCACCATATTTTATATGCTCTCTATTTTGATTTTTTACATGGTTCTTTTATATTACCACCTTACTTAGATTATTATAAACCTGCATTACAATCTGCTGCATGAAGTTATCATATATTACTAGTTTCACTATTCTCAAATTATGCTACTAAACCAAAACAATAGTATCTAATTATAAAAAGGGTGGCTGATTCGATAACTTTTTTGCTACCCTTTCCCTTTGTATTAGATATTTATGGCTCTTACTGTAATTCCAATGTATGCTAAATATGGGAAAAAATAAAATGGGTCTGAATCTAACCCAATTACCATTTTAATTTATTACTGAGAACATTTCACCCACCTATCTGCGGCTAACGTTCTAAAGCAAAATTTGGTTAGTTGTTGAATATGTTTGCAACCATGGGGAAAAAGCTATTAGCTTCGCCCTGATCATCGACGGTGATCAATGAACATGTTTATGTTATCTTAGCTATGCAAGTTGTTTTTGGTTTGTCATGTGCTTTTTCGCAACGTTTTAATTTCACGTCATCGTAATGCCCATAGCGTGTAAACCCGTTTACTCACGATTTCACGTGTGAAATAATTGTCAACCAGCAACATGGTGAACCTTATTTTTAGTCTTTGAAAAATAGAACCTGCACTTTACTATTTTGGTCAATAGATAGCGCCAGCCCTCCGTTTTATTAAAATTGTTGTTAATAGTATATTTGTTAGGGAATTCAGAGTAGACGTTGATTTAATAGATTGTCTTGTTTGGTTACTGCTTACTGGGTAAAACAATTTATCTAATCTTAGTTAATATTTCGACAATAGCCATCTATTCCTTTTTCTTTTGTAAAAAGTAACAGTGTGTGAAACCAGCACAAGTCTCTGTGTCAAAACAACTACAGAGTTTCCGGTATAGCACAGATGACTTTGTAGAATTGAGCCTTTCACTTGCCAAAAATTGCAGGCAGGTTGTGACATTTGTGTTGTCTTGCATTTAATTCTCGTGACATTCTAGTATGGAGTTCTCGTGATAGACAATCCCATCAAACCCCCTTTTGATTTGTATGTTGCTTCATCTCACATGATGAGTTGCTTGGTGATGGCTGTCCTGCCATTACAAGTAATCCAATCAGTTATTATCCATTCTAATCCACTCAGTAGCCGAACAACAATTCTCCTGTCCAGTTACTGAGCTAATCATCAACTCGATAATTTGACTGGAACTATCTTTTTATTAAATTTTTATACAACTAGCCTTTTTAACTAGAATGCAAAAATCTTGTAGAATCTTGCATTCTTCCCTGTGATGCTTCTTAATAGTTTTACAAAGCTTTGTGTATACGTTTCAAATAAGGAAAGAATTGGTACTGGTGCAATTGGACCACGGGAAGCCTTTAGGAACTGTGGTGTAGCTAGGACAGAGGTGTGGCCTGCCCCCGATGGCACTTTTCAGATGGAGGCACAAATTTGATCATGTCAAAACTTCAGAAAGGCAAACATCAAACAATTTAATTTTCCAAGAAAACACAATGCCTCCTTCTGATTGTGACAAAAGAAGGTGATAACTGACACTGAATGGGTACATAAGTAGAATTGCATAGTCATCAGTACTTGCTGAACATCAATTGCGGTTTGGTGGAGCAGCCACTCGCACTTGTCTTCTCCAAGTGTTTCCGTTGCTGAAGTAGTAATGTCACAAGTAGTAGTCACAATACCTTTTCTCTTTTGACCATTTTCACTTTCAGCAAAATGAATTGCTTGGCTTTGCATCTTGTTCAAGGTGGTGTTGCTATGTTGGGTATACAAGTTTAATAAGGGCCCATGCACAGCAAGCAAGTCTATCTGGTACTCAAATGTCATTGTTAATTTTGCTGAACAAAGCAACTGAAATATTAATAAATTGCAGCTAATAATTTATAAATCAGAAATACCAAGTCTAGTACATTTTTAAAAAACATGTTTTATAACCATTTTAGAATGTAAGTCTGTTACTAGTAACTATCACTTGTGTCTTTGACCCAATGCCAAATGTTACCTTTTGTTGAGCAAGATAGTAGTGTAGACGTTTTTCTACTTTCTAGTTAAATCTTGTCAGGGTTCATGCTAGCAAGCAGTTGAAAGAAATCAGGTGCATGTTCAGCATTACTTTATCCAGCAGATGTTCTACATTCTACTTCTACCCAGAAATTTTCAGTTTACAAGTTACAACGTAACAATTTTTCATATAATGGAAAACAGTTCAAAATGCTTTGTAAATCACCAGATTTAATCAGGTTATGTCACATGACTTAATTCAGAAGTTGAAACTCATCAATATTAAATAGATAATTGGTAATAGCACATTCAAGAAGATTATAGTTCTGAAATTTAGATTGCAATTAAGTCTTCAAAAATACACTTGAATTCAAGAGAATCCATTAGCAGGCAGGGATCTGCCCCAAACTTGGTGAAAGAATTTACACCACTCTCCCACTGCCCACAATCCTAACAGAAGCTGTAAAATAAAAAACTGTTTTTATCATATCTTTATTTGTCACTTCAGCAACTAAAAAATTAACAGCAACTCCTTGTAGAAGCATAATGTAGTTACAAAATTTGACTATTACTGCTTGGATGACAATTTATGTTTGACTGATTAAGTGACTGACTAACTGCAGACTACATAACTAATATGATTGATTGACTGACTAGCTCACTGACTAACTCTTTGACCGACATGTACCAGCTCACTGACTGACTAATTTGCTTAGTTCAATTGTTGACAGATAGACTGAGTAACTGAAACAACTGGCTCACTAACTCATTCACCGACTGACTTCCTAATTCAGTAGCTAACCAAAAGACTGAGGAATTGATACGATTTAAAGACAGTGTGATTCATTAACTCGCTGATTTATACACACTGAAACCTTAAAACTGACTCTGTGAGTAATTGCTAATTCATTGACAGATTATCATAACCATTCAATACAGCAACCATTGTTGAAAACTACTGTGTGCACTCTGTAGGTCATTGCACCAGTGCCAAGTATGTAAGGCCTTTTTACAACCACTCCACCTTTGGAACTCGATTCTTTTCTTTTATAGGTTGCCCACAGTGTTATTCATAACACTTGTGTTTGTCAGTATAGAAGGACCATGTGAATGGCGAGAATCATAATGAAATTTGAATGTCGTCATTAACAAATTTATTGAGAAAAAGCGACTGCATAAATTATATTTTGTAAGTGCACGTGTGCAGAAATTTCTGTGAGTGACTGAACTAAGTTTTATAGAATTGTACACGAAAATGTGAATTTGGCACAACTAACCTGCAAAAGTGCTAGATATGATGCTTTGACAACCTACTCTTTCTGCATCATTATGAGGTGAAAATTTGTCCTGTAACTGAACATACTTGGTGTTATCCGAATATAATTTAAAATTTATTTCCATTTCTGCTTTTAATTCCCAAAATATTTGAAAATGACTGTTTGTTTCCTTTCTTTGCCGATGTTCTCTTTTCTTGATTTCTTTTTTCTTTCCCTTTGCAATACATGCCAAAACAAAGCTCATTTTCATACGAACCATTTGCTGCTATCTCAGAAATGAAGACCTTCTACAAATAGTTATGTGCAAAGTAACTGCCAGTAAAAACTAATTATGTGGACAGAGTTTAGTGTTTTGAATATCAGTTTTTTGAGTGACATTTTTTGACGTACTGTGTGGACTAGGTATAAATATTGCCAGCTGTACAATTATGAATTATGATTCTTTTGGTACAAAAAATGTACAGTGTACAAATGCAAAAAATGAACAACAACAACAATAGCAATCGTACTGCCCACACACCTAGATGCTGAAGCTGAAAAATGAAAAACTGTTTTTTTTTGTTATATCTTATCTCAGAAACCACAAAATTAGCAACTCCCAATGAAACAGACATGATGTGTAGTAAACAAAAGTTGACTATTATGGTCTTACTACTTGAATGACAATTTATGTTTGATTTATTGACTGATTAAGTGACTGACTAACTGATGGACTATCTAACTAACATGACTGCGAGCGAGAGTGCTGGAAACAGCTCACTGGAAAGAGTTTATGTAGTTTTAATCAGATATGGTTTGATTTTCCAAGAGGTTCATGGGCCACTTCAATAAACATTTTTTTGGATCCACCCAGTCAAATTTTCAGAAAAAAATGTGCAAACAGGCTCTATGAAAAGTCGATTTAAAACTGTTTGGGGACTTAAACACTCTCCCGGAATGAGGACAAAATGGCCTATGAAGTGTCACTGTTTCATTTAAAGAGATAACCATTTAACGAAATGAGAGAGTGTATTTCAGAGTTCTTTTTAAACCATGCCATAACTGCATGCTATTGGAACAACTATTGGTCTTTGTCTTTCAAAAACGTGAGGCTGTTCCGGCATTGTTGCCACCCACTATTCTGGTGTACACAGAGGGCTCTATTAAGCAATCTTTGCTAGCTTATAACCATCATAATATCTTAAAAAAGTAAATAAGTGGGATGTTAGTGCATTATTGATTTTAGTGATTTTAATTTAATCTTGATGTTGATTGCTGTTGTTGTGAGGGTGGTGTGCTGTGGTGGATGTGGTCTTGTGTGTTTGTAGGTTTATGTGCAAAATTGTTTTGCATGGTTTTTGCTAGTCTTAAATTATTGTTAATAGGTTGAGTACAGTCCTTATTTTTACGTTCGCTATTTCATTTCAGCATGGCAAGTCCATAACAAAGGATGAAGTTTAATGAATGTTGAAGCATTCCGTTTTTTTGTGCGGCTGCCTGGTTATGGAACATTCCAGAAAAGGTAAGTAGTTATTTTAATGTGGCTTAATTCAATCAGATTGTGCAGTAATGTAAAGTTTCTAAAGACAAAATAGAAACTATAGAAAATGGATAGCTGAGTACATTAGAATAAATTAGGTTGATCATCATGTTGAAAACTGAGAGTATAAATTTTTATTTTTGTTTTCATTATGGTGAAATTACATCTCCGATAATTTGAGATCATTTGAGTATAATTTTATTACCCACCTTTAACTTTGGTCTGTGTAATTAAATAAAGAATCATGGTTCTGTAATTAAAATTACATTTATAATACTTCAAACAATAAACTGTTACCCTTAACTGAGTACCTGGTCCTGTGCTGCTGTCCTCTTTGTGTGCCAAAGTTTCGCAAATAGGCACTGGAATTATCTAACTCCATTAAGGGTCTACCCCTACACTCTTTTGGAGATATGGGACAATTTTTCTTCTTCTGAGAATGGAATGGAATTAAATTCCAACACTGCTGTAATCCTAAAAAATAAATAAATAAAACTTAAAACCAAAATAATAAAAAAGTGAGTTAACTGATTAAGAGACAATTAAGAGTTAATTAATTAAGAGACAGTTGTGTTGTAGACTGTACATTGTTGTGATTTTTATTACATGGGAATTCTGTATTTCTGGCTTAATGATAAAACTAACATCGTATTGTTACTTAATATAATTAGTTTTTATTTAATTGAAATGAAATGTGCACCTTTCTTACTATAATTTTCAATAGTAGATAAAATCATTGTAACTCTAGAGACAAATTTACATGTACAAATTTACACTTCCAAATTAAATTAGTTCATTAATGCTTATTATTTAAACTTTAGACCATGTGCATAATGTATAAGCCAAAAGGTGTTAAATTTAAAGTACAAAATTTATGTAGTGTTTTGTTATTTGGAATGTGCTTGTTTCTGTATCAGACAACATCTGCTATATGTAGAATAGATCCAAGGCATGTCATTTACTAATGTTTCTGACCAATGTACTACCGACTTCAGACTTGACTCGGACTTGAGCCCAAGGACTTGGGTTCAACGTGAATTTGAGCTGAAAGACTTGACTACCACATTGCTTGAAACATTTGAAATAAAATTAAAAGCATGGTGTGATTGGTTGGCTCCACTCTTGTAGTAAATATTATGACCTTTTTGTTGCACAGTTATTTATGCTTAATTTACTGTTCATGTATTTGTAATCAAACATTAATAGCTTTCAGAATTCAATTTAGTTGTAGAAGCTAGTACACACTGTAATATGGAAATAATGATGGATGATTTCCTTATGTGAGGTTCTTACCTATTGTTGTGACAAGTTAAGCAATAAATGCAGCAAACTTAGTCAGATGTCTTGCCTCAAGCTTGTGAGTGTAAGTGAAGGGTTATAATTATGATTATGAATAGTTTATTTGACGTACAACAAAAAACAAAATACAATACAATTATATATAAATAAGAAATCACACATCACACAAAGCATCCCAACCCTTAGGTATAATCGTTATAATTATTGAAATTACAGGTTAAACAGTAAACAGTATTTACACGTTTACAAAAATAATATAATTAAATAATGTGCTTTTGCTATCAATTGTATATCATTTTCTGTGACTAAGATATTATTTTCTTCTTTTAAAACAGTCTGTAATATAATTTGAAATGAAATTTGCAAGTTCACTTTTATTTCCATTCATGAGAAATATAAATTTTTCTTGTACTGTAAGATTAATAAAGTTTGGGAACATTTCATTGACATGAGAAAACAGCCTATGTCTAAAATCATTATGATAGTTACATTCGAGAATTCAATGCTTTTCGTCATCGACATGTTATGCATGAGAATGTATATTTTCCTAACTTGTAGCAACTGCTGTATCAAATGTTTATATTCAATAACCCCACCTACACAATGATAATATAGGTTGCAATGGCAATTAAACGATTATTTTCTTAATTTCGTTTTCATTTAGGATAGTTAGTGCGCGCATATAGATTCAATATTAAGTGGTTGGAGTTACAGTCATTAGTCCAGTCTGTTAGCCGAAAAAAGGGGACTGACTGGATACACCTACCAAACTTTCAGGAATGTTTCTTTAGGCATTTTAACAGCGTATTTTTATAATATTTATAAAATTTTGCATTTTATAGGGACTGTACCGGGACACTAAAAGTTCACGAAATTTTCCTCCACTTTGGAGGCTTATAACACCAAAACGTTCACAGATGAACACTTGGCTACTATTAGCAGGGACGAATGGGAAGTTATATGTGAGCTTTCATTTGGCAATACGATTAGTGTCCTAGGAACACACGAAGTAGCCAAATTACATCATCAGTACCCTCCAGCCATTTCATAATATCAAATATTTGTACATAACTTGTAAGCGAAGCCATAAAATATGACTAAATATATTATGGACAAATAGAAAATCGGCCATTCGCTACAAGAATTTTGCACCTTAGTTATATCTAAGTTTATGAGATGCCCAAAACGCTGTTAAATGGTAAAATGATCAAAAGAAACTGTATCCAGTCAGTCCCCATTTCATGAAAATTTGGCCTTAACAGACCGAACTACATTTTCATTGTTTTTCCGACTTATCTGCGATTTACTTAAAATGAGGGGCTGACATGCTACTTCAAACACTGTGATTCTAGTTAAAGTGGAGGAGGGAGGAGCTGATACGCCGCTTTTTCCTAAACATGGAGTGTTTGTTCATGGCATTTGTTTTTCTGCCGCTTCTCACAAACTTACCTTAGATATACCAGATGTAGAACAGGCGCTTTTAATTTTTTTGCGTATTGCTTTGTAGCTTGTTAGTTTCAAATTGGTAACTCGAGTTCAAAATTAGTTAGACGTTTCAAATTTGTGATTGTTAGTTGTACATCAATGTCACTTCTTCGACTGGTCGATATCTGTGTTTTTTATTTGACCAGTGTGATATCCATGCGTAATGTACTGATTCCTCGAAGTAATGAGTTGCGTATCGTTTTTATTTGCAGTTAACTTAAATTTAACTTTAATTAAATTGAGCTACATTAAAGTTTACTGCAATTATTGGCACAAGCTAATTATTTACACCAAGGCGACTATTTTTGCCCAAGTTTAATTAGACCTTTAATGAGACCTTTTTTCTTGGTAAATCCATGTAAACCTGTTATTTTGTCGTTGTATGCAAGTGTGATTAACTAGCAAACAAAAGACGATTCACTCTCCTGGACAGGTTTGTCGGTTTAAAACCATTTAACTCTTTGCTATTTCCACGAAATTAGCATGAAAAAGAGTGACTCCTGTCACATTAACAACACTGGGCTAACTCATCTGTGGTAATTTGTTCAAGGATGTTATTTATGGTTGACCTTGTGCTGGTAATTTAACACTTTTATCGAATCTTGACCGTTGGTCATTAAGAAAAGGATGTTGCTCCGGTCAGGATTTGACCTTGCTTCGCGTATGACACTTTCATTATTTTTCCTGGCGTTGTGCTTTACCCCTTGGTAACCTTTTCAAGGTGAGTGCAAGCGGTCGGAACCAAAAGTTTGCTTTGGTTGATCACGTCGCTTTATCATTGTGCGGGCATACATGCGTAAAAAGTGTATACTCAGACGTCGATAACAGAGAACGTTTTTTTCAACCTGGTAAACACGTTAATAATTTTTTGGCACATGATATGCATGTAAAATAAAATTTGGTGATGACTGCGGTGCAACTTCAGGCAATTTAAATTGCACCAAAGTACTAATTGTTCAATCCTTATTGACTGGAACAATTAACGTCCGATTGCGATCGGCTTTGAAAATTTGAATTTACATCTTATATTTTAGTAATTATGAACTATATGAAAGGTCTTGATTGCCTCAATACTACTGTCCCAGTTTAGTTTTAAGAAACAACTGTTTCATGCTTTAAAAGAAATCTGAAATGGTTACACTATAATTACATGTACTTGTGTTTTCTTGATGCCGGTAAAGCGTTCGACAGAGTAAATCATTCAACTTTGTTTCGCAAATTAGTACATCGTGACATGCCTCGTTTGCTGATGCACTTACTGAAAAATTGGCAAAACTCTGGATGTCCTTTGGTGTAACAAACTCTCTTTCACTATTAGCAATGAGCATATACAATGCTGACCTGAGTGTTAAATTGTCTCAATGTTGTATGAGTTGTGCTATTGATACCGCCTTTATTACTCATCTATTCTATGCGGACTATATGGTTCTTGTGGCTCCGTGTTGGACTGCATTGGGAACCCGTATTGGTCAATGTGAAGATAGCGCATCTAAGTAAAAGTGCATGATAATGTCAGGTGTTCTCCCCTTTGGCTTATCTTTCGGCTTTGCGGCTCTATTCTTAGGTATTGCAAGTCCTATGAATATTAGGATATGAGCAAATGAACATAGATTTTGGCGTTGGCGAAGATCTAGTCAACTGATTTCTTCATTTCTTAATTTGACAAAGTTCATGTGTGGTTAGGGTAAGTGAGCAACCGACATATTAAGCTTGCTTCTTCGTTGACTACTACATCTATCTATTTTGAGCAGCCCCTTGTAAAGCCAGAATTCTCGTTTAATGACCACTAGATATTACTCATCATTCGACCAACTTGGGTGTGGCTGAAGCCTTTCAAAGAACATGACAGACATTAATATTTAGACTGCTGCTGTGGGCACCAACACAGTGGTCGAGTCTTGTTAATGCCATGGGGTTAGTTCGCGTAATGTCTTTAGGTTTACTTAGCATGATAAAACTCCACGCTTGCAAAAATTCCTTTCTTATTTATTATAATTTCTAGTACTATTAATAACCTGGTTTCTATTTAGTTTTATTGGTCACTACACATTTTTTACAAAATTAACGTTGTATCCTGATTAAGTATAGAGTAACCCGAGTAATCTACAGTCAAGGACAGAGATAAAGGCGTTTACACTGACTCCTAGTCCTCGTTACCCCCTTACCCATCCCCCAATGTCACTTTGAATTACCACTGTCTCACACTTCAGCCTAAACTTCGTCGTTGCCGCCGCACTACTTTCTCTCAGTGCATTGTAATCCTCGTTTTTATATTCATTTCCAAATGAAACGATGAGGCTGAACAAGTAGTTCTTCCCAAGCCTAAAAATCTTACATTCATAATATACTTTTAGAATGTCTAATGCGCTGTATAATTTTTGTGATGCAATAATGCAAACTTTCGTTATTTGTGGCTAACAACATATTTTTATACAAGCTGGCTTTAACTCTTTCTAAGAAACCTTCTTGTCACTATAATTCCTTAAACAAATCACTTGGCTATGTAGAGTATTCTTGGTTTGTCATTGGCTGTCGTATACACGTGATATGTGCTGGACACCGTCCCGAGGTTGGATATTATTTGGACGGTATCGCGAAGGCTAACTTAGTGACGTCACGAACCGTCCCCCTTATAATGCAAGTTGGGTATGTCAGAATATCATTTTGAATAAGCTGTCCTGCGGGAAATAAACGTGTTGAATGTTAAACGAAATAAAATAGAAAGTGCAGATCAATCATGGTTATTCTAAAGAAAGATGAAAATCAGAATAAAGCCGACGACGTCTTTGTTCTTTCAACGGGCGATACAAAGTAGGTGATTTTCTTCTATTTCATGTAAACAATGCAAAAAGCTGGTACGCCAAAATCAAGGCTAATTTAATCGTTGTGACTTATGACATTATTGTTTTCCTGAAGAGTATGGTGTTCAGCATATCAAATCTAGCAGTGGCAACCCTTGCATAACATAACTTTAATATTCTCTTCAATTAGCTTGCTTCATACCATGCCTATTCTTAATCTAAACCAATATTCGAGAAAACTGGTAAAAAATGCACCTTCTTTAGATCTCGAACATGAGTGTAATAAAGTATTGTACTGTGCTATTTGCATTGAATTTTTCATACCCGATTTTACAAACAGTAAAATACCGTAAATGATACTGAACCTTTTAACTAAACGTTTGAGAATAATCGCTTTTATTGCTGCTTTTTATGATTATATTAACTAATTGTGCATGTAAGATACGAATAGACATAATAAATGTAAACGTGTTTGCGCCGTGTTTACATTCATTTTCCAACAAAATTATACTTGACTAATTTTCCTTTCGCCCTTTCTCCTTCAACATTTATTTTAGAAATCAGTACACTATATAATTTATAAGTTATTAAATTGTTACCTATTCTTAGAACAGCTTGCTTGATCGCCATTCGGTTCTCTTTCTGCGAGCTGTGAATTTTTTCTCATTAATTTAAGCCCCCAGTAAGCTACAAGATGGTTTAATATTTTTTCATATGCATACCAACTGCTTTCTGTATAAGGGAAGTATAATCCTAGGCCACTTCATTTGTGTATATATATGAATTTGTGTATATACAGACTTCATGATAAAGTAGTGTTAATCATATAATAAGGTGATAGCTACCGGCATTTCGTTGTGTGTAAAATTTGTTTGGTGACATATGTAAACCATAGATGGGCCTATGTACTGTTTACCGTTTGATCCGATGAAGAATGCGGCATCCAGTTTTGTGCACGATCTCTGTGTATCGCTAATATTCTAAATCTTTGTAAACAGGCATTGATGTAGACTCTCACCTCTGATCATGATTCCAGAATCAACAACAACAACAGTTTTTTTATCCAAGGTACCTTGCAAATTATCATAAAGATAGTAAATAAGACCTATGGACCTATAAGACCTATATAATTTATTCATACCACTGTAA
The DNA here is from genome assembly GCA_030141605.1 of Tubiluchus corallicola. Lineage (NCBI taxonomy): Eukaryota > Metazoa > Priapulida > Priapulimorpha > Priapulimorphida > Tubiluchidae > Tubiluchus > Tubiluchus corallicola. The sequence goes on from JAQGDQ010000127.1 coordinate 130,046, forward strand.
CCCGTCGATTCAGTTGGATGATCATGTTAAGCCTAAACAAAGCTATTCTGATGCTAGAGATCTAAGTCTTGCGTAACTCAGCGGATTTATTTATGTTGTTTAGAGCAGTCGCTTTGTTTTGCTTTATACATGAGTTTAAATCCCCTGGGCCCATAAAATTTTCCCATCTGCTTTAATTTTGGTTGTTTCTTGTGCAATTTTTAACAATGCTTTGATCATCACTTAACATAAGCAGTTTAAAGTAATTTTCTCTAATACGTTATGAGCACTCTGCATTTGTTAATTCTTGTATAGGGTGTCCATCAGCTCCTCGTGTTTTCATATCATAGTTGTTTACTATAGAAATATTGCAAATGCTTATCAACTAAATAGCCTAAATACTAGGCTTGGTTTCAGTTGCAGGGGCCACTATAAAATGTACCTCACTAATTCTAATGTAAATAGCAATGACCCCTGCGTGCATATCCGAAATATTTTCATCATGGAGTCAATTTAAAATATGTGAATTATGCTAGTATGTATATGCGTCTTTGCTTCAACAACAGGGAGGTGTCGATGGTGGCGACAACGATGACTGACACCAGTACCACCTACTCACCTACTGTTATACCATATACCGTAACTACGACGACGCACTACTATTAACAACGATGACGACTTTCAACAACTACAAATGTAAGCAGCCCTAACAAACATGGAAGAACACTCACAATAGCAGCCACAACATGACAAGAACAACACAGTGACAACGTTAACGACGACAATAAAAAATACTTTGTCACATCAAAGTATGCAATCTGTGTACTGTGTACACCTGGTGTAATATTGAATCTTTATAATCTGCTCTTCGTAATCGGTACCATGAATGATCATAGTCAGCTGCTCAGCTTGTCTCTAATATTTTGAAATATTTTTATCATTTACATTTTTATATTTGTTTTCCTTGAAGTTATTTGAGATAAACACTTTATAATTCAAAGCGGGTTAATCGACTTGTTAACAATAACAACTTCGTTACTGGCTCACATCCAGTTTTACAACATTTTGCAGTCAAGTTCTAGTGCCGCTAAATATGAATCCAACAATATTTTGGTGTTATTTCAACGGATTTTAGTTCACTCATTCGAACCGTCAAATCTCAAGCGCTTCAACCTTGTTCGCGTGTCCGCTGTCCCAACCAAGTAGAAAAAATTTTACAGACTGATTATGTAGATTGAGTAAGACGGGTGTTTATGTACAAACGCAAATGTTTCTAAGTTCATTATGCATTTTATGCATTTTTCCATGAGCATCCCCAGCAGCAGAAGGTGTTAGAATGGCAGCTGTAAATGGATTAACAGAAGTTCTGGGCTGAAAATAATTTTTACGATGCGAAATAAAATGAGCGCTTTATACATTGATCCTGTATGCCCCTGTGATGGGCGCATCATATCTTTGGTTTTTTAACACTCCGCAATCTGCACTATCATGTACTGTGAATACCGCCATTATTCGCTTTCGGTTTACAACAACAAATTTATTATTTTAAGTCAAGCAAGTAAAATACGCTTACGTCAGGAGTTGCTCAAACTTAAACTTATGTGATCTTCATCTTTTTGCCACTTTATTAGCTGCTTTGTCAGTGTTATGTAAGCTTGAATACTTTTGCTGAAGTTTTGATGATGCATTTCTGTTGTTTAACTGAAAGGGAAGAGAAAATTGTGGGACTTTAGGCCAGGGACTGAATTGTCATGAATGTCATCTAATCAATCGTCAAAGAATTTTTACTCTCATCACTTAATAAGTCACTTTATTTGTTTCGTTTTGTTTGTTTATTTATTTATTTATAGTTACGTTCAGCACAGTAAGCTTTTTAAGTTTCTCTTGCTACTCATAGTCGCATACTTCTAGTTATTTTGTGATAAATCTATACGTCAACCCGTTTTTCTACTGTAGTATTAATAAAACTTGCATTAATAAAATTATTCGGTACGTTAAAATACTAAAGTCGAAAATTAGTGCAATCATTAGCGGTTGAGAAAATGGTGCTACAAAATCAGAAAGTGTAGGTTGACCGATCAAATGGTAGAACGGTCACATTGTTCTGAATGTATGCCCTTGAGTGATCTGTATTCTTTATTGTGTCAGTTGAAATTTTGTTCTCTTTTCAATTGCTAACTGATAATCTGTAGATACTATAAAACGCCATTCATCGAGTTTAATGACCAGGCGGTTATCCAACTTATCTTGACTTCGTACTCAGGTATTTGACAAATTGTAATGATCTGCGAATTATGTTATGTATATTTCTCAATCATACCATCCTTTGAAAAAAATTCAGTCAGATACTGCGGTAATACCGTTAACAATTATGCATTGATTCCAGGCATGCGCAAAGCATTAAAATTCTGTAGTCATTTTCTTCTTGTATAGCAGTGGTTCCCAAAGTAGGGGTAAATTACCCCCCGGGGGTAATATGTTTTTTTTTTGGGGGGGGGGGGGGGTAACGGGCACCCCTCTGAAAATTTTTAAATCACTCAGTAATGAGCAGGTTCAGTAATTGTAATTCTTGTTTTGGCAACAACACCTGGAAATTTATTTATGTCACGAGCAAACATAAATAATTTTGCTTGCTTGTGGCATATACGTGTGTTTACTTTTTGAGTTGGAGAAGTAGTACTAGGTGGGGGTAATGGACACGACCGGGTTTCCCGATTTGGGTAACGGTCCGAGAAAGTTTGGGAGCCACTGTTGTATAGCGTGTATTATTATATTTATTGGTTTGTAGGCACATTATAGTAATTAAAACAACTAATGACCCAGTCAGAATTATCAGTTGCATTCGCGAGATGTGTGAAATTATTATTCTATTCTTGTGTGCGGTATATTATAAATTTTATGTTATTCTATGCTATTCCTGGTCAACAACCGGAGGCATCGTAGTCGTAACGAATAACTGTAACCTATACATGACTACATTATCCCATTGCGCATGCTCTAGAAGGTAACTTTGATGAATTTGATTTAATGCGGACGTGGAATTATAAAATAATCTCCCGTAAAATTGACTAGGTAAATCACATGAAAGTATTATACTTGCATGATGGTCAAAAATATGAATATTTCAAAGAGCTTTCTGGCATTGCTGTAAAAATTGAATAACACTAGAATATAAAACACCTAGAATAGTTTCGCTATATTGTCTGGTTATCAAATTCTTAAGATATAATGCTGCTTTTGATATGCAAGTCTTTACTTATGATGCTATTGAATTTGCCATCACTACGCTACTTGTGCGTCATTATTTTATTGAGACTGTAAATTTAATATAACAAACAAAGTCTTGTTTTAACGCATCAAAAACAAATAAATAAGCAAACTAAGAATAAATAACTAAATGGCAATTACTAATGCTTTGGAAGCCGGAGAAACAAAACGGAAGTCGGGACTGCGGATTGATTTGAACCAGGGATGTTGAATTCAACGTCATGACCATTAAAGCTGCTAGAACTATACCGTCTTTTATGATAATGGCAACTGACAGGACACCGAAAAATCCTTCATTACTATATGGATTAATTTTTGTTGTTATTTTAGAACCTGGAATGCAGATATTAATACTTTTATTTAGCTGCTTCTACTAACTTCGTTAGTTAACTATGTAGTTAACTACTAACTACATAGTTGATAAAACCAAAAAATTTCTAAAAGTGGTTGAAACAAAATATATTGCAGAAATTAGAATTAATTACACAAAAATGAAAATTGTACATTATGTTTGATTACTTGAATATTGAGTACTAATTAAGAGATTTATCTAAATGGTCAACTTAAATATGTATTTGATTGTCTCTGCAAACAAAATTGCTAGACGACAATTATAATAGGCTGTACCTAGTTGAATGTTTTAATTATTAATATTATTTATTGCACATTGTGCAGCTAGTAATGCGCATGTTTAATACCCAGTATTCTCTAATCGAGATGGTAATTCCAAAAACGCTCAAGTATCTTTGAGTCCTGCCCTTTGCACCTGTACGTTTTCGATGAAGAGCTTAAAATAAATTTACGAAAGATTTCGAACTTCGGTTCACATTGTAGGTTGGTCTTTTATATTATGTTACTATGAGTTTTTATATAAAATTTTAACATACAAGTAAAACATCAATTTCGCAAGTGCTATGCAACTAATAAGTGATCAGACGTTACTTTTAATACGGTGTAGTATAAAACGATATTATATTGCTAAACTAGACTTTGAACCTTATGCGCTTATAGATCATCATTTTTATGAATTTTATCAAATTTGCGAATTTTGACCTTATTTTTGTAAGGCCTATGTAGGCTTTTGATTATGGCCCATGAACTCAATAAATTGTGGAATTATAAGATTTTGGCTATGAACTCCAGACATCCGGAAACTGTAAACGATCAAGTATCAGCAGTATTTCAACGCACACCCCAGTCATCAGTTGAGCTTTGGAACCGCTTGCATGAATATGATCACTTTTGATGGATATGAAACGCGACTTACTTATCATTCTATATCACGCTTTTAGTAAGTGTTCTTTTTGCAATTAGTTAAACTTCAATACCATATAGAACCGGTTATGGTACTGATTCTTAAATATGCATTTATAATACAGCGTAGAATTCTGTTTGCTAAGTTTACTTTCATCAACGCAGTGGTTCTGTCATTGACTGAAGAGAAAACATTTCCTTGGTTTGCTGTGCAAATTTGGTCTCGTTCCTTGAGAAAATTGATGACAGCTTTTGTGACACTGACCTTCCTAACATAGACAATAGGACACTAGATGTTTTACGAAGTTTTCAAGACCAGCTTACTTTCGTTAGTGAACGTCTGTGTCGTGATTAACTATTTACGTGAGCTTGTTTTGGTCCGTCACGCGGATGAATGATTGTTTTAACCGAAAAGGGAAACTAACTGTACAGTGCTATTCCGTTTGCTTGACCGTTTAAACGCGTCTTCAAATTGACACTCGTTATAACTATACTAATATATTAATATTATATTAATTAACTAAATAAAATTTCGCTATTAAAACTTCTTGTAAATTAGTGACGCAGATCTGGTAGCTTGACTTTGACAATCGATATCGCGATTTTTAGTCGGTGCAAAATTGTTTGTGTTAAGTTTGTAAGTTTAACTTATCTCTGGGTCTAGACCGGCCTGAATGAACTAGCTTGATAATTAAACTGAGGCATAAACGTCGAAACGGACTGTGCTTCACAAAATGACCGACAACAAAGATAGACGTGTAAAGTGGTAAGTTTTATTTTATGCTTCTTTTTATTTAAATATGTGTCATATATTTGATTGTACTGATGAATAAGGGAAAAGTTATTAGGAACTGGGAATTTGAGTTAATCTTTATGATTTACTCCAACTTTTACTATTTATGACTTTAGTATTCGTTTATTCAACGTTGACATTATACTGTAGTACTTATGAGTTTTGAACATCACTGTCACAAGCTGTTTGCTAAATTTCAATTGAAGGCAGATTTTCATAAATGAAATAGGTTACTAGTTTTAGGATAATAAAGATATTAGTAGCCCAGTTGCTTGGTCGTGACCGCCTAACATTTATTTTAGGCATTTACATATGCTCAGGTATCTGTTGACTTTGTGCTACTATATACTAACCTTTAAATTATCTTCAGTCTGTGTTTGATTGAATAGGTGAAGATAGTCACAAGCGCCGTGCAAATTATTTTAGGTTTACCTGAACTTCTGGCATAGTTATGTCATTTTGTTGTCAATAGCTTGATATCTACTGACTCATTTTTCAATTTTTCTTCTTCTAGTAGAACTCTTACGACATTGACATTTTGTCGTTAACAAAGTTATTTTTTATAAAGTCATAATTTTTTTACTAAATTCGTTTTGTCGAATTGAAATACGTAAAACAAAATAATTATTCTATTTATATATTTTAGCAGATTTATTAGTTTCTCAGCAAATTTACCTGAACATTTATTACAGGCAGCAATATCAGGGCTATATTATATTTCTGCAGCGAGAGTTTTAGTTTTTTTCATTTCCTGTTATAATCACTCCTGCCGGAAATGAGATTCTTTACCTCGACGGGTTTTCTTTTTAATTTTTTACAGTCAGGTCAAGTAGTGTGTTGGGCGTTCTCGATATTGACTTTATCCTGAGTTTGTATCTTCTCTAATACTTTCTTTTACTTTGATTTTGCGTGTATTTTGTTATAGTACTTTGAAACTGAAGTTGAATTTCCCCAAATTTGTGCATTGGAAAAAATATCCGTAGATCGCACTCAATAACAAGCATTAATTAACACATTTGCTCTTTGAAGGAAAGTTTTTGCGTAAGATGTACATGTACAGTGTACAATGTCAGTCTAGCTGTCTGTTACATAGGCGTTTATACATACGGAAATAGTTATAATACACTACTATTTGCGAACTACCTTGTATATTTTAATGTGCACGTGTTAAATAGTAAGACGAATAGATTAGTGGTGCATGAATAATGTGAAGCTCGAGGTTAGGAACAGATTTTGGGTTTTGTTGCAAGTATTCCAGAACTAAAGGTGAAATAGACACTTTTTAACTCTGCAAAATGGTATTCCGTTACCAGCAGAAAATTCTACTACTAAAACCAAAAAATTTCAAAATGTGACTAAAACAAAATATATTGCATTAATTACACAAAAATGAAAATTGTACATGGTGTATGATCACTTGAGTACTGAGTACTAATTAAGAGATTTTAACAACTAAATGGTCAACTTGAATATGTATTTGACTTTTTGTTCAAACTAAACTGCTAGATCTTGACTTTTTAAAATCAGTCACGACTTTATAACAAAAGTCAGTGAAGCATATAAGTTCAGTAACGCTAATAAATGAAAGCTCCACTTTATACTGATAAGCTCTGTGTTCTACAGGAAATTAATTTCATGAAGCAAAATTAATATACATTGCAAGGTGTTGCCAGTCTAAATCTAAGCGTCATTTCATCTCAATGAATTTGTCTGTGCAAGAGCTGTTTTAAATGTTGGTCACATCCGCTTAGCTTGTCAACATCAACTGATATCGAAAATGCATATTACATGTGATATTCTTTGTTCGTTTAGGAACAAGTTAGGCTTGCATCAAGTCACTTTCACTAGCGCTTTCTGAATGCCTTCCTCTTTTTTTGGTCTCATAATTGCGTTCAATAATCACATCTTCTTACGCACTAACTTGAGGTTACGTAATTGGGTCCACCTTGTAATTTTGTGGTTTTTACCTACCGCAGGCTTAATTGGATGTTGTTTCAAAAAATCTGTATTTGCGAGAACAAACGTGTAGCCCCTATATTAGACTATATACAATATACACATAAGTTTGCTCACTAAGCATGCGCTGTTGGTTTCCGCTAGCACCTAAACCCTCTGTGTACGGCAAAAAATGATCTGTTAATCGGGAGAAGTCTAATGGCGTGTTCGGTTTCAAGATGTTGTGCATTTTATTTTTGTTTTTCTTGTTATTTACAGATGGTTGCCATTAAAATTGTTTGATAAACAGATTTTTTGCCATTGAAATCTGATCAGCATGTTACAACTATGGCCACTTTCCAGAAGCCGAGTTTAATTTTCTTCACTTGTTTCCTCTCGGATTTCTTAAAATGTGGGGCTGTTGATGTTCTGTGGATCCTTGGTGTTTTCTGTAACGGATGCTCTTTAACTAAATTATTTTTGCTGCCCTAATTTTTTAGCCTAATGTTAAGATTATCATTTATAATCTCAATTTTAGCATATTCTCTAATTAAATCTATTCAATTCTTTTATTTACTTTTTAAACTTGACCATAAGCAAAAAGTTAAACCCATGGCTCAGAAACAAAATTCTGTTCATACACATACGCAGTTAAAAGATAGACCTTGAGTATTATATGAAATTATAATTTATTTTTTCTGTCTGATTTTTATGAACAAATTACCTTAAAATTCCTTACGACCAGCTGTCTTCCATTTGCAACCATCTTTATTCTTTTCAGTTTTTAAGCTGAGCATAGTCATTTTCCTTGAGGCAATGTGTTTTCATCAACCATTGAACATCAGCATCATCACCTATTTGCGTTTGTACTTGATAGCTAACAAAACTTTTATTTGACATTCATAAGGCTCTGTTTTTCATTATTCTGTTTTTTTACAGGTCGAAGTTTGAGGCCTTAACAATGGATGATGGACGGGACATACCCAATGATAATAATGGTGGAGGAGGAGTGGGTATGGAGTCCAGGCGTACTTGCATCCAAAGGTGCTGCAATATAAAGACTGTGAAAAAGCGCTTGCCCATTCTCAAATGGGCGCCACAGTATAACCTGAAGTGGGCTCAGTGTGATTTCATTGCAGGACTTACTGTAGGTCTCACTGTTATTCCTCAGGGACTGGCATATGCTTCAGTGGCTCAGCTTCCGCTCCAGGTTAGTTTTTAACATGCACAGAATCAAATACATTTCTGTTAATATGTAAAATTTTAGTATTTTAGTATTTATACTAAAAGTATAAATTTTACAAGGTCTACTGTTACAATTTTTAAAGTTTTGGCCAAGACAGTAATATTTGGTGACTGTGTAAAATACTTGTAGTTCAAATCCATCTTAGAATATTATGAGAGCTCTTAACTAACCAATCGCAGTTCTGGCATCGCCATAGTTACTTACCATAGCAGTTAGCTAAAATTCAAATAAAAAATTTAATTGTGTTGCAACACTAGCATTCGTTTTGTTGAATCCTGACAAACTAAACATGTTTGGTATCACTTAATTAACTTTTACATGTGTATGTTGTCATAAGTATTTCTGTTACAGTATGGTTTGTACTCGGCATTTATGGGTTGTTTCGTCTACTTCTTCATGGGTACTTCAAAAGATGTGACACTGGGACCTACAGCCATAATGTCCCTTATGGTGGGACAGTATTGTTATTCAGAAATACCCGAACTGCGTGGCTCATATGCTGTGTTACTCAGCTTAATGTGTGGACTCACACAAGTATTAATGGGTGTTCTTAATTTAGGTAAAATGTTGCATACCATGCTAAATTGTATCAAATTATTCAATATGTTGTCCATCACGAAATCATTTGATAAAAAAAAAACAGAGTACAACATCGGAAATTTCTTTTGAAAATTTTTGTAGATGCAATTTATGCGGAATTGCTTTTACAAATCGGTCTCGTGTCTTGTCCAGTTTGTTCTAATTTTTAAAACATCGGAGTTGCCTCTTATTTATACAGTCAAAATATCATTTTGATGCCATTAAATTCATGCTATTTCTATACATTTAGAATTTACAAGTGTGCAAGTAAAAAACATTTTTAATAAGCTCTATGCCACAGCTTGTGTTCTAATTTATGTCTATTCTTATCATTTATATGAAAATTATAAATATGTGCAATATTAATCACGGTAGTACCTGTGGGTTAACTCAAAAGGCAAAACTGTGACCGAAGTTAGAATTATACTTTTTGGGATCTATGGAATTTTTATCTATGTACATAAAATTTTGACCAGGGATTGAGTAGCTCCTCGAATATATAACCTAGGATTTTTTTGTTCCAAGTTGTGCAAAAATCTTTGAAAATTGACAATTATAACCAAATAAATCTTGTTTTCAAATTTTAATTTTCACTTGGCCTGTTGCATCAGATCAAATTAATGTTAAATTAAAAAACATTTATTATTTTGCATTCTAAAGAAAACAAATAATGGCTGTCTTAAAAATACTAATGTAAGTAACAGACACTGACTTTCTTACTGCAGTTCTACTATATACTACTTTACAATTTTAAATATATCCTATATATCAACAGTTTTATTTGAGATGGCGCCAGTATACACATTTATGAATTAGAAGAATGGTTTTATTTGCAGTATATTTACAGTGCCTTGGTCATAATTTTGCCTTAGACCCTTTATTATAATTTTATATGAGGAAAGGTAGCTGCTAAAGTATTATTACTGGAATTTTATTATTATTGCTTACAGGTTTTGTCGTAAGCTTCCTATCTTTACCTGTGGTAAGTGGTTTCACGTCTGCTGCAGCAATTATCATTGGCTTCGGACAGGTGAAGGTAAGACCTATGAGTGATTTTTTTGCAACATTTCAGGTGTCTTTGAGGTAGAAATCTGTTACTAATTGTTAATACTCTTCAAAGTGCTGTAAGAATTCTATTTCATAATCATACCCCTATTTTAAGTATTTGTTTGCAAAGGCTTGTTTGGTTAAGAGTTTTTTACATTTGGTAGTGGTTTGGTGCTGTGCTTGGTTGGCTCTGAGATTCCTGTGGAGTAAGCACAATTGAGAGGGTTGAGGAATTTCCATTAGCTTAGCAAATTTCTTTGAAGCATTCCAGTCCTGTTACTGGGTCAGAAAATAATCACATCCCATTTAAATACAAAAAGTATTCCCTTTTTTGATTGTCAACATTGTTATTTGTTAAACAATTGTAAAAAATGCGCACTTGTACATGGTATTGATCAAACTCATTGAACTACTTTGATTCTATTTTTGTGTAAAAGCATTAAAAATACTAGTATGACTTTTTTATCAGACAAATAAAAATAGTGTTAATTTCTCATATGTAAATACTTTTTATTCAAACAGTGTTTAACTGTCAGTTTTACTTTGCACAATACAGAAAGTTCTTGGAGTGTCGGTTCACAAACATGAGGGTCACGTTGCTGCATTTGTGTTTGATGTGATAGGCACATGCAAGGAAATACCTAAAACAAGGTAGATTTATTTTTAATTTTGATCAGTTTCTAACATTCTGTCACCAATTTCCTAGCCTTTATTTTTTAAATAAGCTGTAGTGAAACCCTTTTTTGTAATTTTTTTGTAAAATAACTTTGCGTAAATAATTTTTGACAAGCATGTATAAATAATTTCCTTTGTTATAATTGATGTTTGGGCATCTTACATTACAGTTCTTTACTTATACATATAAAATATGTATCAAACATGAAAAACCTGCCCAGCAATTACAAAATTATTTTTGCTGTCAGTGCAAAACCAAAGCTAAGCAATTCGTTCATTCATACATTTATTCATTCACATGTTCTATTATTTATTCGTCTTTCTATTTTTTCTGCTACATGTGTGTCTATTTATACTTTTCTTAATTTAATTCACCACTTCTTTCTCTCCATTCATCATTTTATTTATTTATGCAAAAAAGCATAAATTCTGTCTAATGCAAAAAAACTTTAATTAATGTAGTCATAATATACTGGATTGTGTCGTTCAATTAAACGTGAGCAAGTGATTACGAAATTTTCACATAATATTTAAGTGTTAGAAGCAAAAATTTTTGATCTTTCAGGTGGCAAGACCTTGTCTTGGGTTTAGTTTGCATTGCTATTCTTTTTGCTATGAAGGTATGTAATCATTAGAACATAAGAATGTTGTTTAGAATGCTGTATGCACTGCGGCCAACTTTAGCCTTCATTTTGATACTGATTTGTTATGTCATATTTCAATAATTATTTGAACATTTAAATGGAAAACATATGTTTGTTATGTCATGTTAATAATAATTATTCAAGATACTTAAATGAAAAAAGTGCCTAGTTATAAAAATGTAATTTTTCTGTAACATTTTTATGAAATTGTTATTATGATACATTTAATGCAACAAACCAGTTTTGAAATCTGATAAAATCATGTGGTCTAATATATCATCCATGTCTTCAGGCCCGCAGTCATAAATCCTTTTCGTATATTGCTTTATTAATTCTATATAACAAGATGATCTTTAGATTTTCTCGACAGTTCCTAGTTTGATACTCTGTCTAGAATACTAATATCTATTAAATATCACATAAATGCTGTAACTCCACGTTAGTAAAAAAGTAACCTTCTTAACGGCTGATATATTTCTTCTGTTCTGCCTTCGTTACCCTTATTTTTATTCTTCGTTGTAACTGTGAAATTTTGTGTCACACCACTAATTTGTTCTTGTGATTTGCAGAGATTGAAAGATATTAAATTGTTTACAAACCAACAGCCTACAGTCTTGACCAGAATAGTGAAAAAAATTCTTTGGTTGTTGGGAACAGGTATATCAGTATTTGTCACTATTCTGTTTGTGCTTGTGAAAATAAATCTGCATGGTGTGGCTATGACCATTTGTTAAATGTCTTTTTAAAGGAATTGCATTGTACCAAAGTTTGCTTTTGATTTGATCTTGCTATAATGATGGTGGTAGATGTTTACATTAACTTAATTGCAGGTTTCATTTTCACATAACCCATAACTAAGTAGCTATGAAAGAATTAATATTTGCTTCTATTTTAGCTAGAAATGCAGTTATTGTAATCATTGGAGGTGCTTTGGCGTATGGCTTGTATGCAGCTGGAAAAGAGCCCTTCACGTTGACAGGTGAAGTTAAACCTGGCCTTCCTTCATTTGAATTGCCCAAGTTTTCTTTTGAATATGGAAACACGACTGTGACTGCTGGTGAAATATTCAGTGTATGTATAATAATAATTCTTCCAACTTTAGTCATTTGTTACCTAAGTTTTGTTTATACATATTTGATTCATGTTCAGTTTAAAGCAAAAACCAAGTCACTCAGGAAGTTGAGCTTATTCTAATATTTGAGAAAGAAAGTTTCAGTAATGAAATTGTGATAAGCACCTTTGTGTAATTAATAATTTCAAATTAAAAAGGCGATCATTTCACGCTTGGGCACGCTCATTTTGGTGAAAAATACCGTCATCTGGTTACCATGCAATATAAACAGTTATTCAGCCAAGTGCTTCAGCAATCTTTTTGTGACATATAGAGCAAACTCCATAAACTAAGTAACCCACCCTGTACCTACTGTATACTTGCAAGTTTACGTGTGTGTCTGAAAGTCAACAAAAGTCTGTAAATTAATTACATATAAAACATTTTTTACGCAATTAATGTTATAGTACTTACACATTTTACGGTATAATCCTGTGGGTTAAAGCTATGTAACCACTTTAATCTTGGTCATAATTGATCAAATGACTAATTTTTACACAAACACAGTTAAGTACAACACTAGAATAATTGCACTTCTGAGTGAACTGTAGAAATTTCTCAACACGTACCTTCATCACAGCTTGCCTTCACAGCATTCACACTGCTCACCAGTCACCAGCTTACATCGTTTTTTCAAATAAGCCGGCAGCGACGTTCGTTTGGCGGGAGATAAAAATATTTAAATTTCTTTTACATTTTTAAGCAAAGCATTCTAATCTATCTTGTGTGGTGATTTTAGTATTTTTAATTGTACATTAAAATGCATTAAATGTTTTTCGAGGGTTAGTGCTTCCTTTAAATGTACTGAATTAGGAAATTATAGGTTTTACTGCTATAAATAAGTGTGCACAACAAAAGATTTCAAGTGAAAGAGGACCGTGGGATTCACATCTTTAAATCAAATTTGTCTAAACTAACTAGCTTGTTGATTGACAGTGAAACTGTTATAGTTTTAGTCTATTATTGTCATGCTTAATATCGGCATGTAAGTTGTTGCGTTTTGCCATTTGACTTACATTAATAAGCACTTTGTAGAGTTGCTCATAATCACATTATCACAATCCTTGAGCACATTGCGAAGACCTTTAACAAAAGAATTGTATTTTCACAGCAATTGAGTAGCGGTCTTGCTGTTGTGCCATTGATTGGTATGCTTGAGAGCATTGTCATCGCCAAAGCCTTTGGTAAGAATGCAAAAATTAATTAAATGCTGCAATAATTTCATTTATATTTCATTATAGCTTCTCTAGCTTCTCTGCAATTGTTTCGTTAGCACTCAGGTGCTAGTGTATGTTGTGTGTATAACAAATTTTGAATCTTATAATTATTGTGATTATTTTGAACTATGTTATATAAGTATCAGTACTTCCATCGTACATTTGCCATCTTTCCTATGTGAAAGGAATTGGAGAATGACTCTTTAAAGTTTTGCAAAATCCTTTCAAAGATATAAAGTGCATTAGAAGGAGTCTCTGAAATTTATTTCTGATTGAAGTGGGAAAAAATGATGACTTATTTAGGCTGTAATATTAAAAAGCTGGTAAAGAGTTTTGTATTGGCATCATCAGACTTAAGCAAAAATTCTTTGGTACTGTTAACAACATTCTGTCCATTGGCATTGTAATGAAACAGTAGCAAAAACCTTGATGTGTCCCCCTATTGTTTACTTATCTTATTATATGCATGTGAAATTGATTCTGTTAGCAGTACAGGCTTAAATATCATAAGTTAGCTGGAACACTGTTTCCAGAAAATTTTTGAGTACAGACAAAATGAAAGCGGCAAGTATTATTTGCATTATTGTGAGACTATGCTGTCAAATTTCATGATAAACAGTCGAAGGCTTAACTTTTTAAGAAAAATACAAAATTCGAGTCAAATACTTATACCTAAATTGTTGTATTTTGTTAATGACAGTGATTTAACTTAAAATTAAAATATGGTTGCACTTTGTACCGTAATCACAATTTAAAGCGTATTGTCAAGAAATCAGTTTATGATCTTGTAAAAGAGTACTACAGGTAGCATACTAGTCCTTTTATAATATTCCTAACTTTTACCTTAGTAAAAGTGTATATAGTATATATATATATATATATACATATATACAAAGGTAAAAGTTAGGAATATTATAAAAGGTATATATATATATATATATATACACCACAGCGGAAAATTTCTATTCAGCACTATTATAAATAGCAAATTTCGTTGTTGTATTCTTCTAAGTTAAGGTGATAAGAGTAAAACAAACATAATATGCTAAGCAACTTGTCCATTCCTTTAAGTGAAGAAAAGAGTTAATATTATATGTGATTCAGTAGGCTATTTGATGTAGACTTACATACAGCAGTAATAAAGTTTTGAAAATTTTATTACTTTTAGCCCGCAAAAATCAATACAAGATTGACCCAACTCAAGAACTGCTTGCAATTGGAACAGCTAACATTGTTGGCTCATTCGTTTCGGCATACCCAGTAACTGGTAGCTTTTCTCGTACTGCTGTGAACTCTCAGAGTTCTGTAAAAACGCCAGCAGGTGGCGTCATAACTGGTAAGCACAATCACCTTGTATTATTCTTCACCTTAAGCTTGTAATAGTTTGTAACAATAATTTATTACTAGGCTGTAATTACTCAAGACCATGACTTGTCACCCTTTATTGAATGCAGTTGTGGAGGCATACTTTTATGCTGCTTAACTGGTGATAATTACTAACAAAGGCATTAGTTTACGAAAAAGTCATTCACATATTGAGCATTGCTTTATTACACTAAACAATTGTTTTCTTGTAAATTACTTTCTTCTACAAACTGTGTTTGTAAACGATAAACACTGTAGAAGAAGCAGTACAATGCTTAATGCTGACATTTTCCAACTAGATGGGTACTTTATGTTGAGAAAGCTGTTTTAAGTTAACTTGTAGTAACTGTTGTGTTCCATAAAAATACTTTTTGTAATTTTATTTGACTATAATGCTGTAACTATAATACTTTTATATAACTATAAAATTGTTTTCCAGGTGTATTGGTGCTACTTGCTCTCAGTTTACTATCAGCAACTTTCAAATTTATTCCTCAGGCCACTTTAGCTGCTGTGATAATATGTGCTGTAGCTTCCATGTTCGAGTATGAAATTGTGCCTCATCTATGGAAAACCAAGAGTAAGTTTTTCAGTTTTATTCACCAGATTGTCAGGTCTAGTCTTACAATTATATGTTCCAAACAAGTTGTCAAGAGTTAATTTTAGATTTAGTTAAACAGAAGTAGTTTTTAATTATGCAACAGACTGGGATATCATCACGAAGAATTTAGAGTGTGACAATAATGACTATCTGACCAGGCAGTTTACTTGTACTCATTAATTATATTAGTTATATTTTTAAGATTTGGCACCTACCATGATAAAGCATGCTGTGCTAGCATGCGACCATTATACTTTCAACCAAAGTCGTAAATGATAAAGTTGTAATAAATCTCTTAACCATTATTGTCTCGAATGGTCTCCGTATGCTGTAAGTATAAGTAGAGAGCACATTATACCCAATGTATCAAATATGTAATTAAATAATTATATTCCATTTAACATTACTTCTTGAATACTGAATCTCTAATTAGTTTTCTCTTAAATGGTGGTACCATTCTGTACCATGACCCAAATACAATTATATTTGATATTGTTCAAGTATTCATGAAAATATTTGTCAATTTGTTCATTTGTGCAGCACAGTTTGTGCTTTTGCATATTAATACAGCATAGTAACACTGTTTATATGTATGTTCACCAATTAATAACTAAATTACCTGCATACTATTTCTTATTCCTGAGGCCTTTTTATTCGTGTTATCTGCAGCCAAAGGTTTATTTGTTTTATCAATAAAAATATGGTTATGAAAAAGTCATAAATGCTATAAATTTGGTGGCTATTGTATGTTATATGAGCACATTTATAGCGCTGTGTAGATGTGCTTCAGTTCCTTTTTTAAATATTGACTGGCAAGGTGAGCGTAATTATTATATGTGCGCTTGCAAATCAAAACCATCCATAAGTCAGAATAGTTCAAACTATGTTATGATGTTCAAAGAAACATGCACCTAAAAATTTGGTCAAATGTTCATTTTTTGTTTTTTATAAAAACAAATGCTAAATATATTGGACTTTCATGTCCTAGCATCAGATTAACAAGAAAATGTCAAAAAAATACTAAAAATTTAATTTTATAAACCCATGCCTACTTTTTTGACTAGAAATTAGTAATACAATTGTAAAAGAAACTGGAAGCCACTTTGCTTCGGGTTTTTTCTGTTGACAAGACCAGATCTTTATCAGGAAGAGCCATCTACTGGATTTAAACATAACTTCAATTTGCTCTTGTAAAGGCCATAGACTTCAACATGGATTATCTCAGCTTAGAAATAACATAGAGCGATGAACTTGGTATCAAAATGATCCTCCGTGAAATGGAGATTCAGGATGTGTAAATAACTAGAAAAGCTTAATTGCCGACTTGTGGACGATTTTGCTATGCAAGCTTGCATATATTATTTAGCATTGTTTTCAGTAGGATTTAGTGAGTATTAAGATTTCACTGAAAACATTTAACTCCTTCACTTTGAATTATAAGTACATTTGTGCATTTACAGAAATAGACATAATACCATTGGCACTGACATTCTTCGCATGTCTCTTTATTGGTATCGAGGTAAGTATTGTTGTGTGCTTCGCTAATTTTTTAGTTTTTTTAATAGTAGAATGTAGTTTGCAATTTGAAAGAACTTTACTTGTTACTGCATTCACTACCAGCATTTGATAAAAAAATTAAATTAAATATGTGCCATATTTTTTACTGCTTTAGAAAATTATTTAGACAGTAGAGGTTATTTCAGATAGTTTATGTGGCATGCTGCATACTTAGCACTATCACTGCTACTGCATTTCATCATCCTGTTTTATTGTGTTTCAAGTATGGTATTTTGGCTGGTGTGGGTATATCAATAATTTTCTTGTTATACCACATGGCCCGTCCTGACTTGACTATTGTTAGCGCTGATATGTTTCTGGGAGAGAATACTGGTCTCGCCAAAGCTGATGCTGCTAACCATAACGTAAGTTGTATAGTTTTATTTTATAGAGTATTTATAATATTTTTCTACCTGAATTATTAGTTTTGTTAGCTTAATATGGTTGATTTGAATGTCAAATTATGTACAAGTACAACAGTAAGTGGTCTTTCTATTAAGCCTTTTTGTCAGAAATACGTTTACCATATCATACAATTCTTGTGTTAATTCAGAGTTTTTTTGCATTGACAAAAATTAAATCGTATATTAGTATTATATTATATCAAGGAATAAATAGCAATTGGACTGAGCATTTAACAAAGAAATATTTGCTCACTCCGTGATTTTACAAATGAAAACTATATTCTCATGATGTGAGGTGGTTTTTAACTTTATTACTAGTTAATCATAAATCATTATCATAAGGTATTGAATTTTGAATCCTCTGTATAGGATGTATTAAGAGCGTAATTTTGAATAATACGTTAACTGTAACATTTAAATGAACGATCGTTGCTCATAAGAATTTTTTCTGTTATATAGATGCATGTTAGTCGAGTCAGTGACTCGATAGTGATTCAGCCTGGAATTAGCTTGTACTTTCCGTCAACCACATATCTTATTGATACAGTTAGCAAATGTTCAACCAGAGGTGAATTTTATATAGAATATCTCCAGTTTATGTTAATGTTTCACATTTTGAGGGAGTAGTCAAAACATTTGTCTCACATAAGTTAACAAATAATGTGCAGTAATAAAAGCATTTAAACTTATAGATGTGTTCAACTTGAATTTTTTAGTTTTTTGCTGAAAATTGCAGAATTTACTAAACACGTTATTCAATTTGCTCAAAATGAAATTCTACAACAATTTTTAGTTTTGCTAATCTTGTATTTTTTTATTGTAGAGGACATTCCAAATCCTGTGATATTTGATTGTACTCATATCAGTGGAACTGATTTTACAACTGTACAGGTAACATTTGCTTTTGATGAATAATGTTTGATTTTTTCTTATGAAATCTAATAATACTTTGCCTTTAAGGTGCTATTCTATTCAAAATATGAAGTTTCATCTCAATTTATTAAGAAACACTCTTATGTGTTTTGTAAGCAATTTTTGCAAACTGTGTAGTTGCAAACACAGTTTTTGACATACTAGACATAGCATGAATCTTTTTGCCAAACTTGTGGCCTGACGTATATGTTTTGGCTGTCATATGGCGCATGTTATTATATTTGCAATAATTGTGTTCAAATTGTGAATTAAGTTTTACTAGAGTTTTTATTCCCAGGGTTTCAAGCAAATTGTTGAAGAGTTTGAAAGCCGTAATCAACCAATAATTTTCTGTTGTATGCAGGTAAGTCATATTCCATTTATATAAGCAAGAATGTTTTATATGTTATAGCTTATTACTGCCATTTGATTTTACGACATGCTCGTAAATATATTATTTTCCTATTTTGTAGGCTCCTATACTGTCCACTGTAGAAAGCGCACATATAAAAGGTTTCCGTCACTGCAATACTGTTGTGGAAGCTTATAATATCATGGCAGGTAAAACAAAACTTGTTTCTATTAGTACAGTAAGTTCATTAACCTTACTAATTGCATTTAACTTGCTTTTTTGTGTGTTAGAAATATCCTTGAATCTTGTTTCTTTTTTATCTGTGAGACCATTTTTGTCTGTGATATTAAATTTACAAATATTAGTTGTTCACCTGACGATAACAGTTCCATAATGCTTTTATTCTGTCTCATAAACATTAGCAAAATTATAGAATTTTTTATAGTTACTGATCAGGCTAAAGTATGAAAAATTTGTTTCCACATATTTTCCCATCACGGGAATGCAATGTTCGCAACATTTCCATATTTCCTTGTACTAAAAAAATGAATGATATCAGCTTCTGTTTTTGAATTGCATACAATTTTGCGCAAAGTGACTGTCTGGGTGTACTTGCACTTAGTTGTGGATTAATTGATCCTCAGCCTGGTTAGTGAATTTCTTTCAGCCACAGATAATGTGCACAATTTCACCCATCTCTACTAACTCATTGTCTGATCTCATAATTACTCTTGGTGATAAGTAAGGTTTAAATTTGCTTCAATCAGTTACTTTGTATGCATCCAGTCTTTGAGTGTTGATATTCATTTTGCAGAGTAGTTTGTAAATAACATTGCATTAGTCCATTTGAAACTTTGCAGTTTTGAAAATAGAGAGTTCTTTAAAAAACATTTCGTATGCATGTAATTGTTGACATTGTTTACATAATTTCAAACCTTTGTGATTACACTTATACCTGGTTGCATTAAAAACTGTATTTCATTAAATTTTTTGTTAAGAAATTTAGAATTAACCACCTAATATTTTTTATTTGCTTATTATAGACAGATTTGAAGTGTTTTACAGATTGCTAACACATGAACCTTGTTTATGCAGTTCTTCTTGTTGTTAATATCTGTACTGCACATGTGCAATGGACCTGGTAGCTTTGCAAAGGCAAAGCGTGCAATGCTTCAGTGAGTTTCAGTTCACTGCGTAAGTTGTATCCAGTGCATTTCAATGGTGGTGTTATCTAGCTTGTTTAAGATTCCTTCCACGTGCAGTATTCAAGAATTCTGCCTTGCTCACAAACACCAAGCTGAATTATATACATCATTTTTAAGCTCAGCACACAAGTTATACAACACAGTTTATTAAATATGAGTTCCTGCATATTTGTAATTTTTTTGTAATTAAATTTTCACATTCATTATAGTAGTACAAGACATATATACAAAGTAAAATTATAACACAAAATAATCAAGTAACATGATTTCAAATAACAGTTTACATTCAGAGGTCTTGCCTATTGTACTGCGGAAAGTTGAAGAAGCTGAGAGCTTGTAAAAGCTTTCGAGAATATGAAAGGAGAGAAGAAGCAAAGTTTGTAATAACGCTTGAGAAAAACTACTGCGAAGAGTGGAGAAAGAGAAGGGGAGGATGGAATCTATAGTGTAATAAGTACTATAATTAATAAATTTTTGTAAATTATTTATTGATAATAGCCTAGATGTTACTAGGTGCTGCTGCAGCTGCAACAGATGCTTCAGGGAGAATTACTGTACTGTAATTATTGAAATATTAGCTTTGTATTTATTTTTTAAATTTCCATGTTGATGAATCTTTAATTCATCATCTAATTCATTCCAAATCCTTAGATCAGCTTTGGCATTGAACTGGCATGCCACATCTGTTCTGGAAAAATTAATAACAAACTAATTTCTTTTAATAGCAACATTAAACATTAAACCGAGCTGGGTTTTTAAAAAAGTGGGAAATAGATTGCGCCATCTATGTTTGATTATTCTAATTTATTCTAAAATGCTTGGTAAATTAAAAAATATATTAATTTTCTAAGAACGTGCCAAAATGCATATTTTGAAGTTTAAACTATCAAACTAATCATCCTATCAGAAACCTTTTCTTTACAAAAAAATGTATAGCAATGCAGCCAGCCAGTAAAAAATGTTTTTCAAAAATTGCTCGCACATGTGTTAATGAAATTGCTTCAAGGCCTGCATATGTGCAATACAGAAATTAACAAGCTGTTAGTAGTTGCTTTGTAAAAGCTGCATGTAGTTTGAGCATTTTGGCTAGTTGTCTATTTTTGCATGCTGTTAAATTAATTATAGCACGAACAAGAACAGATAGTGAACAAGAAACTGCAAGAATGATAGAAGAACCGGGAGAACCCAGTTCTATAGCTTAATGAATCTACAGACAGGTACAAAAATTATAATAGCTTTTACTGGGTCATGGTGTTATGTTGTTAGTTTTGGCTGGTGGCGCCATCTATTAGTGGGAAAGTAAACTAGTGAATACAAAAATGATTTTTATTAGCATTTTCCTTAAATAATCAAGTTAATTTTTGTGAACTACTGTAAAAATTTAGGTAACAGATTTTATATTTTTGTTTGTCTAAAACATCCACTGAATATAACTTGAGAAAATAAAAATACACCATTTTGCAATTTTTTCTAGCTGCCCTACCTACTGGCTGAAATTATAACTAAAATCAGCTTTACTTGTACAAAATTAATAAAATTTAATAATTCATTAGTACTTTTTAATATAAATTCACACAATATTATTTATCAATTTTTTTATTGTAAATGATGACGTTTTGAGAATACACTTGTTCTCATCTTCAAATCACTATAACATATGATATGATGATATGTTATAGTGATCGAAAGATAAGAAGCATGTTCTCGGAATGTCCTTGTTTACAATAAAAAAAAAATTATAAAAAAATATTGTGAGATATTACACAAAAATCGGTTCATTCGTGATACAAAGAATTTTATAATAATAATAATTTATTGGTAGTTTAGCCTCTAATATATTAATACTTAAAATGCTTTTGTTGTAACTTTTAGGCATAAGACAAAAAATACTAAAATCCAGTGTTACTGGGTCATACATACCAAACAGTTTTCATAATTTAGTACTTGTACAAACAAACTTAATATTGTTTCAATGAGTAATAGTGTTAACCCATGACAACTAAAAGGTTCCAAAAATAAACACATTTTAATTTATGGAAGGAATCTCGCAGAAATCCAGATCATTGTATTTGATTTTGATATGCAGTTTAGCTATCTGCATGGATTAGTTGTTGAAATAATTCAGCTAAATCAAATTCATGTTTATTGAAATGTGTTTTGATGTCTGCATGTGCATTTGAAAAACTGCTTCCGTGCGCATTTATTCGAGCAAGAGCCATGCATTGCAAAGCTATCCATTGCCATTGCACTGTAGCATATAAATAAGTGAAATAAACATTGTAGCCTTTACAGTATGCTAATCTGTTATCTGCTACTTTCTAGGTCAACTGTCTTTACTAAAAGATAACACATCTCGTGCAGCTTTACTGCACAACTCTGACACTCAGAATACCATGGTGTCTACGGCAAGTGGCGACTTTGATGACAGAGTAGAGAACATTAATTCTCCATCAGGTAAAGTGCACTGGGACATTCAAGGTAATCTTGACAATGATGTGTCTTATTTACCATTTGCAAGAGAATCACACAAGTAAAGACCATTGATAGCATTATTGAAAGGTGTCGCTTTAACTGCTTGCACAGTGCACTATTCCGAATACTACATGCCAACTAAACCAGCTTATAACCTCGCGCTTGTTGGCATGACAACGTTGTCCCATTGTTATACAACCTGTGGGCAGCTGCCTGCTTAACGATTATCACGATGGTACATGTAGTCACTTGTGGTGACTTTTGAATGATGTGTGGTTTGTGTGCCTTTACTGTAAATTGTGAATTTTCACCTGAACTTAAATTATCTTTATTTTTAAATACTTCGCTTTGTAATATATAAGATACGTTAGTAAGAGTACTTTTATTTCCTGACATGATATTTTACCGATTGAAGTTAGAGATGGTGCTCTGCGACACTCGTCCTGTTGAGTGACTTTAATCTTAATCTTCATTTGTACGTAGTCTCTTTAGCTTATAAGAATAATATCAATAATTGCAGGTGACAGTTTTTAGTACAGCTTGTAAGGTATTTGTAAAAATGTAATAATAAATGATAATACATTTGCCTCATAAAATGTAAAAATGTTAAGCAAACAGTTGATGATTATTTCTTTTTGCGTACATGCTTTTCCAGGCTTCTGTTTCTAATTTGTATTGTATTAAGGCAATGATGCATTGTAGGTTTTATTGGTTTTTCTTTTTTTATACGTTCTTGATAAAAACTTTATAAAAGTTAATATGATGGGTACTTGATTTTTTATGTGATTCCTGTACTTTATTGGGAAATACTATCAGAATAGTTGTTTGCCTTTTGGCTTAGAATTATTTTTGCAGCTAATGCAGGCCTTGGTGAGGTGTTAGCTTTTAAATGAATTCCAAGATATGGCTACAGAGGCTTTTTGAAATCATTATGATAATAAATTTGATCACTAAATTGTGCAAATGTCATAAAATTTTACTGATGAGTTTTTGTGATCCGTTTAGTCTCTCAGTTAATTTAATATAACATTGAAAGTGTTACTAGAATTTTTTCCACTTAACTGCTAGGACGAGCCCATTGGAAGTGTCATTGATCTCATACATAAACTGGTAATGTGTTTTCTTGTGTAGCAAATTGCCATTGCTTATCATATTGGTCTGTGAGACTGTGATTGTTATTTTTTACCATGTTAAAGGGTCATTTGTGTCACAATACTGTTACTTTTGTAAGCATATCATGATTTCCTTAAAGAAAGAATTTGTGAGAAGACAATGGGTGGTATTGCACACACTATGTCTGTTCACATTTTTGATGAGCAAATTATAAGGAAAGAGAAAATGATACAACTATAACTGTCGACAGCATCCATCATTATAGCATGAAAACTGGGTACACGTTAGTGTGCATTCTATTTCCAAGTAAAGTGTATTCTATTTCCAACATCTATTTCGAAGGATTTAAATTAAATATAATATCCTGACTAATGTCCTAGTTGGTTATTAGAAGATGTGATTTATTTAAAATTAGGGGATCAAACGCAAGCAATTTTTGCTGCTTATTTTATATTGTATTGATTTTATTGCAAAATACTTTTAATTCTAGATTAATTAATGATATGTTAAGTGATACAATCACTGTAATAATTAAGCTTGTTGTAAACAAGGGTGCCAACAAACTTTTCTCAAGCTATTTTACAATTAGTATATGTTAAATCTTGGTGCCCATAAATGTGCCAAGTTCGCAACAATTATAATTTTCTGAGTGTTTCAGAATCTTTACAAAGAATATCCTTATCCAATGTGCATTTTATCTTTTCTTGAGAATTATATTATTGTTATAATGCTCATATTGTGATGTAATGGATATCTGGGGTAGCTGAAATTGTTTTAATTTCACATCTCCATGGCAGTTGGCTATCACCTGTGAGATTTATTGTGTGAGAAGTTTGTTGTTGTTTATTTATTAGTTAAGTTAGCTTTTTCTTACTGTAAGCTGCGTAGAGTTTCTATTGTTGACCTACTTGCTTTAGTCATTATGACTGATTCTTTACAGATTTTTTTATAGATTTGATTGTGTTCATTAAAAACCTTATTATGTCAATGAAGAAAATGAAGAATGAGGTGTAAATTTTCAATGCTTCTGGATAGGGTATCTTTTTGTTCTGATTCTGTATTTTTAAAACTGGTTTGTGAAATAACAGTTCTTGCATCTGATTTAGTAAGAATGACTTTCTGATGAAATTGTTTTCATTTCTATCATTTATTGCGTTTGAAGCTTATAAGAGCTACTACTGAGCAAATTTTTCTGTATTTGATGTCAAAAGCATATTTTTTGTAAGTTTGTGTAAGTGTAGAATAGTGTGTGCTGTTAGTGAATATTCTTATTGTGTGTTTTTTCTACATGTACCTGAAACGCACTAATAAAACTAGCGTGGTATTAACGTCAATTACTATGTTAATATTTTTGATCAAAATTCGTTTGTACTACGAGAAAATAAGTAACGCCTCTCTCTCCCCCCCTTCCTCTCTCTCTCTCTCTCCCCCCCCTCTCTCTCTCATCCGATTCCATGAGAAAAAAACCTGCAATGTTAATGACGCTGCTGTACCCTTATACACAAGTCTACTGATACTGTGTCGAGTCAACATCTACATGTATCTGATTCTTCCTGGCAGGCCTGCACTAAGAGAAAGTTATGTTGCCCAAAGGTTGGTCAACGTAAGCGTATGCTATTTAAAACATGTCTTCTTGCGCAACAAGTTGCGAAAGCGCTCTTTAAACGCGCCATAAAGTCAGTGGAACGCATGGGTTCCAATTAACAATAGAAAATTACTGAAAATGTTCTGGTGATTTGAATACGATAAGCTGATAAAAATTATTAATGCACTACTGTAATTCAATGGGAATAAAACTGAATCTAAATGTCTCCTTTTCTGAAATTAATACAAATTGGTAATTTACCACCTTAAGTCTCTGTGTAATTAGATACCCTCTCACAGTGCGTAAAGAAATCACCAGGAATTCCACAACGAGGGGCAAATTTGGCGATGATTCATTCAAATCTACGTTTGAACTTCACAACAATTGAAAAATTGTAGGAGGAATGTCATGCAATTAAATGCACTTTTCTTCAAATTAATGAAGATCAAAGAATAAAACCTGCCCTTACGGCTTAAGGAAATAGATAACAAATGGTGCTATCTACCAGGCAAAAATGCATTTCAGGAAGCTTGCGAAAAGGAAAATTATGCATTCGAGCCAGATAACTGGTATTCTACTTGTTAAAGTGCAGCTACGCCTCTCTCCTCTTCATTTGCCTCTTGGCAAATATGAAAGATAATTTGAGGCAAAAGCTCCAAATTGACGTCAAACATATTGGTCTATCGCTCCGCCCCGCTGTAACGTAAGCACGCTCAGCAGCATTCGGGACAGCTCACGCACGACAACAATTGTCTAAGCTAAGCTAAACTAAACTAAACAACATGACAGTCATAACTAATGTCTAATCAGTAGATAAACTGATTGCACTTTTTCATAAACACAAATTTTCAGACCAGCAGCTATTTTTGCACGAAATTAACTTCAAGTAGCCAAAAAATGACTTTTCAATTTAAACAGAATGTAGAGACGAAGTTTCAAAGCACTACAAAATACAAAGACGTAAGTATATATCTAATATAGAAACTAAGCCAGTTAGCCTTGGTTTACAATAAATGAGCTACAAAAGTATTGTCTCTCTCGCCTTTGAATATATGAACATCATGCCTGCGATGTATCTTTCCATATTAACTTCTCATGTGCAACATTTATTCAGTTTTTGTATAATTCCGTTTGTTAGGCTACGGAAGTGGAATAAATTTGATTGTTCCATTCTATAGGCGACTTTTATATTGAATGCCCGAGTTACGTAAGTCCCAATGGCATCTTTTCACCGTGATTTATAATCAGAAAAATAGCGTAAAATTAACAAATATCGCATTGATGTATAATATAAGTTTTGACCACATTTGAATTAATTTTGAGTGTGAAGATCTCATTATAGTTTATAAAAACTGGCCAGAAAAGAAAACATTTTGTTTTGTCCTTATTTAAAGTTAATGAAATAGTTGTTTTTATCTAACTTCCAAAAGGAAAAAACTAAACTAAACTGCGTATTTTCTTGATTGCAAAATAGCTTAATCGGCAACTCACAGACGTAAGCGTTGTGCATTTCTTCCTATAAACGAAGCTGGACTGTATATTTCCACTGATTCACTTGCAATTTCAATTGACAGTAGCAAAATCTAGAACCAGGCTAATATTTCTCCCACTATCTAATGAAAAGTTGAGCATTTTTCGTAACAGTATTAGAGGCAGCTGTAGCTAAATGTCCCGAACACACCTGCGTTAATTAAGCTCTGCAGGGGTGCAAAATAAATTGCACGCTGATTGGGCAGTCAAAGAAAATGATTGACATTATGTTAGACGTCATTTTATTGCTGGATCGAGAGCTGCAAGTCATTTTGCAAAAGAGTTGGTTTCAGCCACTGTGAAATTTGTAGCTGTAATGCAAAGTCAAACACCTGCTCATTTATTATTTGAATGTATTTTTATGGATTCAAACATAAGAACAGAACTGGAAAATATTATCGTGTCCAAACACGTCAAGGATATTTTCTTTTTCCGAAATGAAACAGCTTGCTTAATATTCACAAAAATTGTAAACTGTAATTTTGTAGCAATTAAGTTGAGATAAAAGCCCAAAGTTGTACTTACCTCGAGAGCTGCATGTCATTCTGAAAAAAGTTGGTTTCAATCACTGCGAAATTTGTAGATGCAGTACAAGAAGTCAGCCACTTCTCACGTATACAATATTTGAATGAAGTTTTATGGAATGTAGTTTAACAAAATAGTGTTATATAACATAATATCAAAATGAAAGTAAGGAAAACGTATTTACATTGGTTAAACTATCGGAAGTTGAGTGTGTTGTAGCAAATCAGGCTGTTACATCATTCCTACTCTTGTGCAAAACACAACAAATTTGGGGAAAACGAATTCTTAGAATACAAAATAACAGCCCGCACTCACTTAAGAAAAGACATGGCTTTGGTTCAGATACTCCATCTACAACGTTTCGACATGGAAATACTGTGTAAAAAATATATGCAAAAATCAACACTGTGACAAGCAAACAAGCCAATATTAAATATATAATAAATTTTCATATCGTGTTATCCAGTTGATTGTTGCATGAAGATGATGCGTTAACCAAGTGAAAACGTTGCAGATGGTGTATCTGAATAAAAACCATGTCTTTTCTTAAGTGGATCCTGGCTGCTATTTTATTTTAAAAATATTAACTATGTGAAATTATAGCATTGTACCATTCAATACCATTCCAGGTATTATGCAAATATGTAATTAATAACTATAGCCACTTTAAAAGAAATAAAAATGTAATTTTGTGTGTATTGAAGCCAGATAATGAATTTTGCTTTTCTAACTTGATTACTGTCTGTATATTGTATGTAAATGCAAGTTCTTTATAATTTGAATAAAATATTTATAATAATGATAATAATAACCATATAGTAGTGATAATACAATAAACACGGCATATATAACAATTACGGACGCGACAAATATCAGCATAAATATTGACGAAAAACATTTTGCAAAAGTATTAAAAAGTTTGGTAGCTATGGGTTATAGACTTTTACTTTGTAACAGTAAAATACCGAGATATGTCGCTAACGAGGGAATACTTCGAGGTCGATTGGCCGATTACCCTACTCCGAGTATAATAATCACGCATCATTCTAACAAAGTACTGTATTGAAACCCCTTTGTACACGTTGATACTGACGCGCGGACGTCAAATACACTCTACCGTATATTTAGTGTCACTTTCCTGGTCATGTGCAGCTCGCATAGATAAATATTTCTGTGGCAGTAATACGTTTATCTGTTGAAGCTTACTTATTTGCGAATCATTATGACAAACAAACTTGTGTTTCTTAACTAGCAGTCATTTAAATATACAGTACTGAACGCATTGAAGAACTTAAAAATTTTAATTATTCATGATACTTCTGTTGTTACATAAATTGTTTAACTTCAGTATCGTTTTTGTCGTTCAAAATAATTTATCGTATTATATCGTCTAAAAATAGTTTATCGTTATCGTATCATTGGAAAAACGTATAGCATCGTATCCTTATTGTATCGCCAAATTTGTATCATTTAACATCCCTACATGCAATACGGTAAACTTTATTTAAGGCTTTCCTCGCATAACATGTCTTGAACATTTAGGTGTATTATTTTATTGTAATGTATTTATTTTATTCAAATAAAGAATTTTTAATCATGAATAAATCATTTTATCAGTTAACCAATTAACACCAATCAAATCAATCAAGAGATTAATGTAGTTTAATGCAAGAAATTTTTATTTGTACGTATACAAAGTGATAAAAATTTAATGACAATAATATTTAAAATAATAAATGTGGAAAAATAAAAATGTAAGCTTTGTTTTATGTGTGTACTGCTTGAGAACATAAGTTCTATGCAGACAAATACAGTATTTAATATGACAAATAATTATTATTTGCAAGATAAGCAGCATAAAAAGAATGCGCATACAATGCACGTATAATGTAGTAGGCCTGATATTAGGCCTATAGTACTTGACTGATTCTTTGACTATATACTTGGCACAATGAAAAGATCACATTCTACACTAAAACACATGCCTTAACATAATAATAATAATAATAATAATAATAGTAATAATAATAATAATATTAACAAACAAATAAACATATTATTAATTTAAAATTCATATTACAGTACTTCTTGAAAGATAAAAATACACTTATTATAATTATACTATACTATATGAATATATTAAAGCTAGATCAATTTTATTTTCAGCATATTCTCACTTATTCCATTATTGTATGACTAAGCTTTAATTAATGATTTCGCAAAATCACTAACTAATGATTATTCTTTATAATAAACAATGTAACATTTAAAAGGTAATGTTTAAAATATGACATTTAAAAGTTACATGAATAACACATACGATTACAAAAATGTAAGTATAGGCAACTAGGAACTAGGCCAAATAAAAGCTAAATGTGCTAAATGACAAAAGAACCAAGAGCACTTAATCAAGTACACCTGTTTAAAAATCCAAATTGCAAACAGTAATTATTTAAATTCTATATTCAAGTAGGGCATACCTCTGTGGTAAAATTGAGCTGCTACATACTTATACTGCAAGTTTAAACCATTTTGGGTTTTTTTGTGCTCGTTTAGAATTAATTGCACTACAATTCAATATAACGTGTTACAATATATAATTTTGTATGAAAACCTATGAAGAATTTTTGATGAAAAAGATTTTTACTTCGACACCATTTCCACGTTATCGCAGCTGCAAAACAAATTCCAGGATTTTTTTAAATAAAACATGCTCATGACAAACAAAGATAGGCTTATTTCACCAAACTTGTGGTGTTTGTTTCCACAATTTTGCACTTCCTGTCATTTTCAGTTAACTTTAAGTACGTACTATTATTATAATGAAAATTTATTCTTTTATATTATCAAAATGAATCAATACAGGCACTTTTGAGCCCATTTCCAAGCATTAATAAATTCAATGTATTTATAAACTGTAAAAATTCACGTAGCCCTACTGCTCTTTAATCAAAGTCAACAATCACTAAGGCTTACAATCACCTGCTATGCACCTTCATGCTTTTAAAACGGTGTATTGTCATAAGCTCCATCCTTTTCATTCCATCTACAAGACGAAAGAACACCTGCATGCAAACTTGTTCAAGACATTTAGAGCAACATACTTTAATGCAATACAGAAGTAAGTAGTCATCGAAATAAGCAACATGATTAGAAAGCGGCACATGCTTTGTGGTTGAAGCCATACATACCTATACCAATGTATATGTGCAAAGGCTTCTCTTATTGTCATATTAAATTGCCTATATAATATGTAATGTCAAACCTCAAATCCATCACAACCCAATAGTAAAGGTGCACATAACAATGCTGACCATTTTCATGTTTTCAACGTTCCAGCTTATAAGACAAATCATATCACCGAGCTATTTCAAACCATCCAGCATACACCATCATGGATATGTTAGAAATCACAAAACAAATATATCATGAATTCTAAGCTCTTATTAAATTTTATGATAAATTTTCTAAAACACCTGCGCAAGTAATAAAGTACACAGCATGGTAAAATAACAATAATCTTCTCCCAATTCAACATTAGATTAACAACAATAAGTTAACACAAACAAGTTACTGTAGCTATCACAGTACATAAGCATACTACAGACACAGAAGCAACAGATTTTGAAGAGATAATAGTTAAAGGCATTACAGTAGATATATCTTCTTATACGAAATCCTCTCGAAAACTGTATCTGACAGGACAAAGTAAAATACACTTTCACACAAAACTAAAGCATGGATAAAAGAAAGCTATATGCTAGATTACATAGACTGCATATTTTGCATAAGATATACCTACATCATTATTTACACTAGCAACAATCTATCTAGTTTAATATTGAAATAGTTCCATTTCATAGCAAAAATTTTAAGTAAAAGTTATTTATAAGCACATTTAGAAGCACAAGACCTACTTCTACAAGAAAAAATGCAAGGCATTTTTGATCAAACACATTGCAAGGCTAGTACGGCACCGTGAAGATGGAGCCAGATCAGCTTAACTTAGTAGTAAGTTACATGCAGTATCTCCTATATATTGTACAAACATGAAATTTGTAATTTTTCCGAAAGCGACATAGACGTAAATATAAGTATAATATATGAGTGTATAATATATATGTTCCTACAATATATATTATAGGAACATGGAGCAGTATACACTATACAGGCATACATTACTACGCAGTTTTAGCTATCAGCCAAAGAACAAAAGCTGGCAGCAGCAAAAACAGATTACATGCATTTCAGACCCTTACATTTGGGTGTCACTTCCACCCCTCTTTAAGATGAGGCGTTTGTCTCTTGCACCGAAGCAAAGTCTAAAAAAATACAAGCAATTATTTTTAACATAATGCTGAAACACAATTTATGTGTTCAAGTTAGTACACCCATAATCAGCAAACTATGCGAACTGGACCCTATTTGCGTGTCAGAGACTTAAACATTGTGTGGTTGCTTGAGTTTTGCCAAATCTCGACAGCACATTTTCCAATGTAAAAATAACAAACAAGTCCTAAAGTAAAAAGTACAAATTCTTAGAATTTTAAAAATTGCTGAATATTCACAGATTCTTTGCAGTGAATTTATTATAATTTAGTACATGTAAACAAGGATCTTGTTCTAACCTTGCGATTGCGAAGGTTAATTCATCAGGTTGGGTATAAGAGGTAAGATGGCGACGAGTTGTCTCTTGTTTGTTTTGAATGCGCACTATAATAGCACTATTATGATGTTCATAAGTTGATTAACGATACCAGAGATATCAGTTGGAACCAGTTCCTGGATCGATTCATTTTGATCTATTCGGTCTGTTCATAAAATTATTTTATTACATGTTGTCCTAACCGTTCTCTATTAGGCCTATTGTCCTACAATATTAGAAGCCTCCGTGTAGAAAAAAACGTGTTATTTAGTTTGATATGTTTTAGAGAAACTTCCGGTTCAGTTTAAGTGAATACTATTGAACTAATGTTGAAATTAAGTTCACATACAAGGCGATTTATTGCCTTTCGGCATGCAATATAAATATGTATGTTATATACTATACTGTACTTAAATAAGAAATTAGGTACCTGTATAAAAGCCCGGCCAAAAAGGCTCCAGTTGCTGGACCAACCCAGTAAACCCAATGGTTGGGCCAAAGTGAATCCAATTTGTCATCATCAGAGCGTATAGCAGCAGAGTAGATAACAGCTGGTCCAAAACTTCTTGCTGGGTTCATAGACGCTCCACTGATTGGGCCTCTGAAAAATCCACAGAGGGGTGATGTGGATCCAATGTCGGCTGGTTGCATGAACACAATAAATAGAAATAGATCATGCGTGATGATGATGATGATGATGACGACGACGACGACGACGATGATGATGATGATGGTGGTGGTGGTGGTGGTGGTGGTGGATATAATGCCTGACGAATATTTCGTGAACCTATGGTAGTGTTAACGCTTGCACACTGACAAGCTTCAGTCAGTACATGAACACATAAACTTACCCAGCCATGATATCAGCCCCCACAGTAAAACCAATAGCAAGTGGCCCAAGCACTCCAGAACTACGCGAATCACATGCTGCATGAAGAACAGACATGCATAATGCAGTGGTGGCTATCCATTCAAATAAAAATGCTTGCCCTGGAAAAATTTGTTTTGTTAAAATAATTTACTTTTTAAAAATCTGTACAGGCATTACGTGAAACAAGGAAAAATTATGGGTGACTTGTGTGTGTGTATTTTTTGTGACAGCTCATTCTGGGGCATCAGAACATGACAAGGCTACAGACATTAAAAATTTCAAGATCTTTCCTGAGTTTTTCAATTTTTTCATATTTTCGTTTCATATTTTATGTATAATATCAGTTAAGTGTAGAAAATCACGAATGATGTACTCAAGAAAAAACGGCTTAACTTTCATTTTCACTAAGCATATATGCTTAAGAGTGACTTTAGATCTAGATCACATAGATAATTATTATAATTTTCTTATATGGAATATTGGTATTCGATAACACATTAGCCAATCAAAATGATACGCTCTAAGAGACAAATTTTGGAACGTTTACCCTATTCTCAGGCAGTTAAAAGACGGAATAGAGATTCAGTGATCCATTAGTACTGGCGGGAATTTCGATGAATTTTCCAATTTCTCAGTCATTGCTGTTCTCAAAACGCAGGGCGAAATCGAAGGACAAAACTCAATGACATATTACGCCTTGTTAACTTTCTCATCATTGCCAACGCTAGATATATAAAATCACCAGCGTGCGCTTTGTAAAATCATACTTTAAGGCATTACGTTAACGTACTGTGCAATTAATTGGGGTTACGGCAGCGGTATTCTTATATCTTCTCCAATGACATGTAGCGAAAAATGCTACTCCTTTCTGTAGAATTTCTCACTCCTTTCTGGTCCCTTTAACTAAGCTTTTAATAGCAACTTTCTAGATGGCGAAAGTTCTGCTGTAAACAGTACTTGTCACAGTGATATGAGCACCGCTGCTCGGAGCTCGGGCTACCACTGCACAGTGAGATTTATGCCTTGGGGTAATATTTCAAGTATTTCTAATTCTTCCGAAATATTATAAAGACATGATCAGTACATATCTAAACTCGATAGCATGACCAAATAGTTCCATAATGAATTTCACTTAGCCAGCATAAAGACTGATAACTTGTAATTCCAACAAAGGTGAGCCCAACTTTTTGGAGTAGATAACATCAAAGAAAGCTACAAGAAACCATACAGACGAAGAGATTATCGATACTAGCAATTTTAAATTGTGCGTACCGGCATTAAAGTCACCTCCAACTAGTGTGTTTCCGCCTTTTATGTCTGTAAATAGCTCCTCTCCTAGAACACCCTACATAAAATAATAATAACAATAATAATAATAATAATAATAATAATAATAATAATAATAATAATAATAATAATAATAATAATAATAATAATAATAATAATAATAATAATAATAATAATAATAATAATAATAATAATGCGTGTGTTTGTGTGCAGTTCGTAAGTAGCTGTATTTCATATAAATCATACATATTAAGGTTACATCAATTAGGCAGCATAAAAACTTTTTAAATTTAAAGGGGAAGAAAAGGCAACTGTCGAATATGTCCAAAAAACTCCACACAAAGTTATACAGTATTACTTGGCATTAGGCTTACCTCTTTGAAAGATTTATGTAACTAGAAAACAAAATTAATAGACATTTAAATTTTGCTTCAACTGGTAAAATATCACTGACCCTAAATTTTCAAGTTTTACACAGCGTTGCTACTAATACAAACTCTGTGTGCAATAAGGCCGTATGTAGATGATAAAAAAGAAGAATTTTTAGCTTTAAGTAAGTAAAGGCTTTTCTTCTACTTTATAGAGTAATGCAGAGATAAAATTGGTGTTCCTAAAAACGAATAGAGCAGACAATAAGGGTACACAAACGAAATGAAGGTAACACTGTCAAAGATAAAGAAATAACAAAGTGTCAATGACAGATGATGAATGTGAACAAGATGGTTTTTGAGGATGATGATGATGGTAATGGCGATGATGATAATGGTGACAGTGATGATGATCATGATTATGATAACATCAACGAACGACGACGACGATGATGATGATGATGATGATGACCATGAATGTGACGATGATGAAGGCGATGATGTGGATGATGATTAAATACACTTACCAATGTGCATGCTGACCCTACTATTCCACCACATAACTGAGCCACAACATGAATGATAAGTCTCTGCCAACTCAAATGTCCTCCAAGAAAAGCTGCTAGACTTACAGCTGGATTAAAATGACCACCGCTGAAAATACATAAAGAATTAAATGTCTTGATTTAAAAGTTTTCATGTTTAACAAGTCCTTCAATTAAAGAATGTCACTATCATAATTACAGTGGAATTAAAGCTTTATTATATTCAAATGTCTAATTTTGTCATCAAAATTGGCATATAAACATCAAGAAAAGAGCAGACTTTTCCCATATTTTCGTATTTTTAGTTGCGGTGAACAACTCGTGTACCTAACACTATACCCAGAAATAGTGTTAATACTTTTTAACTGCGTCAAAATTTTCCGTAAGTCTGTGAACAGCCATTCAACTGTACGACATAATAACATTGTTACTGAGATAGAGCCTATATAAGGTGAGATATTACATCGCGACGTTTAATCAAAATTCAGAAATATAGTCGGAAATCGCACCATGCAACCTGGAAAAATGATGGAAAAAGTGGAAATTTATTAGAGAACGCTATTTCCGCAAGTTATTGCGCAATGGTTAATACATCGTAATTCACACTTTTTATAGGCGATAAGGTAAAGCCAAAAAATACGTACATAAAAGAAATGCCCTCGTCATAAACAGTGCAAATTGTTTCACGTACAGGATTACAATCATTTAAATATTTACGACGAGTTTCATCAAAAAAAGGTGTCTCAAAAATCAGTAAAAACTTTTACTTCTGAATTATCTTTAGCTTTTCGTAAAAACTTAACAAACGATTAAAAGTGATCCTTAAACAACCCTTATTTAAATTTGGCTGAAATTCCAATACTATGAGGAGCAAAAGCTCAACCCGTCAGCGGGATAAGAAACCTTTCAATCACGAATTGGAGAGCAGCGAATATTCAAAACAGCAAAAGGACCGCAGTATGCTCTCACTATTAACATCGTAGTTTCGCAACAAGGTAAAGCCATCCTTATTGCTCACGAACGAGAGACTTAAAATAAGATGACCGACTTGCCTCTGGATTGGTTCGACTGAAAGTGGTACTTGACATATTAGACAGCTTGCAATGTTTTCACAAATAGGCTAAACTTCATCACAAAAATATAAAGGCACCTTTCAATTGTCCTTCACGAACTCTAAACCACAATAATTACTAGAGATTGTTGTGAAAACGTTCGCATGTGTTGAAAATACACGTGTTAATCATTAGCAGAAGTGCTTTATAGAAGGTAAAGAAAATAAAAAAGCCTACCAGTACAGTAATTCTTTTCGTATTTTTGTCTAATTTGACTAAAAATTGCCAAAGCATTTAATTCGTCTGTACCGACCTTCAAACATTTGAAACGTAAATCTGACTTCTGAGACACCCAGTAAATTACACTGAAATCAAATTTTGTGAGATTTTTATGCAGTTTATCGTCAGAGCTATATAATCATCATTTGCGTAGATTTTATCTAAATTAAGTTTATTTTACTCAACAACTAGATTGGTGCAAGCTTAACTTAGTTTAGCTTAGTTTATTCTATTTGCCATAACACTAATAATACATAAAAATTTGGTGAAATTAATTACAATAAAATTATATAAAAAACGAACGTATAAATAACAAAGTTTTGATTTATAAATTATCGAGACTGTCCAAAAACGACTAACGTGTAGTGTTCCGGCCCAATAAGGCAAACAGAAAAGAAAATGTCCAGGCGCAGGGGTAAAAGGAATTTATGAGAGAAGCAGAATTGTGACAGGTGGAAGGACACGAAGATGCAACACGAAAATGAGATTGAAAATTATATTCACATCCGACGTGATCACATGAGAAACTAATAATAAAATTTAAACAGATCAGCAATAGCAATCACAAATGGGGAGAGGACTCAGATTGTAATTATACCCACTTGGTTACTAAATCCTTTACCTCAAGAAATCCTCAAGAATGATCAGGAATGTGAACCTAATAAATTTGGACTCAGTATTTTATTTAATGATAGTGATTCACCACGTACTCTTATCTAAAGTGGCCCTGAAAATGAAATATTGTAATGGATCCCACAAAAAGTTACTCAACTGATAAATTGCACAACGGATGCAAATTATACTGATGAGCCATGTGCACGCCTCTAAAGCAATACGCCATAAACTAGTGAATGAATCATTTTATCGTTGTAATTTTACTAATGAGATTTACAATTATGTAACTGTATAAAACGGTGATAATAACATTGGCACGACAAATTAACTATTATTATAATATACAATTAATTAATTATAGCATCATAACAAGAGTACAAGCAATGAGTAGGCTGTAAGCCACTAAAGTGATAACAGAACAATAAAAAGAGTGCAGCAATTCTCAGCAATTCTGCTGGTTCTGCTGAAAACAAATGTGCCACCACATCATCGGTCCATATGCATATGAATTCACTAAATTGCCTTTAATTTAATGTTCGCGTGAACAAAACCGGATTTAAAGCACAAAAAACTCTCAAACACGATAAGTCATTTGAAATAAGTGTAGATAATATTGTGTAAAGTTTGAAAAAATAATCAGAACATTCGTAGTGCACACCTAACTAACTAAGTAAACTTTAAAATTACTGTATCTTGTCAATAAGATTAAAAATACGTTTTTGGTTAGTGAGTAGTGTACCGACCGACATTTTACTGAGTGGTTAAAACATTTTAAATCATTAATCTTTCTAGTTACATAAGTCTTTATAAAGCAGGTAAACGAAATGCTTTTTTTGGGACATGTTTAATATTTCCCTTTTTCTCCCGATTTACGTTGTACGCATATGACGTCATCAAATAGTGCCGCCGGAACAGTAGCGGGAGATTTAAAATGAAAACAAACAAAAAATCCTTTCGATGCGAGTACTATATACGTATTAAGACGATTTTTCTGAAATCTATTTCAGGTATCCCTGTTCTTGTCCTTTAACATGTATCAAACCATGAATTTTGGCGTCGCTTAAAAATTAATAACTATTAACTTTTCTCACTAAAATTAGAAGTTAAGATATAGATAAGTAAAACACTGAGGCCGGAAGGTCAGCAAATTTGTACGTACTTGGTGCCAGCCATCCGGGTGGTACTTCCTTTTCTCACTGACACTGACTAGTAAGAGTAACAACTTCCTAACTGAAAAGAATTTCACTCAGAATAGCCGCTCATCATTGTACTATGAAATAACTATAATCAAAATTAAGTAGAATGTATCAATCATTATCTGATTCAAATTACCAATTGATTAGTTAGTCAAACAGTCACTATTGGGCAAGTGATTTGAGTTAAGTAAATCAGTCAGTTTTAATTTTTTTACATTTCTCAGGTTCCAAACAGTTTTGAATCTCTCCAATAAATTTAATAATTTATCCCTCAGCCTAATAACTTGAAGAAAAGTACCCTTATTAAACTATCACTTAAAGATAGTGGTGGACTAAAATGTCGTCCACAATAAACGTCTCTTCTCATTTTCCTTATAAAGTTTTTCTTAATTGAAGCAGTACTTGATATTAAGAATTATTCCTGTTTCAGCGTACTTGACGGATACTCTTTATATGGGAAAAGAAATCATACTAGGAATCTCGATACAATGAAATGTGAAGCTATTATCACTGATTAAATAAGCATAATAGACGCAGCAGTGCTGTAGAACTTAAGTTTCGTGTGAAAAACAAGAATGGTTAACTCAACTAAGATGACGCAGGTGTTTCCATGTTATTGTTGGCCATTATATAACGACAGTGCTACAACTTGTTAATATTGATTGCATCATGACAATATTCAATGGTAAATAAATTACTTAGCCTCATTACCGCTTTATGTATCAGTAGATGTCACTCGTTGTGTTTATCGACTTTTACAGATATTGCTTGTAGTACACGTCCATCATCACATAGTATTATTCATTTAAAGAACCATATTATAGGTTCCTATAGATGCCTAGAACAAAATAGTAGACCACCTCATAAGCGCAACTGCTGTCACTATCATAGTAAGCATCTTCCGCGCCATCATCATCGTCGTCGTCGTCGTCGTCATTTTCGTCGTTGTTGTTCTCGTCGTCATCATTATCACCATCGTCGTCATCATCGTCATCAATATCATCATCACAAAAATTCGAATCTCATACGTGGTAGTTACTACTTAGCCCTTACGGATTTAAACAAAAATGCACTAATTTACTTCCAGTATAGCTACTAGCACCAATACTTGTGAAAGTGGGCAACCCTCGTTCTCATAACAAACCATCATACATTCATTACACTGTTTGCGAAACCGAGATCAAAATAATAATTAGACTTTAAAAATTGAGAGAAGCAATAATTATACTAACCTGAATTATCTATAACTCTGTATAATATAGTGTACGTCTACACGTACAAATGTTATCTATGTAATTGGCTTACTGCTACAAATATTTATGTTCAAAGGTATTTGTTACATTAGCTATGCAAAAAAGTGGTATTATCATGCTTATCATTAAGATGTAAAAACTTGAAAGCTGGCACAACTTACAGGTCAGGTCAGGCACAAAGGCTACTCCACAGGCTTCAATCGTATGTTTTAGATACTAGTATGCTGCCTATTATATCACCAACACAACTGCAGATGGCAGTTGTGTATGAAAAGATATCTTCTTCGGTCTGTGAACTCAGTGTTGAAGTTTCTGTAATAGTCCTAAATTTGCTTATGTTGTTCTTCAATGATCTATGCAGTACAATAATTGTGTTTATCACTTATGCTGATGCTGCTGCTTTGTGTTGTACTTACCTCAGGACCTTTACATACCAAATCTCGATTATATACATCTCACATGCTTGAAACTGATGACGGTTTTTGAATTAGTTTCAACGGGGTTGCAGTTGGTTTTTTACCTTTAACGCGAGGGTGAAGCTTGTACTTAACTCGCTGACCATCGCAGTTAACATTACATTGCCTACTGCTTGGCATGGGTGTGCCTATTCTGATTTTAGGTAACAAAGGTATTGAAAAATTGATATGTCCTGTATTGAGTTCGAAACTGCCTAATTCCCTATACCCTGTCTTTTCAAATCAACCCTGATCTTATGTGAATTGGTATACATATTGCAGTCACATCTGTCTGGTGTCAACCAAACGTCTCCCGTTTTGCTGCAGCTGTTTAACTCTTTTCCGTAGACCCTAGTCACCTAAGTGTATTGTTTCGCAATTCTTTTTCTTTTGCTTCGATAAAATGATTAACAATTATGGTTAACAGCATTTTGAAGTTAAGTAGCATTTGTTTAAAGGAAAATACGATGATTTTTCAGATCTCATCCCATTTTGAAGTATAGTAAAAGTATTCATTTTAATACATATAATAATGCCAAAATATTCCTGAAAATTAAATATTAGCTAAGGAACTTAATTAACGGCCTGCAAGCACAACTACACGTTACGACTGAACATAATTTTCCATTCACAGAAAACACTCAGTTAACTTATTGCAAAATGTGTTTATAAAAGCGAAAATTGAAATACATTTCTACTGTGTAGCATTGACCATGATTCACACATACTCGGCAAATTTTAAGTAAAAGAAATTTAAATTCCGAGTTTACCTTTTTGATTATAAATATATGTGCTACGTCACAACTGAAATGCGTTTCTATGAAAAGAAACAACACATATTTTTGGGCAACGCGTTTTCAAGACTCAGGCCAGACGTTGTTGTTTACCTAACTAGGGAACTCGTGTTTGGCGTGCAACCAAAAACAAACTGTGCAATCGCGAACTAAAGCGTAAAAAAATCCTTTACTTATATAAAGCTAAAAAAATCACTTCATAAAGAAGTGATTAGTTTCGAAATTATGTATCATCAACGTACTGCCTTATTGCGCACAGAGCTTGTAGTAGCAGCAATGCTGTATAAAATTTGAAAATTTAAACTCTCGCGATGACCGTTGAGCGCAGCCATTTTGACGATAGGTCGTTTGAAACAAGTTTAGATAACACTGCGTAAAGTATGAAAAAATAACTAGAGCATTCGTAACACACTCTTCACTAATTAAGTAAAACTAAGAATTACTTTATATTGTCAATAAGATTGACAATGTTTGTTTAGGTGAAAGAGTGGTGTACACTGGGATAGCGATGTAGCGCTGTTTTGCCACGTGACGCGCATGTTTTAAATTACTAAGGATAATTCCTTTCTAGTCACATGACTCTTTCAAACAGGTAAGCGTAATGCTAAGTAATATATAACTTTGCGCGGAAGGTTTTTGGGACATACTTTAAAATAGTCTTTTCTTCCCTTTTAAGCTTTTGCGGTAGCAATTCTTCTTGTAAGTCAATCTTTAAAAATACAAATATTTTCCCTTTCAATATTTTATACGTTATTTAGTTTTCTATAGCGGTCTAAGAAAGACTTCTGTTTTCCTCTAAGAAAATGTGCTAATAAAAGCATTTTCCCGGATGTAATACTCGCAATGGCACTTCAAAATTGACAAGGTGTTATGATAACAGAAGTCCTTGAAACTGGCTTAGTATGTAGCAGGAACCAAGAATGACAAAACAAACAGTTTGCGCCCGTTTCAGTTTGACAGGAATAACAGAACTTCCGAATTCGCTGATTCATGCTTACATGTGTGAAATTTCATCGCTCTTAATCTGAGCCAATTAAAATGCTAACATAAGCTTATTATCACCCACCCTTTTTGTAATAAGCGATCTTGATTAATTAAACAATTAATCGAATTAATAATGGTGATTCGCACACAGATTGCTTCCAGACAATTGATTAAGCCGTTCTATCAATTGCCCGACTCCGAGGGCTTCGGTTCAGTCGATAAGGCAATGATCTAGTCCTACACAACTGTAACCTCGAACTTGCCTTGTGAGTCAGATCTGTATCCCTCGAGTTTACAAGCGAGCTCCCGCAACGAGCTGTACACTGCGAATCGTTCAGGTTCGAATCAAGGATTTAGTGTTGCGATTATGAGCCACAAGTAACGCATTAAATATTAACACAACTCAGTGGTTAAGTTAACTCAGTGAATAGTTTTATTGTAATTACAAATTACACGTTAGATCAACTTCGGAATCAATACAGGATTTGTTCCTATGCGCCGGTGAGCGCGTGAGCGCTTACAAATAATCTCTAATCCCAAAGAAATACTATCCACTAAAACTGTTCCTTAAGTCGCTATGCTCCACTGAAGGTTCTTAAGTTATACAACCAATACTACGTTACTGATACAAACAGTTATCAGGTACAAGTTACAAAAATAAGTTCACTTAACTGGCGGACTGGCCAATTTACTATTGCTATTGGCCAGGTCCTTGTCCAGTGCTTTGACTTCGCAAAGTACGCAGTTGAATCACCACGCTAGGCTAACGATACTCTGACGTCTTGCAGATTGTCTCGGACACAACAACAATAACACGGCAACCACTGTCCTCCTCTCTCGCGGGATGTGTGTGTTCCTCACTCCCTCGTTGTGTGTGTCTGCTTGAACTTTTTCCAAGCTTATAAAGCAAAAGCTCTATTGCGCATTGACCACGGAGGATTGCACCATCTCGGGCAATCTTACCTCCTGGACAGTGGGTAATGTTTTTGATAGCTAACTTTATGATCAATAATTGCTGCTACTGGGTTTGCACAAAATGATTTCTTTTCTCGCAACACGACAAACGGTCACTACTGACCCTATCCTCTTGTTCTCTAATTGGTATGCACACTGCTAACAAGCGGCATCCCTTTGAATTCTGCACCTGCCTGTTTCACTACTTTGCGACAACTCTGCTTATTAAATTTAAACTCTCTTGAACTTATCTGCGACATCTCTGCTTGCCGATTTCAACTTCTCTAACTCATTAAATTCAAGCTACAAGCAGGGTGAGTCCCTTATAATCAAATTATAT
Source organism: Tubiluchus corallicola (assembly GCA_030141605.1). Taxonomy (NCBI): domain Eukaryota; kingdom Metazoa; phylum Priapulida; class Priapulimorpha; order Priapulimorphida; family Tubiluchidae; genus Tubiluchus; species Tubiluchus corallicola. The sequence continues at coordinate 173,052 of JAQGDQ010000127.1, forward strand.
GAATTTCCATCTCAAACTCAGGGAGGAGCGATTTCATCATCATAATCTGATTCATCTGATAAACCCAATTAATATCCACTGAAATTCATATTCTAAATTTTATTCATAGCATTATAATAATCCCATGCTAAGAAATAGGACGAAATACAACACTCCAAACGACATTTCTAGTGATACCCTTACCAGTTATCTTTTTAGCTTGACAAAGTCAGCACCAATTTACACATTTTTCACTCAGCAAGTGCTATAAATTGCAAGGAAGCAAATGACGAGAAATAAATTTTTTGTTAATAATACAGCTTACAGTGCGTAAAGCGTAGGTAAAATAGGATTTTTACATAAAGCAAGTTAGCAAGGATCACTTGGAGCTTGTACAAACTTTCCTAAGCACACATTAGTAAGAAAGCTTTGTATAACGCGCAGTAAGTTGCACTTTTAATGTTTACACAGTTAAAGTAAAAATTTTATGTCGTATTGTCAAACAAAACTAACGACATGTTACAGTGCACAGTTAAGTCGATGTACAAATGCCAATACTAAAGCTGGTAGTAAAAAAGACTGTGACAGAATCACGGCTGACGTTTCCAAAAATTCGCAGGTTGCTCCGTAGAAAGCTAAAGTACTAATCGTATGATCATTTAAATTATACGTATTGGATTGTTTCGCAGCTTTAGCTCATTGCTTCTGTACCGTCAATTCATTACTTATTTTAGTCACTAATAAAGCTGGCATATGGCTAATACCTAAAATGGAAAATGTCTTTCCGTGACAACACATACTTTTTTTCAAAAAATTGTCCCTTTTTCTTAGTTTCAAAGCTGGCTATGGTATCTACTAGTAATACTTTGACACTTTGACAACACAAGAGACGATTACACACTGTTTACACTTGCTACAAAAAGAAACAAAAAATAGGTAATAGGCCATAGTCACCTGTATTTATTAGTAGCATTCTTGACCATAAAAACTAGATTAGAGACTAGTACACTGTTTACAATTACGACAAAGAGATGAAAATAAGCAAGAACTAAACCGATATATATGATTAAGTCATAAACATGAGCGCACAATACGATTGCTTGTAACCAGCGTTTGTATAAAGAACTGAAAATGTTTGCTGACCTTTTGTCTTTTCTGTCAGTGTCACTGTCAAAACAATTTTGACCATGTCACGTGACATGGCTATGCCCACTTTTTGAAAAACTTTTATTCGCAGTTACCCTTACCCGGCTACCCACACGTGCAACAATATAGGCCTAATGCTCACAGTCTTATATTGAAATATTGCGTTGAAATTGCCCCAATTTTTCACATTTTGTGGCTACAGTCGCTGTGACTTTTCACTCAGAGATCAATCACCTTTCTTACATCATCCTCTGAGCACCTACTTCGCATGATTACCCTGCAAGTTTCTTGAGTTTCTAGGTCTTATACTTAGGGAGTTAGTGACGTGACCTTGTTTTCCAGCTGTGTATCCTATCTCGGACCCTTAAAAACTCCCATCTTTTTAAAAAGCCATGTACACATCTACCCGGCCATACTTAAACATTGGTTTACCTATCTACCATGAAAACAATGAAAAAACTAAAAACCCTAGGAGGAGATGCAAACAAACGGAAAACGGAACACCCCTCGACTAGAGGCCGGAAGTCACCAAACTTTCCACCGCCAGTGATGTGAGTTTCGTGACTTTAGGTTGCAAAGCTAACGAGTTTCAAAATTGTCCGAGAATTTAATTTTAAAGAATCTTAAAAATTAAAAATTTTCAATAACTATTGATGAACCTTAACTAGATAAACATACGTCCGCATTATTTATCCATTCGCACAAATATATTGCCGTAGTTAGACGCTCAGCTTACTCTCTATTTGTTAAGCTGCAAAAGTCATAATATCAAATTCACAAAATGAATTGCATTGTGAATTCAGACATCTGTTTTCAGTCTGAAATATTTGAACGAATTGCACATCCGTTTAGTTATAGATAAAGTTCTGAAAGCAGACTGCATGGTTAAAACGATACATGTCTACTGAGTGAATTGTTTTATAATTCAAATACAGTATTTTTATTATTTTTTAATGACTTTAGTTTTCGATGTTCTTTATAAATGTCTTTGCAAATGTAACGGTGTGTCTTTTTTCAGTCCTAGCTGTCGAAATAAAGAATCTAATCTAATCTAATCTAATCTAACCTAATATTATTGAATAGATATGACTCGTCATCTGCTCACAGTTTTGTCCTAATTTTACGGTACGTTTCACATGAACCACAACTAAAAACATCTTTCATTTACATCTAAGTTTAAACAAAAAGCAGCAGTGCTTCTCGATGAACCATCTATTGGAAATCACTGGTGATATTTCCACCGCATTTGTACTTCTCAAATGCCGCTAGCACCTTTCAATAGCAAGCGCTTCACACATCGATCGAAATCCCCAAAGAATTTAGCAAACAAATCGAGGTTCTTATGGAACCTTACGGCATTTATAATGTTTTATACCATGTGACTATACCATGCATCGATAAATTCTGATAAAACCATAATGGCGATATCAACGGTGAGAGTTCCTGTTGAAACAACATTTACTGACAAAATGAAAGAGTAAACATTGACGCACCAACTCACCAACAAGGAACACTCTTAACTGATAGGCAGGTATTACAAAATAAGACAAACAGTTGCCACAATACAAGTATATATTTACATAAATTCAATTCTTAAAATTATGACATGTTTTAAGTATTGTGGAAGCATACATGTTTTGGAATAAATACGTAATTCAAATATGACAACTCCAATGCAACGTTCGCCCAAATCTAACACGAATAGAAAAGCATGTTCCGAACGTGAAAAAATGAATAGTCGCGGTTTCTGTGTATGTAGCTATTGTGCGTTCTCAATAAAGCCGTAACTATTATCATATAATACATTATACGAAGCTAAAATTATGCAGTATCACTGAACCTGAGCAAAAATGAGTTACTACGTGTCTTGCAGCCTTGCGTAATTTAGTAAACGGGATGATTTGCACGAATATGAAGTGTTGTTGATGATGTTTCTATCGGGTGGAACAAAAAAATGTGCCGAAGTTTACAAGCTGCTAGTGCGCTACAAAGTTAAAATTTCACAGCCTTATATTACAATCTGTTTATTTTTGGCAGTAGGAGTTACAGTTTATAGTTTTAGTGGTCTTTAAGTTATGACCGAAAAACTTTTGCACGTTAAAAGTTAAATGCCGAAACACTGTCAGCTATAATCATCAATGGAAAAACAGCCGCGTTGACTTATAAAACACTCAATGCATATGAGCAAAACAATAAAGAAATCAACCTGTTTACATCACGTTATCACCACTGATAAAGATTTGTTATCAAGAAAAAATTGAACTTAATTCTCTCGATTACGCTAATTGAAATTCCCTAAGTAAAATGCGTACAATGTGCGCACAGAGAAATCTGACGCAAAGGAACTAAAAGCAAAAACTGTTGAGTGCTGAGACCAAATAACACATAAACGAGTGGGAAACTGTGTTAGCAACTGGAAGAAACGCTGTAGTCTAGTTTGCAGTGAAAATGGCTACACATAGAGCACTTGCTGAATATTTTAATAACAGTGACACAATGACAAAATTTCTTTATCCTTGGACGAATTTGAGGGAATGATATAAAATTTTTGGTGTTTACACATGAACGTCTGTAATTTCAACGAGGTAATTTTCAAGCGATTCCCTTATTTTCTTCTCATAATATCGTGACGAATACTTCGGCACATTTCTTGCGCCACCTGGTATACATAAGTGATTCATCCGAAAATACCGTCTAATAAAAATTACACATTTAGTAATTGCATTAATCAACTCCATAACTACAATAAAACAATTTAATCAACATAAAATCACACGATAGCACTGCTGCGGAGATAAGCGATTTGTGACTGTTTTTAGAGTCATTTCCTGGGTAATTTCTTCTTGTTACACGTAATTAACTAGCATAGAAAGCATGCCAACTCACTTTAACATCGAACAATCCTGAGTGATGACCACCGGACTACTCATAAACTGTATCTGGTGTTTTCTGCATTATTCTGACATGTATTCGACATATTCCAATATTCCACACACACACACACACACACGAACGCACGCACGCAACGCACACACATACACAATAAAGCGAGGAGACGGTTTAACGCTTAGTAACTAAAGTTAAGCAACGCCGAGCCTGGACAGTAAATAGGTGAATGTCTGCCGAAACAACTGCAACACAGCCACAGAGTGGTTTCACATACTATACTAACTTCGGCTATCTACCCCGCAAAGGATGATAGTGGCTTATGGAATTTTGAAAATTTAGCAAGCTCATTCTGATTTTTTTTTTTTGGTCACCCAGTCACTAGTCACATATATGTGTATCGAGCAATTTGGCATTGAGGGAAAGCTTCTATCTAGGCTTGGTTCATATTTAAAAAACAGAAATCAAAAAATTGTTTTAAATTCCTTTTAATTCTATCCCTTAACAGGTCACGCAGAGGTACCTCAGGGCTCTGTTTTCGGGCCGCTTCTTTTTTTGATCTATATCGACGATATTGTTGTAGAAGATTCTTCAGATACATTACTTTTCGCAGATGACACTTCACTTACTGATCATAATCATTGATCCTATTGCTTCAGCTGGAAATATAAATAGAGATTTAACTTGATCTGAAGTTGGTCTCAGCAAGCAACGGTTATTAAATTTCATTCCATCAAAATGCGAAGTTCTACTTTTTTTCGTAAGCAAAATAAACAACGTCATCCATCCCTCTACTTAAATAATGTACAATTAAAAACTGTAGTCTCGTGAACATTTGGGTGTGTTTCTAACCTCTATCCTGGGACTTGCATGTTGAGCGTGTTGCCTTCCAAACATCTAAACCTTACTAAAATACTCAGTAAAAAACTACCACGTCAAACCTCGCAAATCGTTAATTCGTCCAGTTATGAAGCATGCTGACAATGTCTGGACAAATCTATCAGTAAAGCCTGCAAAACTCCTACATTCCATTCAAATTGATGCTGCCTGGTCTTGTATTCGTCCTATGAGAAATACTAAAACATGCAAGCTTCTCGCTGAAGCAAGATTCGAACCCCTAAAATTGAAACGCAAGCACCACAAGTTATGTTTAATGTATAAAAGTATCAACCATATTAGTTCCAGCTACCTCAGTAGTTTTCTACCTGAGCACTTTTGTTACATTAATAATTACAGTCTCCGAAATTCGGATCATTTTTATTGTTTAATGTTCACACAGTGAGCATGTATGTAATGGTATGAAAAAATGTATGTAAAGTCGTACTAAAAGTACTGCAGTGGTACTAAATGCAAAACAAATACAGTAGGCGCCCTTTAAAAGATTCACTTTGGGACGAAAGTGTTTCGACCAAATTAACCGACTGAATCTATTATTAACCGACAGTGTTCATCACTCGCCAGTTTAGTATATAAGACTCTAAATGAATTTTAGATACGAATTAATGCCAAGATGTACAATGATTTAAGAATATGGGTACCAATTTATATAATCGAATTAATAAAAAAATAAAGAAATCGCGCAAATCTGTTTACTTATTTTATTTCTTAAATTACAAAAATTCATGCAGGGTCAGTTGCTTCATTTCTTCGCGAAGAAGTTGGCTTACAACGTTCTCATACTTATAAAAAAAGTTTAGTGTGTTGCTATATGTTGTACATATTCAAGCAAAGATCCTAATGTCTGATGTTTATCTTTTATTTTATTTTAAATTTATTTAATGCATTTACAAGTACATAGCATTATCTAAAAAATTAAGCATACAGCTATACTTAAAATTACAATAGAAACTACTATATATTTACATATGTACACACATACGCACCCGGACCAAAAAAAACACAGAGTGCGTATGTAATAACATTAAGATGGAGAAACACAAAATAATAATTAATTATAGATAACAGCAATGACAGACATTCTAATGCAGCAATTAGGCTCTCAGTGATAATTTCACGCTGTCGCAGACCATCTAGATCCTACACCAGGGACATTATTAAGGATTTCAATTCGGGAATTCATTTTAATTTTTGGATTTCAGAAGGGACGTCCGAACAAGGTTAACTTCGTACGCCAGAATCGTTGTCGGAGTTGACAATATGCATCATCTTAATTTGAAAACTATTTATCTTCCACTTTTATTCCATGTAATGCATGCACAAAGGTTTTTAAGAGAAGAATTCGTTTATAAGTACTTTACTACTTTACAAGTACTTTACTTTGTCATAAGCCTTGCGCTGTGATCTTAATGTACGCATATAAGCTTGTCACGGAATGGTGACGCAGTTAATGCCAGGACTGGAACTCCGACGTGGTAAAACCGGTACCGGTATGCTTGTAGCCTCGTATACACTTGTACAGTTTTGCTTTAATGATCTGTGCACAGTTTTTTCATGCATATTATATTTGTAATTAAATAAAGTAATTGAATTTAATGCCCAGTTTATTTAGATTAATAGAGACTAGCAAAGGCCCCGCAAAAGATTTTGCGTAGAAAACCACGTATAATCAATGATACGCGAACATTCTACCTAGTCCTCATTTATAACACAAAGCCCGTAACATCCTGCCTACTTACCTAACGCACAGCCTGTAGCAGCCAGCTTTTTGCTGAATTAAAGCTATAAGCAATAATGGATGACGTCACAACAATGGCTTTGCGTCAGCAGTTTTCTAAGCGAAAATTGCCGAAAATGGAACCTCTAATTAACTCACCAGTACTCCTCTCGGTGGACCTGTCCTAAAATGTAGCTCACATCATCGTCTAGCCCTGTTCTTCCTCTTTGTAAAGAGCCCCATATCTTCTTCCGAGAGTCCCACCAGGCGCCGCTAGAACGTTTTTCCCGCAGGATGTTTGGTCAAAATTTCGAAAAAATCGCGAGTTGGGTCCGGGAAAACGCCCATTGCGGGACCCCGTGGCCCTCTCGCGAATTCTAAATAGGCCTATGACACCCATCGCTGAACGGGCTATCTATCCATATCCAGCACCACCCTCGGCCCATTCCCGTTCTCTATATCTCAGCCGTATAACTTTTGCAAAAAACGGCCGAAAAATGGCCATTTTTGGAGGTTTTTCGCCCCCCGTTCGTCCCGGTGGGCCCGATTCGAAAAATAAACCATCAATGAGACGACACTAGATCGAGACCTTTCGTTTGATGTATAGATCGCCGCAAATGGTGCCCTCGTCGAAGCTGTAGCCTCGAATCTTATATATTGAGATACCAAGAATATTAATATAAGAGAATAGATTGTCAATTTCTTCTAAATATTATATCACAACAGTGACGACGTTACACGTTAGGGAAATAACACAGAACCCTTAACACGTGCTTTAGGAAGGGCCGTCACAGCATCGCTTGACCATACGTGAAATATACCATATATGGTACAGCGTTTACAAAAGTTCCAAGAAAAGAAATTGAAAATGTACGAGTAAGTGTTATTATTTCATCTTTTGTCATAATTCATGGATTCATGTTGGGCAGTCCTGAGACGGAGACCCCTGAATTTGCAATTTTCGCTTAACACTTAACAGAAAATATTGCAGAAAGTATACAAACGAAGAACTCTTTCTAATCGTCTTTTTATTTACGCTCTCGTTTTATAATGAGTTATGACCGATTAATAACCCGTCAGCATTTACGTATAACATAAGCATACTTATAACAAGGCTAATAGATACACGGATCCCGTGTGCACTGAATAGAGGTAAGCGCTGTGTAGTTTTGTATGTCAAAGGCAAAGGCACAACACGCCAAGGTGATTTATTCCCGAATTTTTGCGTATGCCGTATATTCAAATAAATTAGCACAAATATTATTGACCTTTCCATTGGTGAGATCCAGTTATTGAAGTCCGAATAATAATTAAACCTACAACATGTAAAAATTTTGCTCGTGGACCTGGAAGAGGACTCCAGTAGGCACTCCTTTTTTGTTTTTTCCTCTCATATTTTTGCGCCGAACATTCATCAACGCATCCAAGTTACTTATAAATACATTTTTTTCGGGGACACTTATCTGTAGAATTCTTTGTCATAATATTGTTTACCTCTAAGCTATAGCTTCTCTCTCGCTTGAAGGGAAACGTCAGTAGACATTTGTTGTCACAAACAAATTTGTCATAAGGATTCTATTTTTCTGGACCTCACTAGGACCTGTATCTCCTTCTATAGTAATCTCTCACCCTAAGTGGCCACCGTTTTGGGCGGTTTTTCTTATAAAGACTATAAATTTCTTCAAGCATACTAAATGTATTCTCATTACACAGTACGTCTCTGATTTTTCCTATAGTGCGTAGGTCTACGTCTTCTATACTTTCCTGGATTATATGTGTCGTTGGGTAAACAATCAATCATTTCGTATATACGTACTATATGAAAGGAGTGCACCTTAAGTGGCTGAAAACGGTACTACTTGAGTTCAGGTACATGTATAGTATATTAAACCTGCTTAGTATAGGTCTAAGCAAATATGATGCAGTTAATGAGAGGTTTATGGAAATAACTGATGCACACCCAACAAATGCCACTGCAGTATCTGATATAAGGAACTCACTGAGACAACAAACTTGCTTTATGTTTTACCACACCAAGTCAGTACATCTCTTCAAAATCCACTGTTGATTAGTATGACTGAACACTAATATGTCCAGCGAATTGGGGTATAGTTCAAAATATGAGAATGACTGTCATAGCAAGAGACATTAATTTTTTGTTAGTTATAAGACGAAGGCATATTTGTAGGGTTTGCATGTACTGCAAAACATCACGATGCCTTTAGAAATTAATTTGATTCTTGTATTTCAATTTCGAATTATTAACTTGTTAAACGAGGAGCGAAATCGCAATGATAAAAGGATAAAAGTTGTCTATCCTGTTAGCTTGATGACGGCTCGTCATTAAGCTAAGAGGATAGACAACTTTGACGATGTAGCAGAAACAATTAGTATTTCAATACGATATTTTTCTCACACGTTGTTTTATCGTTCAAACACAATGTGGAGTACACGTAACGACACCCGCAGCTACTGCAGCGTCACTTCTAATGTTTACAACCTTCACTTTACTTGCAGACTTCTACTACGATTCCATGGCAGCCCACAGCGAACCAAGCTTTTATGGTAGTATGTGTGCGTTTTAGAACATTAAATCAGTACGTGTAACTCTGTCAGTTTCTTTTAGGGCCACTATGGGAAATCAAAACAGACATTTTACACATATAATTCAAAATTTACGGTAATATAAATTTATAAAAAAGTTTGAGAAAAAGGGGAAAACCACCGGCGGATGGCTATTCCTGGGGCTACCTTACATCATAATTTTTTTGACATTACGTCATGATTGACTTACGTCCTAATTTTTTGACATTTTAATTTTTTCATATTTTAATATGAGGTTTATTTCGTCTTGTCACGTCTAATTACGTTGTTTATTTAATTGCAAAAACTAGATTATCAATTGCCAATGATGTTGCATACCCACATTAACTAAACATTGATTATTTTTAATCCCACATGTAAAATTTAAATCATTTGGAAATAAAGAGATAATATTAAATTTAAAGACATTATAATAGTAAGTACTTATAGTCTCACCTAATTGCCCCGAATCCTGCAATGAGCAAAAAAATAGTAAAACCATGTGCCAATGCAACCTCCACTAGGTTATCTCCTGAGTAGGCTGACATTGTTCCAATAAATATGAAGATCCAACATCCTATAAATTCGCAAGCCGCTGGTTGTATATAATCGGTAAAAAACCATGGTCCATCCGGAACATCCATGCTGCGCCGAGGCCTGCTTTCAACGTTACCAGGTTCTGCCAGCTCACTTGTTGACTCGCTTCCACCCTTGTGCGTTATCGGGGCGACTGAGCTCATCACGTTGTTTTATATCCCCCTAGATGCTTTCAGTGAAGCGCTAGCGGCCAGTTGCTGAATATTTCCGGTATCTGGAATTCGCCGTGCAGAGCGCGTTCTCTTTGCAAGTCGATGCAAAATCGTGCCCTAGTTTTTGCCGGCTGCAAAGTAACGCAGACGCCTGGCAAAGACAAACTGTTGTTTCGTTTTGGCGTGCGGTGTATAAGCTAACCAGCTATATTAAGTAGAAGTAACAAATTCCGGTATTTACTTAACAGATAAAGAAACTACAGTTGAGATAAAGTAGGCCAGTTACACATTGACAAACGGCATAAGCCTACTGTCGGATAATTTGGCATACAATTTCCTGTGCAGCTGAGATTAATAAGGAATGAGACGACTGCGTAGTTAGAGCTATAGTTATTGTTTGTGTAACTATGCAAGTGCAATACAATCAAATATCCGTCACGTATGATAGATCAATGCACGCGGTGACAAGTTACTAAGCACACAAATGCTTGTGGCAAGTTCCTATCATGTTAATAGTTGTATATGTCTGACTTTATTCGAACCTTGCCTCTGCGCAGCTAATACAGAGTATCATTGATCAGCTGTGTTTAAAGTTGATAGCCATTCCGCGGTACGGACGAAATATCTTTAGACACGCAAGCTGTGCAAAAGCAGTCTCCAAATGTCACAAATTAAAAGAACAAACTGCATAAACCAAAAAGCACGCAAGAATGCTTTGTACTAGTATTGATGGCAAGATAATTGAAATTTTCTGCGATATGTGCGATCTTGGATATCTAAATTCAACCTTGTTTACTCGTTGTAAATTATTATCGCCGAAACAATTTGGGGGACAGCGTGACGTCACGTTAGTAAAGATTTTGCGTAGAAGTTTAAAGCCACAACATATAGGTAATATAAGTAATGTGCGTGTTGCATGTGGCATATGGCATTCTAGATCATTACATGTTTTCCATTAGTTTATAAAACTCTTACACTGAACATCTACCGTGTCACGGGATCGAGTTGGAGATTTGGCACTGGCTTCTTTACTATTATATGATACTGGCAGCAGATTCAGCAGAAAATGCAAAATATGTTAGACATTTTAAGTGACTGGTGCCTAAAATGGAAAATGAAAATTAATCAGGGAGAAGCTTGAGTAGTGTATTTTACCCGAAGAAAAAGTGTTCCTCGAGCCGTGAACCTCGACCTGTGTTCCTCGATCGAGTAGCTGGCATAAAAACGACTGGTAAATACAGGTGAATGAGCTTGTACTAACTGAGGTCTTGCCTTACCTTGCTGAAGTAGTAGCATAGTCAGCAACTAGAGTCTTGGGCTTGGCAACAGCTAAGTGTATAGCTCACAGGGACTACCTTGTCACTGCTTTTCTCATACGTTTGATGTGTTTGGTGCCACTAGAAACTATGAAGCTGCAAGCTCCAAAGAGTTTTCACGCATTTGTGCTGTCCAGTATCGAGCAAGTAGATTCTCTTTAATTAAAGTGAGTAAATTCTCCAAATGCTGCTGCTGTGGATAATATAGGAAGGAAGTTGTGTGCTCAAAGAGTATGGTTATGTTTTTCATTATTGGGATCACATGACAAAGATTGAAGCAGAAGATTAAATAAAAGAGAAGTGCGCTTGTTAAATTTATGTTGCTCCAATTGGACTGGAAGCTAGAAAGTACGAAAGTTCACCTAGAGACCAAAGACTATGCATGTAACAGCAATAGTATCGAGTCTGACTTGCACATTTTAACCGAATGTGAGCTTCGCCAACATATTAGCGTGATTTATATAAAAAGGCAATTGAGAAAAATGAATATTTTCGCACAATAAACAAAGTCGAGGAAATATGTTTTTTGCTAGCTTCAGATTTGATGGTTTATGAAACTGCAAGGGCCTGTAATAAAATATTGATCAGGAGGAGTCAGCTAATGTGTCATTGATGATTTCTTCACGCAGTGTTTTTGATGATTTTTTCACGCAGTGTTTTTTCTTTACGTCTCGTAATTCAAAAATTCAGAGGTTTATTTTACCACTTTAATACAGTTTTTATTAAATAATTTTTAGGTACTGTATAAAATATTATAACGATGTGAGACTGAATAATAAAATTGATTAAAAATAAAATAAAAAACTAATCCCTGCAAATCTCTCCCCTCGTATATCAATTAACAGCGTGGAGGTGCCGTCGGAGTCGTCATGAGTTTACTGGGTATCGAACTTCAAAATATTCTTAAGTGGTTTCGTCAAATCAATAAAATTATTGATGAAGCATGTAAACGTGTTTTCATGGTTTCTGTTCTAAAAAGGTGTAAGGTTGCTACCTCAGACCTAGAATTATTGTCCATCGATAAAGTTTTTACTATTATTATTCATTAAGGCTTTACTTAAAGTGGTGTTGAAACTTGATTGATGAACAATAATTCCAGGTCTAGAGCATAGATTTAAGTGTCGCATTTCAATCTATGGTCTGAGGTAGAACCTTCAGTTCTGCCTGCAACAGTTGCTTCACTACAGTGTTTTTCACTGTTTCACTTTTCTGTTTACAACCTTTTTATTTTTTATGCTTCTAATTGCTAGGGGTAAGCATTCTCTACCTTAATGTGAATCGAATCGAATTTGTGACTTTGGAACGTGAATCAGACCGAATTGCAGCATTTTCGGATGCGAATCGATTTGAGATTTAAGGATTTTCCAATAAGTTTTCAAATCACTAATAAAACGAATTAATAATAAAAATGCACATTAATTGATTTTGTTCTACATGCAGTAAAATTGTGCACAGAAATCGCAACTAAACTGTACTGATTGCATGATGCTTGAAAAGTTTCAATGATAAAAATCACAAAAACTTATATAGTTGAAGTGCTGATTCGAATCATATTTCAACTAAAAAAAACTCGTTCGAATTCGAATTTTCGATGCTAATCCCTGCTAATTACCATTGTTGTATTTTCAGCTATGATTATGACTTGTGAGGATAAAACTGAATTTTGACCATTGTACGACTAAATTGGACGTGTCGACATCAAGTATAACTGAATGTCTCCTGCGACAGAAAACTTCAGTCTGCGTATGAAATTTGTAATGTAAAGAAACGGAGACTCTAGCGATTTGCATGACGACTTTAACTTCCTATAATGAATTTTGCATTTCATTTCGAAACGGACGAAGTGTAAACCAAACCTTAGATATTGAAATTGCAAAAACATTCTCAGTTATAAAAACCAACTTAGATGAATTCATACTAGGTGATTATACTGCACTATAGTTGTATCATTTGTTGCTGCTTTGTTATTTATTGCAACTGACAGTGTTGATGCTGCTGTTGTTGCTGCTGCTGCTGCGGCTACTGCTACTACGTTATTATAGTGTTATCGTTAGTGTTGCACAGCTTGCTGTTTGTTATTGTGGTTGTCGATTTTTGCTGCTGTTGTTGCTGTTGTTGCTTTTGCTGCTGTTATTGAATAGTTATTGATGTTCCTGTTGTTGACCCCAGAGGTACTGCCTGAAAAATTCCTAAAGGAGACGGAAGAGGTATTAGTGTGCCCCAAAAATCATTCCATACAAAGTTATATTACTTAGTATTACGCTTAGCTGTTTGAAAGTCTTATAGTATTGGAAAAGAAAATTCTTAACAACTGCATCACCATCTTAGTGTGCACCCCTGATTCACAAACAAAAACACCTTATTGACATAATTGACTATATAAAGTAAATTGACAATTTAAACTTTTTGTTAGTTAGAAGAGTGTGTTTCGAAGGTTCTGATTATTTTTTTCAAACTGTACGCAATGTTATCTAAAACTGTCGAAGGACTTTTACCGTTGAAATGGGTGCGATTAATGATCCTCTCGGGAGTTTAAATTAACAAGTTTATGCAGTTTTAATGCTGTCCAATGGTTTCTTATGCGTTAAAAATTCGCGAATGTGACTGATTTGCTGATTTTTGGCTAAGAAAAAGATTTACGCTATTGTTTTGAGCTAATAGCACATGCTTTGTAGACTGCTTGACATTTTTAAATGAAAATTTGTCATGTTGCTTGGATTAATAGATCTGGTTTCACAACGTAATTATTGACAATCCTTAATTGCGTTTAAATACTATAATGTAACTTTGCATGGAAAGTTCTTTTGGATATACTTTTGAATTCCCCCTTTAAAGTGCAAAAAAAAACCCTTACTTACATAAAGTTAGAGAAATTCGACTTGAAATTTTACATCACCTACATACGCCTTATTGCACACAGAGCTTGTATTAGCTGCGATGCCGTATAAAACTTCAAAATTTAAATTCCCGCGATGACTGCTATGCAGGGTAGGATTATCCTATAATTATAATACAGGTGCAGCCTAGAGACTGAAGCTTGTGGGCCGTCAAGCTTTGGTATCAATTAATTGGTAAAAAATTTGGTTTTGCAATAACTAGTAATTATTGGCATTAAATTTCTTAAAAAAACATTAGATCTTTTTATAAATGAAAGATAGCTAATCTATAGTTTACATAAAGATTCCGCAATAAGTTTAATTCAAGCTATTCAAATATTGTTTATCTAAAATATATTACGGGAAACTGCAGACGAGTTAGAGGGTCAATTAATTTTCTTAAAAAACATTAGATTTCTTTTATCTATAAACGAAATATAGCTATTGTATAGTTTATATAAAGAATTTGTAATAAGTTTAATTCAAGTTATGCAAATGCTGTCTAGCTAAAATATATTGCCAGTAACTGCAGGCGAGTTAGAGGGTGACTCTGTCTGAAGCCAAGGGGTCCCAATAATTTCAATAGCCTAGGGGCCAAAAAAGCCATATACTACACTTCACTAACTAAGCAAAAGTATAGATTAATGCACCTTGTGGATAAGCTTAAAAATGGAAAGTCAGGCACTGTCAGTGGTGCACACTGGCAAGATGAATAAGTGACATAACCAGTTGGCTCAAACATTTTAAATTACTGAGAGTTTTCTGTTCTAGTTACATAAGTCAAACAAGCAGGTAAGCGTAATGTAGGTAATGTAGCTTTTGTGGAAGGTTTTTTGGGACCTACTTTAAAACTGCTTTTTCTTCACTTTTAATGATTAGGTGTCGTTGTACTTGTTCTACACGATTCGAAAACAGATGCCATTTTGGCCGCGCGCTCGCTGAGATGGAAGTTGTTAGATATGGATTGAACTAATGTGGCGCTTGTTGGGCGCCGAGTAATCTACCAGCCGAAGTAGGACAATTGGCGTACATGGGCTAGCCCAAGTAGAACGCGGCGTACATAGGACACTAGAGACAGGTTGCGAATTGAGTGCGTACTGGCTCCATCCGCTGTCCTTGTTTATGTAATAATAATAATTAAAAACGTCAATACACGTTGAATAATTTATTATACGTCTGATAAAATAAAAATTTTTATTCTGAGCTAGAAGAATTAATATTTGCCCATATCTTCTTTGAAGTGAAATAAGCGCAGTTTTTAGGCGATTTCAACGTTTGCTTAAGGTATATCGTTTTTTATTTTGTCTTGCTTCACAGACAGGCGATCCTTTTCACTCCTTCTTGGACAAATAATTGTTTTCTACTAAATAAACGGGTTAGCAAGTTACGCGCCCGACATAGTTTCTCTCTTTAAAGCATTAGATACTTAGTTTGATGTTATGATGATATTAATGGAACTAATAATAATGATGATATTGTTGTAAAAAAATACGTTTGTAAATTGCCCAAGGACTATCCATTATTATTATAAAGTTACTTTTTTCTAAAACAAATTTAGTTTTATGTTTTATTATGTCATAAATCACGATTCTCGACAGAAATCGCTAGTGCGCTATTTGGGCTGCCCATGTATGAGACACTGCTTTCCCTCAAATTTAGCAAATGCGTTTTATCGGAAGTGTCCTACTTCGGCTAGTGTATTACTCGGCGCCCTACACCCCTCATGCTTACATAATTTGTCAAAATTTCAAGAAAAATTGGTTAAAAAAGTCAGAAAGTCGATTTGTTGTGTATAGGTTGAGTAATCAGATTTTGAGTTTTATTCTACAGTCGGCACATCAAATCTTAAAATTTAAATTCTACAGTCGGAAGAGAAGGTACGTAATCACAGAAGTAAACAGTAGAAGAAGTCATTAATCAAAGAAGAACGTACGAAATCACAAAGAGTATTATTATTTATCGTGCTTAGTTTTATTGTTAGTATTACTATTTGCTATACAAGTATATTGCTTTTATTTTGAGAGTTTTGCCTGTCTAATGTGTACAAGAGATGTAAGGGGCATACGATGATAATGATGGTGATATTAGTCACGCTATGTTAATGTTACTTGTTTCATCAGGTAGCCTTGATTATTAATCCTTACTTTGATTGTGTTAATCAGGTTTGGAGTCCTCACTACATAAATTATTTATGATCAAGTACAGAAGTGCTTTGTAAAGCATTCTATTCCATTTACGTCTATAGACAAATATTACATGTATAACTTTTCCAGTTAATCAACTTGCTTTAATGTACATATAGCTTAGTCTTAAAAATAGTTGTTTAATGAAATTTTTCAGGACATTGGAAAGGTTTGCCAATTTTGTCCTTTCTGTTTTTCTTTTGTAATTTCAGAACTTTATACACCAAGGTGCATACTGATTGGTTTTTAACTTGAAAAATCCAATAGTAGAATGTGAATGCTATGTAACTGCATTTAAAATAAGCTTTTTGATATTTTTTCTTGAGGCATCTTGTTTTCTGAGCTTTTATTTTTTGCATTTATAATTAGTTCCTTGGATCTTAACAGTATTGTTTGTGATATTAATCAATGATTTACATTACATTGAACTTTTAACTTAAGCTAAACCAGCTATAGTAAATCAGGACATGGCAGTTAAGAGACCTAGAAGTTAATCTATATTGCTGCTTAATTAATCTTAATAAAGAAGTATGCTGTAGCTAGAACAGGTCTAGTATGTGTGAATTTCTACATTAATTCTGCCAAAATGTGGTAAAAATAGTGTTTGCAGACTAGCAATTTATAAATTTGGTCTATCGACTTTCAGAGCAAGCTACAAGAAAAGCTGAATAAGTCGATATTTGATGACAAACAAAAAAAGTGGATTGCACTAGAATGACTTCGTGTACGGTAATCGGAGGATGTGGATTTGTTGGCCGTCACCTAATGGAAGCATTGGTTAAGAAAGGCTATATCGTGAATGTTTTTGACATCAAGCAAACATTTGACGATGACCGTGTCACATATTTTACAGGCAACCTATGCAACAAACTTGACCTTCTTCCAGCTTTAAAAGGAGTGGAATTGGTATTTCATACAGCCTCACCACCTGCATCCAGTGATAACAAAGAGTTGTTCAAGCGAGTAAACATCGAAGGAACTGCTACTGTAATAGATGCTTGCAAGGAAGCTGGAGTCAGAAAATTTGTTTTAACTAGTAGTGCCAGTGTAATCTATGAAGGAAAAGATATTATGAATGGTTCAGAAAACCAACCTTATACATCAAAACCTCTTGATTTTTACACAGAAACAAAAATTATGCAGGAGAAAATGGTTCTTGCCTCAAATTCTGTCAATGAAAATTTTTTAACTATTGCCATCCGTCCTCATGGTATATTTGGACCTGGTGATCAGCAGATGCTGCCCCAATTAGTAAAAGCCGCAAAAGAAGGGAAAATGAGAGCTATTATTGGAAATGGAATGAACTTGGTGGATTTTACTTACATCGATAATGTCATACATGGTCACATATTAGCTGCGCAAAGCTTAGCAGATGGATGTTCAACAGCAGGCAGAGCCTACAACGTTACAAATGATAGTCCAGTATTTTTCTGGACATTTGTTACTTCATTGCTAGTTGGTCTTGGCTATAAGGCACCTCGTCATCACATTCCTCATATTATTGTTTGGTTTATTGCCATCCTGCTAGATATTATTAAATATCTTTTATCTCCCATATATAAGTTGGAAGTAACCTTTACTCCCATGAGAGTTGCTCTAATAAGTGGGCATCATTATTACAGTTGCGAAAGAGCAAAACGGGAATTTAACTATAAGCCTTTAGTCTCAATGAATGAGGCAACTGAACGTACATTAAAAAGCTTTGCACATCTAAGAAATAATAACAAAATATCGTAAGACTTGATATGATGTTAGTGAATTCTCTGCATTAGTAAATTTAATGCTGACATATTTTGCAAACAACAATCTAATTTGAAAGTAGTCAATAATATAATTAGGCTAATTTGAAGGAGTATGCTATGTGTTCCTTCTTTAAAATAATATTGAAATTAGATCAGATAGAATGTGTACCTCTGCAATTTAACGTCTTTGCCTTTCATTTTGTTTGTAATGTTTTTAATATCGACAAATGAGATTTTATGTATTAAGAGTAGAATACATGTATACAAATATCATAAATAATTAGCTAGCAGTTTATGCTGAATCGTATTTCAACTCACTTATGATTCCTTTTTTTCTAGGACTTTTTGGTAAAAAATTATAAGGACAAAAGGGCATTGAAAAAGTGTGATTATAACTGTGGTGAGATGAGCATGACGTTTAAGTGCTGGTAAATGTTTTGTACTATGTTGTCCACACTGTCCAGCAATTTTGTTCCATGTAGCTCTGGTCAATGCCTTTATAAGGAAATGACATTATTTTTAGCTGTTAAGTGCTGTATTTTGAAAAGAAGTAATAGCTTAAATGCTTCAGATGTTAATCTATCAAACTGCTTTGTTTTGCTCAACGTAATATTCTTAGCAATGTTTATTGCAGCTATGTCTTTAGTTGTAGCTTTGTATCACCTCTACGAAATCATTATTATCGAATTTTAAGGAAGTATTTGCTTAGGAGTTTTAGAATATTCAGATTGTCCTGCAATAAATACAGACATGGACATTTTGCTTATTTAGCTATAGGACCTAATCATTTGTGCATGACCTGTGTATCTGTATTGCTTGTAGTTTCCCCATGCCACTGCCTGCGTACGTGTGTGTCCCGTATAACTATAAATATGATTTCTTGTTTTATAAAATTTTATTTTTTTATCATTGTGCATTCTGATAATATGACAAACTAAAAGTGCCTTTACTTTAGAAAAATACATTGTGAAATATGCATTCGCTTTTTTCAATTATTTTATCGATTACTAACCTACATCACATTACGTTTTAATGACCTTTCGCTAGAACTGTTGACTATAAAAGAATTTATATTTTTGAAGTTAAATCTGAGTAGTGGCACTTGTAAGCCCTTTATGTTTTCTATATTTGTATGACATAATTAATGCTAATTGTCTTTTCTTAATACTTGTTCGTGAAATTAGCATGCTAGTGCAAAATACTAAACTAGGATGTTAAACTGTTGCCTTAAAAAATGGACAGTAGTCGACTTGAGAAACTACATTATAATGTAATTGAAGTGTAACAATAGATTTACGGAAGTAAATAAAAAATTAAAGTCAAATAAACAGTGTGTTTTAAATCCCCAGTTGTGCCCAAGGTAAATTATAGATAATTTTAACATCACATTTTCATAAATATGCTTTAAGGTATTATTTTTTTCAACACTATACCCTGTTGTTATCATCTATTATTATTATTATTATTATTATTATTGACATATTATTGTCATCTGTATTAATATCAGATATCATTAATCATTTTTAAGGCACTTACGTGCAGTATGTTATCCTCCGGTAGATTCCACAAAAGTCCAGAACTGACCACAAATGCCAACATAATTTATTATTACCAATAAAATCTGAATTTTTTTTGGCAAATCCACAAAACTAGAGTCAGAATGGGCAATCAAAAACTGTGAAACCAAAACAAGATTGTACAAGTAATAGTGTTTATATTTAACAGTTAAGCTTAGTAAATAATACCTATTTAATCAAATAAATACTTCATTTAACACTTTAGAATAGATAAAAATGCATGAATAAAATTCTGTAAATACATACATTCAAAGACGGCAATAACTATACAGTACAATTTATTGTGATGTTCTTACTTTATACTGATATGCTAGCTGATTTTCTCTAAAAATTTTAATTCCATTTTTGATACAATTAACACTTTCCAAAAAAATATTTCTAATGACTTAACTCTTAGCTACATGATCAACAGTAAGTGACTGCAATATAATATTTTCAAATACGAAAAGTTTCAAACACAACCTACTTTACTTAAGTAATGTCTAGTTAACTATAATTACACAAAGTACGTATTACAAATGGAACATAATAAATTATAAAACTGACTTAAAATAATATAATTAGCAAACTATTACTTTGCTAGTTTCTTATTTTTAAATTTATGCTGCGGCTAAATAACGGTTATTTATTAAATGTTTTTATTAAAAAACTAGATACACTCATTAAAACTTGTATAGTATAAAATGCTCTAATGTTTGAGAAAGAGTTGCACATTATTAGATATGAATTTTGCTTACAGTTGTACACTGCTAATTTATTGACATAAAAAATTGTGTTATTTAATTACTACATAAAAACAATGATTTTATAATACAAGTAGAACAGTATAATTACTATGATTTCAAACAATAACTGTACAAAAGGCAATTATTAGAATTGAAGTTTCGTTAGACAGCTTCTTGCAATCTTTTTTCCACTTGTACTGTTTATGAGTATACAGTCATTAAAATTACCTGAAAAGAAATTTAGGCAATCATTATATATAAAGAATCAAATCTATATTAAAAATTTCTAAGCTACTTGTGCACAACTTTTAACTTGAAACCATACACAAGAGAATGTTTTGCAAAGTGTTAATTTGGTAGCTATTCAGATATTAACATAATGTAAAATGCAATGTGTTTAAAGTAACACATGTGTATGTACACTAACCTCTTCCAGTGTTAGAGCAGTGTCCTTGTTCTTTTCTTTCAGATTAATAAACCTATCTAAAAATTAAAAGTTTATTGTGTCATTGTTAACATTAATAATATTTTCCCAATGAAATCAAATGATTATGCTATTTCAGAGAGAGACTATTTGAACTAGAAAAACTAAGCTTGGATGCAATTAAGTTATGGATGTATTTAGATCAGAATATTACGCATTGTAGAATGGTTGGTGAAAAGACGTGACGTTCTAAAACTGTGCCCTTGTAAAAGAATTCCATACACAACCAAGATCTAGCACGCAGCTATACAAATGGGCACGCGCTTTATCTAAATCTATGCCTAGCTAACATTAGAATGAAGTTCTCACACTCAAAAATGCCCACTGCGCCGACATTCGTGTAGTGATTAAGCAAAAATTATTAAGACACTTCTACTTAATTAAGTGGCACTTACTGTATGAAACATGCAACTTAACGAGACAGAGCACAAAACTGTCAAACGTTAGTAGTTCGTTGTTAGCATACTTTAGCACGAGAACTTCTAGTACTTTGTTGCTCACTGTAAAACCTATAGTGAAACAGAGTTTAAAATTAATATAGGTATTATATAGCCATAGAAACACTTTCATTTACAGTCACAAAATAAATGTCGTTTATTAAAATTATTGTAAAAACCACATCCCCAATTCTGACATACCTGCTTCTTTTAGAAGATTACGTAATGTATAACTCCATATTGTTCCGGTGAATTTTCTATCATAGGACATAAAGAGACCCTATAAATACCAAAGAGCTTCAGCAATAGCATTTAAGTAATTATTATTACAAACTCATTGACTCTGCGTAATAAAATAATATGCTCATTGGGACTCTAATTCGTTAAATGCAATGTAATCAGTGCAGAGTGATAACATAACATTCAGTAAACCGAAAGTACTTGCCAAATGAGATGCAATTGCGATAATAAATTGTCTCTCACAATAAACTGTTTCATCTATTTTATTTACTTTTATAAAACAATTAAAACATGTCATTAATGATTGATCACTTGTTTTACTATGCATGTTAACAATGGTATTAGAAAGCAGGATAACAATCAATCATATCAGTTGCAGTCTACTTCTGTCTTCATCTTATTTTAAATTTTGCAAAATTGTATGCAATACCTTCCATCTTTGCAGTGAGTGCACTATCTCTGCCACGTCACTAGGATTGATGCAGCCATGCATTGTAAACTATTATTACGTTAAGTTTCTTAGACAAGTAAATTCTGCAGTACAAATGCAAGTGATTAACAATACAAATGAAACAATTAAATTAGTCTGCTTCCAGATTACCAGTTACTAATAGTGTAAAGAAACTTCTGATTATTACTCAGATATTCTAGAGGAAATTAAAATGAACTGAGATAGATTTGTATGACGGAAGTGTTACCTAATAAGCCAATCTTTCATACTGCTAAACCTGCCACATTAACAAACCTGTCACATTGCCAAACTTGTTGCACTGCTAAACCTGCCACATTGCCAACCTGTCACACTGCTAAATGTACTACACTGGTAGACCTGCTACGCTACCAAACTTGCCACACTGCCAAAACCTGCACTTAGCCAAATTTGCCACACTGTCAACCCTTTCATGCTGCTAAACCTACATACTGGAAAAATGCTGCGAAACGTGCCACACTCACAACCTGCTACATTAATTGCCTAATGTGCCACTCTGCCAAAGTGCTATACTGACAAAAACCGTCAGGTGCCAAATCCTGTTTCACAGCCAGATGTACTACGTTGCCAAACCTGTCGAAGCATGTTACTGCTAAAATCGAATTTTGAATTTTGTTTGTTAGTTATTTAATTATTTCTTTTTATTTTAGACCTTTCTTTCTCTCTCTCTCTCTCTCTCTCTATATATATATATATATATATATATATATATATATATACTATTTCTATATTTATATATGTACAGAGGAAAAGTGTTTAAAATAATTTCTTCAGATATATATATATATATATATATATATTATATATACGTATATGTACAGTTCATCATGAGACAGTAAATATTACCTCGATCACTTTGTCTCTCCTATCACCACATTCACCACTTCCTCTCAACGCCACTCATTAACGAGCCATTTTGCCAAACTATCAAACTTGTTGCTAAATCCACCACACTAGTAAAGTCTCCACACTGTCAAGTGCGCCATTGCCACATTTCCAAGCTTGTCAGTGCTGACAATTTTTAAGTTACGGCTAGCATTTCTTAATTGAAAGCAACTTGTAAAAATTTAAAATTTGGTTTTCAAGCACCATATGACTGACTATCAACATGTTGCTAAAGCGTAGAAATGAATATATTAGGGTGTAAAAGATACATCCTTAATCATGATCAGGTATTTGCAAAATTCTAATGAGATGTCTTTCCTGTCTTTGCCACGTAAGAAGTCTGTGGAAAGAAAAACAAAGATTACGACATGTATTTAAGTAAAAAAACGTGCATAATACAGATCTATATCCAAAGCCGGATATGTAATGTACATATAGACCGATTAATTATTTTCATACACCTAGTGTTATCTATTTTAGCGGTCTCCTTACCAAACTGCATACCATCGTAATATCTTTATTTGTGATCACAAACATTGTCAAACAGTGGGATCGTAAGCTTATGCACACCCAAGCGAACGAGATAATGTCTCTTTTTTATTCGCGACCGCTAGCTAACGTCGTGGATCTAGCGCAACCTATAGGCTGATTTTTTTCATAATTATGTTAGGCATCCCCAGTTTGCCACTTTTAATTCATGTTAATTCACAAACGCAGAGGGCAGGGTCAAATGGTCAAACTAGACATCAGTCAGTTTTTCGGTTGCCATTCAAATCTTCCTAGAGCTTTGAGTTAAAAGTTAAATTCAAATTTTTTCATAAGTATTTAGGTAATGTGCGGTAGATGTGTACTTGGAGTTTTAAAAAGCTGGGATTTTTCAAAGGCCTAACCTAGGAGCCAAAATGGATAGCACTGAATAAGTCTAAAACTATAGTAATTAGAATCATGACAGACACCTAGAGTCGGGGCTCAAACAATGGTGCCGACAAAAAAACTTAGGATTGCCAAAATGTGAAAATTAGGGCAAACGGCTTTGTCCTTCACATCACAGACACGGTGTATAACCGGGCATATATAAGAATGCCTGCACATTTTATAGTGCAAAAAACAGGTAAAGTGTTTAAAATAATTTCTTCAGATCTTTTCCTGAGCATTATACTTAATGCAAAAGTTTGCTAAGGCAAGCTGCATAATTCTTAGATTTTGGATGTACTTTTCCTAGGCATTTTCAAGAATGTTGAAGAAATTTTAATTTGCATAAAAATAAAACGGATAGTCAATTGTTTTGATGTAATTTTCCTAGGTATTTTATATAATGCTAATTCAAATCTAGGGAATGTCTGAAAAAGTCATGTTTTGGTGTGCTTGCAAATTTGTGACGTAAATACATTCGTTCCCGTCGTTGACCATTTTTCGTGCCCAAAAATTTAAGTTCCTCCCTATGTCGTAGCATCTGTATAGCGGTGACAATGATGAGTTAGGAGAGCAATTCTTGCATGAAATATTTATCAATACAGATGCCATTTCAAAGTTGGAAGAGGGCATACTTTAGCTTGTCGAATACGACCTTGAACTGTTATTATTTTTTCTCCCCTCCTACTTTCATCTTCGAAACTCTATGTTTCATTGTGAAAGGTCCGACACCAATTGGAGCGCTGCTCCGCTTGGAAAAGTTCAGATTTGCATTGAGCATTGTAAAATATCCAATTCCAGCTGTTTTCTGA
The DNA here is from genome assembly GCA_030141605.1 of Tubiluchus corallicola. Classification (NCBI taxonomy): domain Eukaryota; kingdom Metazoa; phylum Priapulida; class Priapulimorpha; order Priapulimorphida; family Tubiluchidae; genus Tubiluchus; species Tubiluchus corallicola. The sequence goes on from JAQGDQ010000127.1 coordinate 197,688, forward strand.
TTTGTGCAGTAACTATTAGGGCGTACCTTGGTTTCGGGCCCAGAAAATCCTAAAAGGCATTAGTCTGGCAATTGGTCCGCTTGTAGAAAAAAAGTATCAGTTTTGCATTCAGCACTATAAAATACACTTTTCTGCAGCGTACAGCTTCCTTACCCTGAAATGGCCTTAATGCTTTCGGAAAAAAATTGCACCCATTTTTTTGGTCTGAGTTTTGGTCATAATTGCTAATTTTCAACAAACAAATTAATTTTAGCACACATATGCCAATGGAGCCAAAAATTTAACAGAAGGAGCCATACTAATTACAGTGCCGAAGCAATGTACAAAATATTTAGGAAAGATTAAATTCAATGGGAATTATGTTCATTTTGATAAAGTCAGTTAACACGTTACTGTGTATTGTGCAAAACGTCCAGGTAAATTATGAAAAAGTCGTAGCAAAACCATTTATTTCACAATTTCACACTTTTCTTGAAATGCATACATAAAATGCATAGAAATTTTATATAATATCTAAATTACATATTTTGCCTGTAACAGTGGTTATAATTCCCAAACTGTAATACGCTGAGTCACTAAATGTCAAGCTTCCAGGATAGACCGGCACTTAAGTATTGAGGTGTAGATGTGCATCTCGGGATTTAAGGAGCTTGAATGGGGTTGAAATGTGAAAATTAAAGCAAACTGCTCAATCACATGTGAGTAAACTGCATTGGGCCAGATGCAGTCAAGCGATGATTACTCACAAGCACCGTGCACACTGTCAAACTTGAGTGTAATAATCTACAAATAAGTAACCACTCTTGACAGGTATAGTCAGGTGTAAACACGGTCTGCTCGCGGATTTGCATCTGGATTCACCCGGTCTTGTTTTTATAAATGAGTAAATTGTTTCTGCGCAAGTGATTAAAGTAAATCTTTGCAAATCAATAAACTGCTTTTGTATAAACATTAGATAAGCAAAGTGTGTGAACGAGCAAATTGTCTGCATGTAACTGAGTAACAGTTATAGTTCCACGTAACACATGAAGCAATTGCTTATAAATACAATAAAACTTACTTTTTGGTAATGTTTCTTTTAGTATGCGAAGCAAATCTTCAGCATAGACTTTGTTGAACTGAAAAAAGAAACCTAATGTTTTGCTTATATATTATACAAGAAGGGATATAACTTTTTACTTCCATGTCTTATAGGCATAGTGATTTTTACAGGGCAATTGTTACAGTATCTCACACTCATCGTAATCATTACTATACCTAAAGGTAGAGCATATATTAAACAGCAGAACCGACCAATATTACAACAAATATAGAGAAACTCTAGTTTTTACTTAATTTTCTGTTTGAATTTTTACATTTCTTGTCTGTTTTCTCATCTACAATATTTGTCTGCAATATGGTTTGACTGACCCAGATTTGAACACTGGGCATCTTGGCCGCCTCCGCAGCAGTTTTTTGCAAAAAATGCGGCATTGCATTTAGAACACTTTAAAGTCACAAACATTTCATAGTTGTACTTACCTTTCTCTCTACCGGGTTTGGAACTAACTGTTTTTGTACTTGTTGCTGAAAAATAAAGGCAAGTTATTTCTAAATATCATTTCATCATTGTACGAATGATAAACTAGTTTCAATATGGGATACATAGGCTAAAAGTAGTCTATTACAAAAACGTTTGTATATTGCCAGGTCAGGGACGCCATTAAATTTTGTGTCATAGCAGGTTGGCGATGAGGCGAGGGTCCATAAAATATCCATACCGAAAAACCTTTGGTATCGCTTTTTGTTACACGCATACTCCTCTCTGTGATGCTCAAGAAAGGCTTTAATTATCCATGCATAATTACCTATTATATAGCATATGTCTAGATCGATTTTATTAAAATTTCTTTTCCTGCTAACTGTTTCCCTCTGTTAAGAATGTAAAGTTGACTCGTCTGCAGGAAGTGTATTATAATCGTAACAAGCCCGTTAGCCAAAATTTTTCAAGGTATAACAGTTAAAGATTTACTATTGCACTACTTGCAGGCAAATTATAATCAAAGCATGTTTAGCAACATTAAGTCTTGCCCAGCTTGATACACTTCCTGGTTAAAGTAACAGGTCTACAAGTCTAAATACCTAGAAACAGGTTATAATTATGTTTCAAGGTCTGATTTTATAACACAATTAAAGATTGTTGTTTTGCAGCAGTATTTCACTCTTTTATGCTACTAATCTGGGATATGAACTTTTGAGTTTGATACAGCAAATAGGTTGTTGAATGATATAATAAGAGGGTGGTGACAATCTGTGTACTTAATATACTACGCAAATGCAAATGCAAATTAGTTTATAAGAGGGCATAACGAGAGTTCTATTTCTGGTAATTAATAAAAAATCGAACCAAATGACTATCATAACAGTTATGCCTACTGTAATTACAACGCTTGCTTTCATGAGAAAAGCACCTACAGATAAGTTCATGCCTGGTCGCTTTGTATATGTGTTGTCTTCATTCACTTCACTGAAAATAAAAAAATAGGTGACGTCATTGTAAATACAACAAATGTACTACTTACGTACATAAAAATGTATTATACTGAGTTCATGAGATAAGTCGTCTATGTTTGCCACTATGATGGTATACGGCACTCCGTGGGAAGGCCGTATACCATCATAATCTACCTCATTATCAGAGATAATTTGTGAAATCCCAAGAGTTTTTCCTGGTGGTCACCCATCCACTTGCTAATCAGGCCCAATGTTTCTAACTTTATGTGCTAAGTCCAGTGTCAGTTTTTTTAGAAAATTCTATACAGCTTGCCATAATATACCTAGACCAACGGTGTGTATGACGAGTTCACATGTAGTAGATTAAAAATGGATGCATGCCGGATGTGAATCAATGTGGCTTAAACAACTTCTTTCAAATTTTATCAAAAAGAGCAATTTACGATATATTGGCAATTCAGAATAAATAATTCTCGTTCGAATAAATTATTTTACTGTTTTCGTAGTTAAATGCCTGCTTCACTATATTAGCATTCTCCTTCAGTTAGACCTAGGTGAATAACTCGTGGAAAAATGTGAAGTGGTCGCAGTTTAAGTAGAAATAATATGCCATACCTAACTTCACTCCGTTCGTCCGTGAAAACACGCAGGAGGAACTTGGCTTGTGTATGAGCCTGATAGGTGCACGGCATAATGACGTAATTGCCAGGAGGAACGGCAAAATGAGCCACAGCTTCCCGCGTCTTCTCAAACGTTTTAATTACTACAGGCTGGTTCTCAGAAATGCTGTCCCGGTCCAAAAAATGCGTTTTGCCATCGATGTCAGGCGTTACCTGGATAAAATACAAAAGTATAGCTCGGAAAAAAGAACAAAGGTGAACAAGTAAAAGTCTTACGAACAATGTTGGCTGGCCTAATAGGTAAAATAAAAAATACACTCTTAACGTTTAATGTCCCAAACGTTTAAAAATATGTATTAGTTGATCGAGCTACCGTGATGGCCTCTTGAAGTTCACTAGCATTTTGATCAACTGACATAAGGGCCGTCCACATGCTGACTGGTGTCTCAACCAGAAGAACCCGTTTATAGGGCGTACGCAAACGGCGCACTATTACAAAAAACAACGAATAATAAAAAGCGACTGCATAACTCATGTTTTGTAAGTGCATGAGTGCAGACATTTCCGTAAGATTTGTAGACTTTACAGGAAAATGTACAAGAACTTGTAGCCTACTAGTACTAACCTCCAAAAGCCACAAGCTATGGGGCCTCGACAACCTACCCTTTCTACAGTATTCGGAGATGAAAATTTGTTCATTATTGAACATACTCGGTGTTATCCGAATACAATTTAAAAATTCACTCGGGGTTCTGCTTTTAATGCCTGAAATATTTGAAAATAACATCTTGTTCCATATTTTTGTGTAGTTCTTTCTTTGATTTCGCTATAATTTTTCTTTGCAGCACATGCTAAAACAAAGCTCGTTTTCATACAAGCCGTTTAGCGCTATTTCAGAAATGAAGAGAAATTAGAGATCACCTCCTTCAAAAAATAGTTACATGTAATTTAAATGTCAGTGAAAACTGATCCTGTGGACAGAGTTCAGTATTTTAAATGTTATTCTTTTGAATGTCAACCTTTGAATGGCATTCTTTTGAAGGACCATGTCGACTATAGGCATAAGCAAAAATGTCAATTCTTTCTCAGTCAGGCTCTGCTGACTGCCCAATCAGCATTTTTTCACTGACTGCCCGATTTTCACACGCCAACAGAGCCTATTCGTTCGCCGTTCTTTCGGGAAAATCAGCGGCATAAGGTGTAACTATGCATTGCCAGTATATGTTACACTGTTATGAAAAATGCGGAACTTTCCATTAGTTCGCGGGAGAGAAACCGGCCTGGTTTTAGATTTTATTACAGATTGTCGATTGGCTGCATTGTCGATTGAAATTGCAAGTGAATTTCTGGAAATATATACATAATCTAATTTCGTTTTTTTATAAGAATAAACTCCTAAGTCTATTGGTTATCGATTTTGTTATTAATAAAATGCGCAGTTTAGTTTAATTTATGACTTTTCAAGTTGGATAAAGAGAATTATTTAATTAACTTAAAAAATTAACCTAACGAGGTTAGCCGATCATATGCAACATAGCAGCTTTAATGATCACAAACGTCAGATCCTACCTGAACAGAGGTGACAATGAAATGTTTTATTTCAGATTGAAGACCGAGTTTGCAAGTCTATATGATTCAAGGTTAACTTGCATATAAAAATCACAGCCTGAACACCTCTAAGTAGGTTTTCCCAAGTTGTAGGAAGGGCAATAAGCTAGTCAGCAATAGTTAATGCCTAGCGGCAGAGTTGAACTCATCCACGGGAATCCGTGGCAACGATCAGAACACGGGGTAATCGAGCACACGCATAGAAACCCACATTCAGGCAAAGTGTTCTCAGAAATTTTCGGGCAAAATGTTTTCTTTCCTGGAATGCTTTTATAAAGCTCAATAAAATCTTCGCGGACCAAATTAATTCAAATGTGTCTTCATCTTGATTCAAATGTGGTCAAATCTACGTAATCTATTACTTATCTACGTAATATTTGTGCTCTAAAAATAGTCAATTTTGCGCTATTCTTCCGGTTATAATAATGCTTAAAAGATGTAATTGGGACCTATGTAACTCTGGCAAGATATGAAAAAACACAATCAGTTTACATATACTGCTGATTAGACATTAGTTGTCATGTTGTTGCTAAAGAGAGTTCAGCGTTAGCTGCTGCCCAGAATGCCGCTGAGCGTGCTGACGTCACAACAGAGGCGGAGCGATAGACCAGTATGCTCACGTCACAAGGGAAATGGTTGGATTTGAGATGTTGCGGAACTAATTTTTTAGAGTTCTTTGTAAATCTGCAGGATCACGTGGCACAGTAGGCCATGCACAGTGGTCAGATTCATGGGGAACCGCCTCAAAAAATCGACCATTTCTCAACGTAAAACCTTTTTAACTCTATAAGGTCGTTCGTAAGACATTGAGCGGTTAGAGTCCGTGAATGTAGCTACATGAACGTAGCATAAAAACAAATATAGAAAAACACACAAATAAAGTAAAAGTCAAATTAATGGGCAAATGAATAGATAAAAACGCAGAGCTAACAAAGATGTTAAGTAAACAGCAAAGATTAATAACCCGAAAGTAAGAAGAAAAGGCAACAAAGGTAATAACTAAAAAGAGCAAGAGTTGCTTTAGTTTAATGACCATTGAAAATTACGTTAGTCAGTTTTCATAAAAGAAAAATCACAGTAATAAAGCTATGCGCCACACAAATACGGTCTCGATGAAATGTTTATGATACATATAAATCAGTGAAACAGAAAGGCAGGGGTGAAAAAATGGAAGAGGGAGGAGGGAATTTTGCTGTTGTCGATGTTTCTTTTATTGGCCCTGGCAGTAATTAAAGTGAAAATGACGATGACGTTGCTGCGTTTTGCAGGGCCTGACTAATATAATATCAATGTTCCATACAATCTATTTACATGCACATTTACATTACTAATCACTGTCATGACTGATTTCTACTGCTTCGTCAGCGCAAAAGATCATTGTCCAAAAGAAATCTGCTCGCAAAAACGAATTTTATATTTTGGATATTGGTATATCTCAGAGAAAAATAGTAAGTAACGTGTGGTCTACAAGACACGCAAGCTTAATTTTAAAAGACTTGTAATATTGATTGGACGAATTGTAGGTTGTAGTACCACGTTCCGTTTTAATTTTTTATTGCTAAGAAAATATAGAGCTTCAAATACGTTATTACTAATCATATTTTATTTTACGTGAAGACAAAGAAAGATGAAGGAAAAGTGAAGGCAGGAAGGGATGTAGAAAAAGAAGAAGAAAACCGGCAATTTAAAAATATTTATGCAATAACAAAAAATATCACAGTAACTCGCTTAGTTTATATTACGCAAAATTAATGCTCTGCGTCTATGCTATTCCTGTTGATAACTGTTGCGCCAGTTGCTATTTCTGTTACAAATGTCTCTTTATTTTTGTCTCTATTACCCAAATCCCTTTGCTCTATAACTTTTAGTACTAGCAGATTGCAAAGTCTGCTTACCTTGTAGACGTAAAAACCTATTGCTTGCATGTGTTGTGGATTCCGATCGTATTGCATCACAGAAACTACAACATTGCACATGTCATTAGCAACGTCTTCCTCATTAATGCTCAGCTGAAACTGTGGGTTGTAAGGCATCAGATCTACATGTACAGAAAAGCATGGTTATTAATGTTACGATGGTCAGATGTGTATAAGCAAAAGCGGCCTTACAGGATAAAGCCAATAAATTCCTATTACCTAGAACAATTAGATTAACATTAAATATTCTACGATAAAAAATATGTAAAAATTGCTAATAAAACTATTTTTATATACCTCGTAGTTCGTATAAAAACGTAGTCGTAAAACCGCTCCAGCTCTATATCAACAGCTATCGTCAGACAGAGAAAAAAGTTCAAGTTTAAGTTTAGCAAGCTGGTATTTACTCAGGTTTCACCTGACTCCTCATTGGTGTAAATCATGTGTGTAAGTTTGTAGTTCTTTTGCAATTTGCGTTGTGTTTAGCTTGCAGGTTGTCACTGAAACTCTTTTTTTATAATTTAAGTAAACTTCCACTAGTAGTTCGATAAGAAAAAAGAACCATGCAAAACATATCACCTGGAAAGTTTTGGCTCCCACCAGCATTGAATCCTCTCACCCACTGCCTCTGTGCCATTGCCGCTAGCCATCTCCTCTTTCCTTGTAGTCCGGGTTCTATGTACCATGATTCTGGCGTGTGGTAAAGGATGTCCATGTGAGTAAACAGGTTAACAAAATCGCTAAATGACATCCTATAAAGGTAATTAACAAATTTTACATAAGAACTCAATAGTCGAGTTTTGCGACAAGAGAAAACAAGACAGTTGTATTTTTACAGTGTTTGTAGGTCACGCAGCACAAAAAAAGTTGCGTAGTTGATGGATAAAAAATCATAAAAAGCTCATAATTACGGGTCAAGAGTCAAGAAATGCAGCACATACATAAAAGTGATTCTAAAACATAACATTATGAATGGAATACGACAGATGGGATAGGATATAGCAAAGGCAGAGCAAGATAGGACACAGCGGATTAGGAGAGGAAAAACAGTAGAGAAACATAACAGAACACCATAAAAACGCTAGTGAGAATGAGATAAGACAGAACAGAGTAAGACAGGAAAGGGTAGAACACAGACGAAACGACATGGCGACAGAGAGTTAGAATTTATTTATCGGCGGACAGTACCAACTGCATCCACAGACCACAGTAACAGCATAACGTCATCAGATCTAAAAAATACTTATTATACAGAAATTCACAAGACGAAACTCTTACATTGCACATATGATATTGCTAAAAGTCACATAGTGTACATACAATATTTAAAATACAATTTTAGTATACTTATTATTGCTGCAGCATTCTGGAGAAAAGTACAGAACATTATGTTGGAATTGTATTAAAAGCTGTACATGTATGTACACCCATGTTATGGGTACATTTTGAATATTTAGAGACGTAACCAGCTACTATTTTGTTTCTATCACACTCACTGTGAATTTTTTATTTAGATTTATAACAAATTTTTATTAACAATTGTAATATAGCAGAACTGATGGAACGCAGCGCAACAGCAGCACAAAACAGATTATTCTGGGACAGAAAACACCGAACTACAGGAGACACAGAACTCAATGAGAAGGAAAGGACCGAACACAGCAAAGTAGTGAATGCTATTTGCCGGGAATCTCTCAAGCAGATGCCCAAATTTTTACGTACCAAAATTCACCATCTTGTTTTGAGCTGAGATTTAAACTGGCTTTGTCTTCATTAGGCACTGATCGCCATTTGTCTGACCTACAAAAATTCAAAACATTATTACATAAACTTTCGCCATCGAGTGAGTGGAATAGCTGAAGTTACGAGGCCTGCTTGATAACGAAGTTATGCAGTCCTGGGCTATTCTAGTAAATGGGTGGAAGGAACTTGTGGAAGGAACCACAATCTCTAATATTAGTAGGCCCTACTGCTGTTTAAATGTTGGCTATCAGGTTACTATGGGCCAGGCCGTGTATAAAAAGTATTTGGTAGTCATAAAAATCTATTATTAGCAGTTAGACATTGGTGCTACAAAATATAATGTCGCAATCACACAGTACGGCATCATGCGCCTACAACATGAGTTGCATTTGCTAAATATTCTTTCAATTACATGTATTATAATTAAAATTTATGTCACGCTTAAAACTTTAAGTTTAACTAAGAGAGTTTGATGAACAACAAAACTTACCAATCGTTCCAGGAACCGTTCCATTCTACCGTACCCCAAGGATTTCTTAATCGTACAAGCCTAGTGCGCCCGTCTGTATAGGAATTTATCTTAAACGAAATAACAGATTCACTAGCGAGTGTCGACCATAGCAAAAGCAAAAGGTTACCACACTACAAACATTTTAGAAGCTATAATGTGAGGTCATTGGCTGACGGTTGGTCAGAAAATATAAATGCAAAATTTAACGAAAGTGACTCAGATTTAAGCAAGGTGTTCTAGGTCATAAAGTTTATTTGCCTCCTAAGACCTAAACTATCTTCTCCATTTTAGCAAGAGCAGTCCCAATTTTTTGTAGATATGAGCCATCAAACTAGCCCACTTCATTTTGAATACAATGCTAGTGCTTAAGGAAGAACGATTTTATATACGCTGGTATATTAAGTTTGCTTTTCAAAAGTTCCTGGGTAAAATTATTAGATTATTATTTTATTTCGACAGCTAGACCATAAATTACACAAAAATACACACACAATTACAAATACATTTACAATTATAATTAGAAAAACATCTAAAACTACAATCATTAAGAAATAATAAAAATACTACAATTACAGATATAAAACAATTCATTCAGTAGACGTGTATCATTGTTCCCTGCGGTCTAGTTTCAGTTTACTATAACTAAACGCCTAAACAAATTAATAAAATAATATGTTACATTTACAATTATAATTAGAAAAACATCTAAAACTACAATCATTAAGAAATAATAAAAATACTGCAATTACAGATATAAAACAATTTATTCAGTAGACGTGTATCATTGTTCCCCGCGGTCTAGTTTCAGTTTACTATAACTAAACGTCTAAACAACTTAATATACGGTAGTATGCACGTTTGAATATTTTAGAATGAAAATGAATATCTGAGTTCAAAATACGTTTCAAATAAAAGTTTTGTGAATTTTGTTGCCGATTTTGTAACAAATCGAGAGAAAGCTGAGCATCTAATATAACACCAAAGTAAGAGATGTCGTAATCTAAACACATTTATCTAGCACTGCAATCATATTGAAGTGAAAATACTTTAGCTTTCTAATACTTTCTTATCCAGTTTCAGTTTCATTCTCATGTCTCTGTTCTTTCACGACTGAATTTTGCTACAAAAATTAATATTTACGAGGCAAAACTATGACTTGCTACTAGATAAAAAAGAACTAGAAAGACTGAATACGAGAAACAGTTATCAAATAACAACTAGACATGGACGAGGGGTGTCACTACATTTGGGCAATATGAGTATGAGGGCACGAAGACAGTCAGTAACACGACAATTGGGCATCAACCCATCAGCAACGGATTACCCATATTTCCACCCATGCATTGGAAAGTTGTGTTATAGGCAGTTACAATTAGACAGAGTGCTATAGAATAGTAAGAATTCACTGTTACATATATTGTAAATAACTATGCTAATACTTTTAGTTCTTAGGAATATATGTGTGGTATTAAGAGATAATTGTACCGCTTAACCCGTACCGCTAAATGCAAGTTGCAATGGTTTTCAAGTTGATTCAAATGTGTATGGTACTTCTATTTCTATACGGATGGAAATATATTGTATTCAGAAGCAGGGCGTTCTAATCCGTATTACGACCAAGTAACTTTATTTACTTCAGGAAAGCGTCAAGAAGCATTCAGCATTGTTGAGGACTGTGGAGTTGACTCAGCTGAGAAATATCTATCGCACTAATAGTTCAAAAAGTCCGTAACCAGCATAGTTTGCTTGCGAATTAGTGCGGTTTACTCTGTATAATCTGATCAAAAGTTCAAACTTTCAACAAAAGTAAAAAAGATCTGCAGTCATCAGTTTGTGCTTCTCTAATAAGGTTAGACATAATAATTGCAACTATTTGACACATTATCATCCATCATTGTAGCATTCTGAAAAAATAAGCAACTTTGTCTGTTTGTTGAAAACATTTAAACGTCCTTTGAAAGGGCTATCAAGATAAATAGGTTACATATTGCAATTTGGAAAGTATGAAAGTCATAATATTGTTTATACTATACTTACAGTTGCAATACCAGTCACGCTGTAAGCGTGCTGTGTTACAAGACCTGTACTTGTTCGTGTTTGCCTTCTATCCTCGGCCTGCGGTCAAAAAGATTTATTGAAATATAAAAAAGGCTAAAAACAGACTGTTTGTCTGTTGCAGATTGTATTGTTTATCTCTGATTATGTAACAAGGTAAAGGTGAGAAAGGCATATGGGCACATAACACACGCAAGAATGCACACGCCGTAATATTACTGTAGAATAAAGAATAAATTCGGCACACTGCGGGCCGGCATCCAGTACTCAATGGTAGAGCCTACTTATTATTATTTAGTTGTTGTAGTGAGACCGTAACCTAACAAATTTTCAAGAACCCTCTAAGGTGAGATGCTAAACCCGTAAAGATCACGAAAAATGAAACCAAATAGGAGCAATTTGCCCGGTGAACGATGATAGTCACCCATCCATTTACTAACAAGCATTGATTAACTTCGGTTGTTCGCTAGCTTAAAGTTAAACCTCGCATAACGACGAAACCTGCTAAAAGATTAAATTATTTTTTCCGATCATAGCTTGGCAACAAATAGTGTCCAGGCCTTGGCTTTCATCAACTTATTGATTTTTCTTTTCCCAGAGAGTGGTGCCAGTGAGAATCATAAGTACAATCCGTTACAACTAATTCTTAAGACAGAAAATCAAATGAATCGATGGCAGCAGCTTGGCATCTAATGTTTTCTTTTAAGTATGAAGTAGCATTTAATTATTATTATGTAACGTTGCTGTTTCATTAAATTTTCATGAATTAGTTTCTTATCAGGCTTTAACTGCGGAACGCTCCTAGCCTTGATGACGCACAGAATACACGGGTTAGATCATCTCTCTCTTTTCTCTCCCTCCCTCCCTCCCTCGTGGAAACTTGCAAACTTCGACGTGAGCTTAATGGTAATCGAAGTGACCGTAAAGCCAGCTGTAATGACCCAGAATAAATCATTGAACCGTACTTTAACTAGCAGATAAACATTAGGCTTTATTTCATTGTCTCGTAATTTTCACGATAAAATTTGGCTTTATAGTGAAGGGTGGAAACGAATTCGGTTGAAATAAATAAAAAATAATCCATTTTTGTTATCAGGTAGCCAGCCAAGCGCTATAGCCTAACAGCAAACAGAGGGTTAGGCTTACTATAATCACACAGTGAGTTTAGAAAAAATTTTCATAAAATGTACCGTTATGGAACAAGAAACAAGTGAGGATCGAGGTATCACAGATCTAATGACGCCATAAATAAAGTCGGGTACATTATGACCATTTTCTCCCAGTACATAAGTTTCAGCTATACCGCCAGTTAAGTCCTGCATGGCGTAAGCAGTGTATCCTCCCTCTAATGCTTCATACGAACCATACATTCTGCAGAAAAACACGATATTAACTTAGTGGAATCAATAGGGAAACTATAGCCAAAGTGTCTTTACGAATTTTAAAACATCAACAGTATATTTTACCCTTATGCAGATGGCCTTGTTAGATAGTTAGCTCAAAATTTCATAGTTTTATGGGTCATTTTAGCGTTACTAATCCACCATGAACTGTTTAAATAGAACAGGCTTGCATTTAAGCTAAAAACAACGTTTTAATGAAAAAAAGACGATGTAATGCATAAAAGTCTTCGATTCTCATTTCGATGTCAAATTGAAGATACAAAAGACTCCGCACTCAATGAAATATTTAACCATTTAACCTAAGCAAACATCTTAATAAAAATTAGGTCGTTACTTCTGTTTATGTAATGAAATTTTAATCATATATGTTGCTTACATATTCTTTTCACTTTTCATTTGAACTATTTACCACCTTTTATGCGAATGGGTTGAGCCATAGCTTATCGAAACATGCCAGTATAGGTTAGTAACTTAATATTCATACTTTGCGTATGCTTTTTCCAGGAGGGCGCTCCAGAATTCTGTACTGTCAGCTGAGTGCATGTACACGAGTTCTCCACGGTATGTGGGTAAGCGATCATCAACAATAATTTCCACCCACTCCCCATATTGCCAGAACCGAAACACGAAGATTCCAGCGTAATTTTTGTGAAAGTACTGATTAGTTGGAACGCAGTTTCGAAACAGTCGAGGTGTCATGGTCAAGGACGCCACTCCTGCTAGAAGCCAACAATCGCCTAAAGCCAATTAAAAAACTGGTAAGTACTTTAGTTGCCATCTATTGAAAAATAAAAAATATTTGAAAACTTATCGATTTTCGAGTTTTGTTATTAAACTCGCTCCCAATAGTGGATTTTTAACATTAGCTTCTGATAAAGAAGTTAATAAAACGACATACAGTGGCTTTAAAACGTTCCTGTGTTTATGATCCCCATAATGTTTCAAAAAATTGATAACTTTTGCGTCAAAGAAATAACAAATCTGAGATGTGTGCGGATTGTATATATAGGGTTTACTTTAAAGCATGTACCTAAGCACACCGTTGGCTAGTTAATACACAACCTGTTTCCTGAAGTTAAATTTTACCAAATCCGGCTAATACTTGGATAGCTGTATACAGGCGGAATTTTCTTAAGCCCCCTCCTAATGACCTTGTACGTTTAGGGCTCCTCCAAAATGTTTCGTTCTAAGTATTCCCATAGGAACTAATCCCATGTAGTTAGAAAATCGTTTCAAAAGTTGAGTGTAACAAGTTAGATGACTTGCGTGTGGCGAGCAGAAAACAAATTTGCGCTTGAAATCGAAGTTCGTCATTGAAAATGATGCAGTGAATGAGTATTTTGATTATCACGCTATGGTTTTTAAATTAAATAGATGCGAATGACATCAGGATAAAAAAGCAAAGAAGGAGGGGTTGAGTCGAGGAATAATGGCATGTTGAAAACAGTATAAATTTTTGTCGCTTTATTAGCAAACGGAAACAGCATGTAAATTGTAAATTATTGAATTTTTAAATCGATACAAGCAATTTGAGGTACGAAAAAACAACTTTAACCAGTTTTGAATTTGTTTTGATAGATAATGAAAAAGTTTTTCTATTTGGTTTTTAGCCAGCCCAACGTCAAGTGCAAGTGCAGAAACAATATAAACAAAATCATTAAAGTGAATTACATCATTTCGTAATAAAAATTTTCATTAAAATTTCGTCAACTACATTAAGCTAGAGAATGAGGAACGTAGTCGCTTATACGTATCTGAACAACCTGAAACAAATAAAAATTAAATCATAAATTTATTATGTGGTCTATTTTCTTTCTTTTAAAAGTTTCTATTTAAAGGTTATTTTTATGAGTTGTGTTTGCTTGATTGTTTTGGAATGTTTGGTTGGTGATGTTAAATAATATCTATTTAATCTAGTACCAAAAACAAACGTTTTGAGTGTTAATTGAACCAACGTAATGTAAATCGTAAAAAGCTTTTGTTGCGCACTTTTTACTTTAGTTCTTCCTGGATCTATGAGTTTTAATATTCAAGCAGCCGTGAAAATAAAATAAATAGAAAGGTATACTCACTGTGTAATTGAATTTAATAAATTCGTGTTGATTATTAAAATAATAAAACCAGTTTATAATCTCATGCGCAAGCAAACATAAGCTATACGGCGAACGCTGGTTGGATAAGCGGAAACATAAGTCAAGGACGTAGAGATAGAGGATGCTGAAGTTTTAAGATTACAAGATTTTGAGTTTTACATTAAACACGTGTGCAGAGATCCACCTATGCAAGTGTGATCGTTGTTTTATTTTAAAAGTTTACATACGATGAAATGTCGCGTAAAAATAGAAATAATTGCAGGGTTCGGTAAAAATGTGTAGCACTAAGGAATGAGAATATAATAGTGATGTAGTAATAATTAAACTTGCGGATGAAATGAATCCACAATTATTACAATTTGAAACCAAATCCAATGAAAGAAAAGAAGTGTTGATTCTAGGCTCTAAATTAATTAGAAAAACTGATCTAGGCCAATAGATTTGACACATTTGCAGTCTGAGCTCATACTTTTGTTTGTACAAGTGATTGTAATATATTGTTTTCAATGAGAGTGCGCAGACATGCAATTTTTAATTGCGCAACTTTTAGCCAAACACAATAGATAAGGATAAGAAAGAGACAGCGTCTTATGAAGCGGTACCATTAATCATACTAAACAGAGATAAGAAATACAAATTAATAAAGCCAAATTATACTTATTGTCTTTGCCATTATTTTTTCAACGACAAATTTTAAAAATCTAGAACAAAATATAAAATTTAGAAAGTGAACAGCTCGTGCAGAATGTCACCAACCCATTCTGCTGCCCACTGCTGACTTTTTCCTACTACTGCGGGTTTCCATAATGGTAAACATCGTTTACGATTATACGCCTGATCGGTCATTCTAGTTTCCATCCTCCAAATATACGAACTGTAAATTGCATAAAATTCGCATTCTAAATTATTTAACCTTTTCATATGAACTGATATCGCTAAACAACATTTGTATTTGGAATTCGAGTCTTTTAGCAGCATAGGTGTTTCCCTTTTAAGCAGTTTTTGATTTTTAAGATAATGGATGCCAGTATATTACAGCTGCTACACAAGTTAACTTAAATGTTACCTTATAGTAAAACGTTGTTGGAGTAGTAGGTGATAATGTAAAAGAAGCCCACGTAAGCTTTCACAAAGTAATAAGAGTAGCCAAAAGATAAGAGTCATTTCAATCAGGTAATGTTTTTTTCTATACTTGATGTCCACTCTATGCAGCAATTGATCAAAACTATTTGGACTCATCCAATAACAATCAAAGCATTTTCTCGGTTGAGTCCGTAGTGTTGTGAGTTGGAGTTGGTTACAAATACACGTTGAATAAACGGAAATGCATTTGCGACATTACTCCTTTTTTATTGCCAGTGAACACAAAATAACAAAACAAAACATCAGAGCTGTCATCCTGAGCAACCGACATTACTTCCACCTCTATAACAACTAACTAACTAGGTCAAAATCAAGTTACAGAACACAGGTGAGAAGCCAACCTGGCGCTTAAATTAGAATCGGCAGGCGGGTCATAACAGTAAGTCGCCATAGAGCTTATACAATTGTCATTTCACCAATCCTTGGCTAGTTATTGGGTAACATTATTCGGGTGTCTACTTGTTTTTTATGAATTAACAATACGTACACATACATGCAACCTCTCTATAGTGTCAGTTGCGCAATCTTAAAATTGCACGTCTGCGCACTCGATTTTGGTACACCAGTAAATTGTTGCCGTTTTCAATTGCACAACTTACAACTGCACAACTGAAAATTGCATGTCTGTAATAGGCCTAAGGTATGTTCTTCAACACAGATGTCTAGTGGTCTAGCTAAAACGTGAAATTTGTAACCCATTGATCCTTCTTTTGGTTAAAGTTATTTTTTTAAACTTAATTATGGGCTTATTCCGTTATTAACAGATAATTATTAATTAGTAATCATTAGCTATAGCTATTCTACCTAGTTGTCCTTGCATAACGTCAAATCTGCTTGCTCCTTTGGCGATAAATATCGGTTTTGGGCAAAGTTCCTACAAAAAATGTCAACAAAATTGTATACGATAAAGGAACGTATATAAATATTACGCTGGAATACATAATTTAAGATTAGAAAAGCGCTAAAACAACGACAGATGGTTCTCTTTAAAAGGCACCGTTTACTAGCAATGTTTCTCTTTAAGGCGTGAAATTTCTGTTTCGTTAAATTTTGAATAGAAAGATATCCCGCAACAATTTAATAAAAGTCAGCATTTGGTGCTCTTTTTTCGGCCAATCTTTGCTACACAGTTATTATAACTTTGACATGTGAATAAATTATTGAGTGGTAAATTTTCTATAACTATATTTACCTGAGGTCGCTTCCACACTATTGGCCAAAGCTTTGGTCGATGTTTATGATAAAGCGACGTAGCATCTGCTTTGAAATCTTCATCCTCGAAGAGTGTGCCATTCTCTAGACATTCCTGCTTTATACGCATGTACTCATTAGATGATGATGGTCCGGTACTTCCCCTAGATACCGTACTGTATACACTCCTGGTGTCACCGTTAACCCCATTGTAAACAGACATGGTAACGAAAATTTACCTGAAACGGGAAAACGATGAATTCACAAAAGAAAAATGCCTGCATGCATAAACAAATGATAAAACAAGTGAATTACGAGGATCGTGCTGCATACAAGTTAATCATTTGGCCTACTATTTTTATTTCTTGGCAGAGAGAAGACAGAGTAAAAGTAAATGTTCAATTTTTGCTGTGGTTAAGCCGCAACAACATTAGGAGCAAACTTGGCAGATTTGGCGGCAAATGATTAAGTCAACCAATTAATTACAAATCAAATAAATGCGGTCAAGCTGCTGCCACTCTAGTGACGCACAAATTTACGCGTATTAATTTCGTGCATTAAACTCCAGTTAAAATCAAATACCTGACAACCGCCAAGCCAAAAATTTCCGTTAAACATAAAGCTAAATTGAGAATTAAACCTCTTATTTCCCAAGTTCAATGGCATTAGAAAGTTGTAGTGCATGACCCGAAGAAAGTAATCTATTGGGTGAGAATTTCTGCTGAGAAAAAGTGCAAATATGACATGACAGACAATTTACTGTTCTAAATCAAACATGGTTAGTACAGACGAGCTACTCTAAGGCACGATTAACTCGAGTTCAACCTCTTACTACGTTGGAAAGAGGGATGGGAGATACGTTATGCATATTCACAAAGAAATAATCGAAAAGCAATTGTCTTCACCAGACTTCACGTCATTTCAACTGGACGGCCAATGAAAGCATTAGCAGTTCCAAGAAAAGGCTGCAGTATAAAATTATCAACAAAAAATCCATATCTGCACCGACTGATACAGAATTTTATAGGCACCGGCCTAAACTATGTCCAACCCCCGCACGAGGTATCAACTTCCTTTATTATTCCAAAGCCGAGAAAAATTGACGACAGACGTGTAGACAGAACCGATAATTCTATAGTTGCCACATCACTAGAGCAACTATAACAAAAAAAGAATACGACGATACAAATCATACGCACCCCCCATTGTCATCATTATCAACATTATCGCGTTATGGGAATAGCTGAATGATGGTTACGTGTGCATAGCTACGAATTTGAACTGTGGCAGGACTAGTTAGTAAATAGACTGTTGACCATATCCCTCTACCATACCACCTCTGCCATTTCAAATGCCATATTGCTTCTAGCTTTTTCCTTCGTTGAAGGAAGATGTACACACTTCCAAGCGTAGTCAAAACTCCTGTACCACTTCAGTGTCTCATGTTAAAAATTATCATTGATAAAGAGTTCAATCCACAATCGTTCAACGTTATAATACATCTCACTACTGAGTGGTGAAGGGGGGATTGCACAGTCTTCATTAGCTGTCTAATTTCTAATTACCGCGTAATGCAAAATTTCATGATGTCTAAAATAAATATAAAGTGTAGAACATTTGATAACAGTTAACAAAGGAACTTGTAATTTTCTGTAAACGTAAATTTTTCAGAGCAAGCTGAAGGACGTAAATCAAATCATCAGTTACTATCATTACTGCCAGCAATGGTCAAACGATTGCTTAATTCACGTGAAAAGGTTATGTCATCACAATTTATAATGACTGATTCCAGGCACCTGATCAAGTAAATAGCATGGAATTTTTAGACAATCAAAATCAGCTTAGGAATTACCAACAATACTAAAAATGATAAAGGTCACTGCAGGAGATTTATCAGTATTTTTTATCAATTACTGTATTGTTAAGCGTGGTGTAACGATTGCGACCTTTGACATTGTTCATTTTCTTATTGCTTATAATGCTTCATGCCAAATAGAGCAAATAGGATATTTATGTCAATTAAGCAGACGAATGCAATGAAATACATGTATATGGGACAGACATCAAACTTTATTAGAGATATTTGTACTGGCAGAGCATATACCGGGAATTAAGGCGAAAATTGGATCTCGTGCAATTATTGAATTAAGTGGAATATGAAAATCTGCCTAATACTACTGTGTGCTTTGTCTCATTATCTCTGTGCTAACTACATAAATTATTAATTGATATGTTTCGGTGATGAGTAATAGCCTAAGCCGTCGGGTATTGTAAATCAGTTTTCGCTGCATACAAAAGATATTTGAAATGAAAAGAACTCAGTTTAAACAAAAAAAAGCCTGTGGCCTATTATAGGAAAATTGTGAATAATACGTGTAGTAAATTTTTCGCTTAATTCGTGTCCTATCAGAAATTTGCAATTATTGCAATGTTAGGTTTGTTTAAATTTTGCAAGGACTTAAATTCAAAACAAAATATGCCATAAAATTAAACGATGGCTAAACATAAGCTATATAACCAACAATCAGCTCCATTCTCGATGCACCTTGATTTGTGTGTGAGTTTGAGTAAGTTGAACGGTGAGCTACGTTTTCATTATTCTTGATTCAAGATAATTACAAATGCTATTAAGAAGTTAGTTACCAATTCGTAAATAAGACTACTGCCCCATAGTGTATAGCTACAATGCATCTGTATCAAAGCAGATAAGTAGGTGGTGCAGGGACAGCAGGGAAAAAACAACAATAAAAAAGTATGAAACGCTATAAATATGCACTTAAAACTGCCGAAATATGATATAAATATTTAGCAAAATTTATAGCATTTTATAGCCTCAAAACTTTCTGTTATTATTTCTATTTCATTTTAACAGTCGTCAGTCACAGTCAGAATTATACGATAATTTTGACATGAAGTTATAGCCCGTAGGTCGCTTATCAGAATAGAAAAATGCAGAAAAATGCAGCGCAAAAAGATATGCATAGTATGCAGCGCAAAATGCAGCGTACTATACAACGCAAAAAGATGCCCACAAGTGCGGCGGTGTCTTATTTATGATAATTGCTTCACTGTGTTAGACTTATTGTTTTTAAATGTGAGAACTGATCTTTATTGGGCAATTATAACAATTCTGTGTTGTTTCCATGTAAGTGTTACTTGCGTTGTGCAGTATTTTACTCAATGCAGTTTTTAATATTTGGATTAATCTGAAAAAACAGTCACGAAGGGGCAATTAGCATTAATAAACCGACCTTCTAAAAAGATTGAAGCTAAAGTTTAACAGACTTTTTGTTTTCATACAATTACTGCGTGCTTTTTAAAAGCCACACACCATGAAATACAAATAGAAGCGTGTTATGGTAAGTCACAACTGGCATATAATTAGTTCTAGTCAAACTAGGAAGCATGGCACGAGGACTACTAATACAGAACAATTAACCCTTGAATCTTATTAATTGTAAAACGAAAAACACGTCGTAAGTGGGTTAGGACAAGGTTTCCTGCACGAGACATATATTAAATGAGTCGAGCACGACGCTATGATGTAATCCTAGTTATTGGTAAAATAATACTAAAACCACTTGGCTAAAGTTGAATCGGGTGTTTCTAGCTCTATATAACCTATTGTTTACAAAAATCATTCGTTTGTTTATCCGTCTATTCTTTGCTCACTTGATTTATTACAAAAATACGGTGTCATTCAGGCCAAATTATAGCCTATCGTATATGCCTAAAGGGTATGCAAATGCTTTATCAAAAGAAGTTATAAACAAACCATATTAAACTCATTATATTCGCTAGACAACAGGTTATATAAGCAAGGCCAAGAGATCATTAGCTTAGTTCATCCTTGAGTGTTCTACACAGCTACATTGCAGCTAAGTTTGCCAAGGTTTGCCTCGGGGCTAAAACACCAAAATTACAGCAAGTTCATGTGGGTAATGGAAGTTATGTGTGTCTTTTACCGGTTTACGCTCTCTCTGCTTAGCAGAACTTTTCAACTAAACAATGCGGATTTTTACAGATTATACTCGCCTCTTTATCTTTATTTATAAACTTTGTAAAACCCTGATAAACAAACACTAATGTTACATAGCTAGTTTAGTATACAGCCCGTGGAAACACCACTTAAGTAATCACTTCCAATAACAAATTTGTTTTTCTTTTTATTTCAATTATATTAATGTCAATTTGCTTTTTAGGTCTATTTCAACCTTGCCAATTTAATTTTTACCAAGTTACTGTTTTACCATTTTTATACGTTAGTACCAATAAGAAACTTGTCAGGTTACATAACAATATTTAATGTGACTTAAGAGTGCAAACATTTTGATTAATAATAAAATAATCAGGTAATCAATTAATTTAATTCTGCCAATAGCTCTGTAAATCTAATTAAGTGTAACATAAACTTTTGGTGTCGCCTTTGCAATTTTATTTCTTGACAACAATCATGTATATTTTTCACAGTTATGAGGTAATTCTTATTACAAGACACTTTTTATTAACTAGTTTTATTATGCTACTACTTAGCTATCTTTTGGCCTAACGTTTAAAATAAATAGATGGCGATCGAAGAACGGTGACTCCTAAGACTTTAAGCATGTAGCATAACAAATATTAAGATAAGCATGTATAATGGCAATAATAATGTGCAGGCCTTTTATTAATTAACAGTTTTTATTGTGCATTGCTTTATAATATTGGTACAAATGTTGGTTCATTAATATCTGGAAACCAGTAATTTGCTGGGTTTTTTCGTTTAATTAATAGTAAATTGATTTTCTTCTCGGTCTGCAATTTTGATTTTCCGTTATTCATCTTTACTATGAAATTAAATTCAAGTTCAAAACTCACCAAATCCGGTGGTTAAACATTAATGATGTTCACAGCTTTCACACCAGACTGCTCCAGATAACGCGCTTAAATGAAATGCACTCGCTTTCTTCCTAAAAACGTTTACATCCGTTCTTACTACATCCGCAACGCATCGAACCTTACACCTTTCATGTAATATGGAACACAAACGATTAATAATGTGGTCAAATGAACTCACTAGCTTGGATGAACAGCACAAACACGGGTAGTAGCGAACATTCTGCACAGGTAGACGTTTCAATAATGAGGTTATGGAACGCACAGGGTGCGCGGCGCGTAGAGTGCTGCGGACAGGTAATAATGCAAACCTGTAAGACCAGTTTCAACGAACCATCGCAAGCGATAGCAATAAGTGTGAGTTACGAGGTATAATTCACGCTGATGCTCATACAACAATCCAAGTTCAAAGGTGTGTGAAATGCAATAAATGAATGAAGTCGTTTATTTCACGCCCAGAACCGGAAAAAGATTCAAGTGATTCTTTTCAACGGCATATACATCTGCCTGATTGCGGAGTTCAATTACCATTTAACACAGATTGATTACCAATTTGTTAACTACACATTAAAATTATCCAGACACTAGAATTGTCAGAATGCAAGAGCCATGTAGCTACCCTTGCCATTCCTTAACTTGGATTTTGCAAAACTTTTTGGAAAATCTACATAAAGTATTTTTTCTAGTAAACTGTATGATGCCAGATTCACATTGGTAAAGTCGTTCTGACCAAAGACCATTCTCGACTCAGAATATCTGGTTCACACCAGATCAGTGATCAGAATGTTAGCCGTCGACATTTCGCAGATCTTTACAGCTACTGTGAATAAAAATACAAAGATATTCATATCCTGGTGTTATATAAAATGCCCATGAAAAATTATTATTTTAAATTTATTTCATACATTTAAAAGTACATAGCTTTATGCCAAAAATTAAAACATCCAGCTACACTATAAAATTGCAATAGAAACTACTATATGTACATAATACACAATTACACATAGGCTACATATGCACCTGGGCACAATAAAAATTACATATTTTAAAGATGTTGATCGCCTAATACAAAACATATTCTTGTGTGGTTCTATATTAGTTCTTTTGTGTCAGAGCTGTTTATTTTCAATTGGAATATGTTGTTTTGACATCTCGCTTTCACTGATGCCCATTCATAGACATATACACACGTGCTATGACATCTAGAGATGAGAGAAATAAGTATTATTATTATTACTACTGTACTACTATTATTATCTTATAATGGGTACACTTAAACGAGAACTCAGCAATCAATAGCAGGGCATTAATGCAGATGGTTGTGGTGGGATAGGAATCTAATGATTGTCAAGATACTCAGCCATAAAGCACTGAAGCAGGACATCTCTCTTGGATGCACGTACTTCCCCCTTAGCTGGAGCAATATGAAACAATTCACTATTATTTTGTCGGTCCTTAACATCAGTCACTAAGCACACACGATGGCCATTTAGTCCTTTCCTCTTCCCTGAAGACCTCTTGCCACCATTTCATGATATTTCGGAACTTTTTTAAATGATATTTTCAAGTTTGTTTAGCTGCTTCAAAGTTATTTTTCTAGGTTATACAAGGTTGTATACTTTCAAAGTTAGTATACAAAGATTTCTAGTGCAAACTGAGCCTGATTTTGATAACGAATACACAGAGAAATTAGAAATAAAACGCATTACATCCAAATATGGGATGCAATTACCTATTAATAACTGCTCCTAACTGTGCACTGAGTGCATTTGAAAGTTGTAGAAGAAATGCAATGTATGTTAACTCTGTCATCTCTATGAACACGAATATTCCATTTCTATAATTTTCAGCAATGTCAATGTTTAAGTTTTTAGAGCTATTTAAACATTACGTAGAGTGTGAGTGTCAAGTTTTCTAAGTAATTTATAAGCTGACAACCAAAATCACATTGTTAAACTGTAAGATCGTTCACAACAGCAAATACTATAAAGGTTGCTTCAAAGTGTGATAATTTATTATACAACATACTAGGTCTCACTGAAAAAATTAAAAATATTTTCTACATTGCACTTGCTGTTTATTATAAAACTACAAAAATAATAGAAAACCAACTGAAATACATATAATCAATTTCATAAACAAGAATTACTCCTATGGCAGCAGGAAATTTAGTAGGTAAGAGATTTATTTAGAAAAAGTGTAAATTGTGTAATGAAAATGCATGTCGCAATATCAAGAAATAAATATTACTAATTACATAGCAGCAAGCATTTGCTAATTAGGATTTTAGCCGGTAATTATGAATTATGCTAAATGAAAGAGTGGCATTTTGATCCAGATCTTCCATAAACTAATTTATTCTAACAACAGTCACCTGCACTGAATATTATAGCTAGCAGCACTAATTTGGGAAGCCCTAGAATTCAACTGTGTGGATTCCAAATACACAACTATAATTACATCTCACAGCACAGCGATAGCATGATAAACTGCAAAATAAAACATCATAGTTCAACATGAAGAATTATGCTAAAATGAAGAACTGACAACATTGAACAAAGAAATGTATTACAATAAACAACATAAAAGTTCTATACAGAACAATTTGCCAGTAGCCAGGTAACATAAAAGCTGTTCACACTGTTCTCACACAAACAGAAATGATTAGATCACAACAATTAAAACTCAATACCATAAGTTAAAAGACAAGAAGTTTATGATTTGTGTTGCAACTTTATAAATAAGGTTAGATTTATTTTAATCAGCTACAGAAAAGTAATAGATAATTTGGGATCTTTGACCAACACAGTAAATAGTTAACACAGACGGCTAACCCAAGAATATCACTAACATGTTAAGTTACAAAAAGTAAAATATGGGAGAATGCGCACAGACAACTAAACAAAGAAAACTAAATTGGCAATGGTTTGCATTTGTCGTTTCACATACCCATTTTTTCGCTACAAATATGTGAGTGTATTACAAAGTGCAAAAACTTTTTAAAGGGATTATATATAATCAGTTAAACGAAAGAATATAAATAGCAATGACAATTATTTACACATACAATGACCTAGTTTCATAAAATATGAAATATCATTACTATTATTTACACACTATGGTGGTCTGTAAAACATGTTGCACTAAATTAACAAAACGTTGTGGCTCACTCGTAAAGTGACAAACAGATATAAGACAGAGCACTCACTTATTACACCACCGTACTAAGCTTATTTCCTAAAAACACAAACCGCAATTTGTTTTAAGAAGAAATGAACACCATCTATCAAGTTGCAGGAATGATAACAGGAAACTTTTTATCTCAACAATCCAGTCTGAAGAGCCAGGCAATAGGTCTGCAGATTACAAGGTAAGCCACCATTATCTGCAAGAAATATGTAGCAAACTTTCTTATGAGAATCCCAATTATGTTTAAAAAATAATTTGCAAATAAATAACTCAGTACATTACAGTTAAACACACACATGCAAATACAAAAAAGGATGCACACGATCCAGTTTTGCCAGATCCGGTTTCAGATCTACAAATTATTGTAAACAATATTTCGTTTGTTTAGCCTTATGTTCATGTGGTGGCATCGCTTCTCCAATTTCAGGGTCACTGAGCAATTCTAAGTGAAAACATTGCAAACGTTGAATTACTGTAATTTTGAAAACTTGATCCACCATTGGTTTGAAGATTAACTAAAAAACTGCCAAACAACATTTTTACTGGAAGTAGAAAGCTCTAAATTTTTAACAGACATTTTTGTGGCAGTAGTGCTATCCTAACACACTCTTGCCACAGGGAACAACAGGTGAAGATTACTAGTATCGTTTCTGCTGCAAGCATGGAGACATAAAAACTAAGTGATACTTTGATTACTTTCATAAATTTCTGAAGATTTCAGTAGAAATTCTTCAAATTCTTTAAATGAGTTAAGACTATTCTGGTACATCTCTATATAGAAACCTGTGACCCACACAATAAGAAATAACAAAAACATTTCCAAGCAATTTTATTTGAATTCATTAAATTCAAAACATAATTTTTTGCTCCTTTGCCTGGCATTAAATTATATTACACAAACTTCATAAATTCATAAAAAATATTCACATTTTATACTACTTCTAACCTACTATTTCAAGTAAAATCTGCAAAATGGGGAACAATTTGTTCAATAAAATCTTTGTAAAAACATTTCTGTGTTAATTCAAATATAGTAACAAATGAACATAAATGTATGCTGCAGAAGAAAAGCATGCTGATATAATACACATCACTTGTAAAACGTCACACAGTAAAAAAAAATTTATATCACAAATGATTTTTAGTAACCAATGTAATGCAGTATCATCTGCTTATAAAGAGTTTCAAAATTTGCTCGCTATAACCGAGCGTCGTTATAGCCGAGGTCAATTGTCTGAGCGTATGTGGTATATAGAAATGAATACTTTGAATTGCTTTGACTGTGACATGTGCTGACACTCGAATGCTTCATTCTTTAATTTACAATCACAACAACACAAATAGTCGCAGATGCACCAGCTTGTCTGCAGGTGGTGTATTTGATACACATTGTTACAAGCGCGATCATTAAATTAATTCCCACCCGGAAGGTTGACTTTTTGTCCTAGGTGAACAAGGCCTATTCAATTTTACCCATTGTTTTAGAACCCGCGCTCTCGTTATATGCAGGGTAAATAGGGACACTGGGTTGGAAAATTCCCTTAAAATAAGCAAGACCTTATACTATCAGAGCTCGCTGTAAGCAATACTGAAATATATTACTTATGACCAAGGTATGGCGGGATTTTGAAATTTCCTCATAATAACCAGAGGCTTGTTATAACAGGCCTCGTAGCTCCTGCACTACTATCTTCGCCACTGTTTTTCATCTAAGAGATTCAAAAGCAAAACGATGTTAAAACAAGTCCTGAATTTGCGCGATTACTGCGCATAGTAGCCTGGTGTAGTTAATCAGATTTCAAATTTTATAAAACTGTGGCATTTGTGTATTTGAGGTTGAAATGCTTATTTATCTAAAACTGGAGAACCTCAAAAAATGTATTGCTAATCACACATCAAAACAAGATCAGTAATGGACTGCTAACACTAAAGCAGTTGTGTTTAGTAACTTTTGAATTGTTTTAGCTTTACCTTTTGCTTGTTTTCCTGATGCTTCGCCTAGTCTGTACCGGTGAAGCTGATGAAGTAGACTGTGATCTCTCTGGTCTTCCTTGAGTCTTCTGAAGTAAATAAAAATACACAACTTGTTAGACTAAAAGCTTTACATCTAAGTTTTTATATATCAAAATTGTAGGGCAAAATTAGCTCGGCAATGATTAAAAGTAGGCATGAATAAATTTCATAATTTCTCAGTTTCAAGTGTGATAGTTTTCTACCTACTTTGTTGTAAACAAACAAAGCAGCTAAGAAAAATTTTTTATTTCATTTAAGAAAACAATCTGTATTATATTTAAAATTCAAAGAAAACTAACGATTCAAGAAATATAACTAAATGCACCAAATGCCAAGTTAAGAAATTGCTGAAACTCTAAAAATGCATTTACCAAAAATTTGTCTGTGAAATTATCCAGCTTTATAGTATACAGAATAAGTATACAGTATACAGAATAAGTCACATGCACCTCATACTTAGTTAACTTGAAAATGGCATTGCCATTTTTCTGCTGTTTAAGCTTCATTTTGCCTGTGTTGTATAAGGCATGAGGGTTCTTAACACAAAAGAAGCTTTACTTGTATAAGACAAAATAAAATAATGAGAAGACATGATGCATATTCTAGAATTAACAGGACTTACTCTGCTGCTTTGTCGAGTGACACGTGAGCTATCCATTTTTTCCTCGATTATATTCTTTCCTATGTCTCCCCTGTCTTTTGCAACCTGAAACAATACTAGCATATGTAAGGTTGACAAGGATGAGAGTAGATAGAATTTATAAATTTTAGATTAGAACTCGGGTGTTTGTTTCTTAGCATTTGGCAGTGCACTCTAATCAAGGAACTCACTTTACTGCTTTGTTGACTGACAGTGTCCTCCATTTTTTCCGATATCCTACTCTTTCCTATGTCTTCCTCCTCTTTAGCAGCCTGCATTAAAAAATTATACAAGATACACCACAGCACTTAAGTAGTGACAACCACTGTTAAAGTCAACAAACACTAGGAAAATTAGTGAAACAACATTGCAAAATTAGCAAATCAATAAAAAATAAAAAATGAAAACATACCGGTGAAACAACATTCCATGTGGTTGGTTTAGGTGCACTGAAAAAAATAATAGTGCTCAAAATTATTAACGCTCTACATAATACAGGTAATACGTAGTAATGTTCAAAAAAGCTTGTTTATTTAACCCTTTCACTACGTAACGTAAGGCGGCACACTGTCGCCTATGTTTTTCTTGTAAGGGACAGAAAGCGGCAGTCTGCCGCCCGAGGTCAACACTAAGGGCAGTTACCCAGGTGTGTTTATTTTACTGCTACGGCCAGGCAAAAACATTGTAGAAAAAGTTTAACAGCCGTGGGATTGTGGTTGCTTCGCAACAAGCGACGCTAACCAGCCAATCAGCATCTGAAGCCAGGTGCATTCCATAATAGTGTACTGTATAGTACGTTCTCATGGAAGATTGCTTGTTGACAGTTGGTGAAACGTGTTTAGTAACTAGTTCTGCATCCTTATAAAATAATTGCGTATTATGGATTAGTAATATGCGAAAATTGGCTTCTAAATATAAGTATGTGCTTATCTGTGTGGGTGTGCACGTGCGTGCATGCATGAGTGCATATATGTGTGCGTCGATATGTGTGCATGTGTATAAATAAAACTAATATTCAATATTAGCATTTAATAACAAATGGCTATTTGTTTATTTACAAGATTCTGTTTTAGTAACACACCACAAGAAGTTATTGTCAGATGTGCAAGAGCCAATGCGGCCCTGTTAAAAAGCAACTACATAGAGAAAGGGTTAAACAATTATTATTTACTAAAAATGATAAAACTCTGTCTCAAGAGGCAAAAGGTACAATTTCGTTTTATTGACGTACTTCGACTGAATTATCAAAACAACTTTGTACATTTTGCACTTTAATAATATTGTACTAACGGCTTGTCTGGAGAAAACGGTAGAAGTAAGTTCGTCACTGCATCTTCTAATGGACTATCTTCTTCTCTAATTCTAGTTACGGCTTTAGGTGTGCAAGGAATCGCACTGATGTCATGTGGCATGAATGTTATATTAGATACCTGATCTGTAACAAAAGACCAACATAAAGGTAAAATCAAATCACAGCTGTAAAACATCAACTTTTTCAGAAAAAAGTTAAAAATAGCTCAAAGTGCTGATAAAAACAAGTTAACAAATAAACGATTGAACTCCAAAAACTATATTGTCCAAACCAGCACAATTATATACACATTACAAGCACATTAATTGCTTTGTAAATAAAATTTTTCAGACATTAGGTTTAGTTTTCTCTCCAAAATTTTATGAGTACTAAGTTCCTGGATTTGTCTGAAAATTAATGCATGTTTGCCACCACGCTTAGCCGAACATAGAAAATAATGACAAAAAAGTGGAAAGGATTTAGTTTAGTATCTGAGCTTGGTAATGATATAGAAGCCCTTTTTGAATCAAATAAATTCACTCAAACCAATTCAGTGTGGATGTGGAGTATAAGAACTAATCCTATTATTTGAATCAAAACAGTTCCCACCTTTGCATACCAGAATGCTAGAACAGTGAAAAACTTTACTGAATGTACATCTGGAATAATTCATAAACAACACCAAGAATTTTTTTTCTTAAAAGCTTATAGACCAGAAAAATAACAGTTAACTTACTTGATGGAGTACTAATTGCACGACAGTCTGTCAGCTTAATTACTGGCTCATTAGTTAGTCTTGACCTACATTTTAATCGTACATACATTACTATTAGAATATATTTTTAACGATTACACATACAAACAATTCATTTAATTTCTTTGTTGCTACTATTAAGAAATAATGGAAAGCAACTACTAAACAAAATGACACGGGGTACAAAAATATACAAAGTCTTACAAAGTATACATAGATCAGCAGCGAGTATTAAATCCCTGGCCCATTCTCACAAACTCTTGTTTGCTGAAAGTGGTTACAATGTAAAATCTATAGACAAACCAGAAAAAAAAACACGAAGAATGAGTGCATCTTTATCAGCAATTTGTTAATTATTCCAGAAAATTAATCACTGCCATAAACTTACCAAACTACAAGAAATTGTTAAGTAGATCAGTGCAAAAAAAGGATTCATTTATTTCTCTCAAGAATATGTAGGTAATATCAAGATTTTGTGCAAAAATTAAAGGTTGTTATTCTTCAACCAGAATGCAAGACATTAATAAAAAAATGTCAATTGATGCACAATGCACAAACTGGTTGCTAAATAATAGTTTTTTAATTATACAGCAACAAAATTAGTTCCCAATGCCTTAACACATAAAATTTACATATCTGATTCTTTCTAATCTATTCAGCCATTATTCATCTGGAAAGTACCTCAAGCACAACCATGAAAATGTCTCTGATTTACTGCTAAACAAATTTTAGTTGCAAATATATTGTATGGGCGGAAAAAAATAACAAAATTAATATACACTTGACTTTAGACTCTCACAGTATATTTCAATACATTCTCAGAGCAGAGCATGTTTGTGGGCAGCTTTCGTCAGCTAGGAATACAAAAGCATTTGATTGGCCATTGCGAGGTGGAATGACGTCTAAAAAACCAAAATTACAAGAATTCACAGTTAAAGTATCAACACTAATAGAGTGTGTAACCATTTGTTCGTCACTAATTTTTGTTGCCACTTTGCTGCAAAATTCCTGTTACACAACTAATTGTGTTTTTAGTATTACACAAGGGCATGTTTGATTGTTATTATACTGTAGCTAAAAGATGTACTAGAAAATAAGATTTACAGAATCAGTTGCAAAAAAAATCTGTTTACAGGAAAATTAAAACGTCTAATCTGGAACTGGTATCCAGCAACATAATTCAACTTAAATAAAATTTCAAAGTACCACTAATTTCAGATTCAAACAGTTTTGTCAATTGACCATAAAATCTATTCCATATAAAATTAGAGATAAAATTGCCACCTGCTGCATGCCACTGTTCATAGACTTGCTAACACTAAAAGTAAGATGTATCCTTTGCTTGCATAAATAGTAAAAAAGCTGTGTGGTTTGAAGAATATTTGGCAGTAAATTTCTTTAACACACTACTTTAGTCCAATTTGTCAAAAAATTTGGATGCACGTCAAGAAATGTTCTATAAGTGTCAAATGCATCTTGAACCTAATACTTGACAGTTTCTTCCAAAACCAAGATGCACACAGTGGTGAATATTCATCCTTTAACACCTAACTCGGCAGTTTAATGTTCCAAGAAATTTTTTGACTTTTTACATAAAAGTAACCTATAACTATTTTACTTACTTGAGGAAACTATGCACTAAGTCAGTAAAGTCATTATGAAATTACTACCCTACAAAAACTACCTTTACTGGGTACTGAATTTAGTGCACTAGAATGACATTATAATTGAGAAAGTATGCTACATTCTACTGGTCAATCATTTACCAGCAACAACATTGTTATTCTACAACTACAACAGATATTTATTTACTACATAAATTTCTGCAAAATACTTACGTTTGTGCTGGCAATGGCGTTGACTGAGTAGGAGACAAATGTTTAGATTTCGCAGAAACCCGATGGCTTGGTGAAGTAATGTGGTGACCTCGCCCTTTTTGCAAATTCAGTCGTTGCAAAGATAGTATAGCTTTCTGTGCTGATGTAAGGTAAGCAACTTCTTCCAAACTCCTGCAACAGAAATATTTTAGTTTAATGTGTCTGTGACATTTAAGTCTACCATGATTGGTGAGTTTATTTCATATCCAAAAAGTTTTCCATGGCATGTCAAGCTCTGTAAACAACAGATATGACCGGAGCTAACAAAAAAAATTTTAAGAGCATTTTAAGAGTATTTTAGCAATTTTTTTCATTTTTATTGGAATTTTAGTTATTAAACTTACTTTGGCTACAAATAACCAAGCCACCTAAATGGAAACACAATATGCAACATCACAAATTGTCACTTTTGCCATAATTGTAATACAAATTTTTGATAATTGGATCTCATTCAGCTTTAAATTTTATTACATTCTCTAACAGTCCATGGAGCTTTCAATTAGGACAAAAGCGAATACAGAGGAGCAAATATAGCAAAATCAAATTTGCAACATACTTACCTCGGTGTATCTCGGCCTTGAAAAGCAGCAGGAATTGGAGTCTAAAAATGGAAAAAATTTATAGCAATCATCCCCAAACAAACTACAGGGAAAAATGCAAAACCTCATCTGCTGTTAATCTATCATCAATTAAAAATGAAGGATTAATAACTACCACTTTTTTACAAATAACACACGCAGAAAAGTATGCTAAGTTAATTAATGATAAATACACAATATCAATTTTTATAGTCACCAGAAGACAATGACCTTTTTTATTACGGGGAAAGCCAGAGGTAGTATTACAAGGATTACTTTTTTCACAGATGTTGCAGGTGTAAAACAATCGCAATGTACTTCAAACACTTGCCAGAGCTATTATGAAGTTGCATTACATAGAATTCAGTACTGATAGGCTCTGACATGTAAATGCAATGTTTATGCCGTACGTGATTTTACTCTTGTACCTTATCTATTTTAGGCACTTACAAATGTCAAACTTTACAAAAACTTGCTTTTTGTCCTAACTCATTGGTAACGTGTAGGATGCTGTGTTAGCGCAAAGACAATAACCCCTGTTTTAGAAGGCATATTAATACAGATATAACTGCATAGATTATTTTTCTCTAACATAATATGACAATGATATTATTACTCTTAGGTATCTTTGTGATGTTTATTTGCACTGTTGTCAATGTTGTTTGTATATTGCCTGTAAATATGTAAAACATATATGTCGGTGTTGCAAATAATTGTCTCTCTTTTTTATAGCAGTTTAACACAAGTAAGCACAAACACTCTGCAAATAATTATGATCACTATTTCCTTTATATTCACGCTTTTTTGGTTAAAAAAGAAAAAGTATTTTAGAAACTTAGGACTTTCAGAGTTTCTCCCCCTTTTAATCCAGCACCCTTTTTTCAAACTTTTATCCAATTTATCCAACATTTAGAACATTATAGAGGCTTTTCTTCTGCTATTTGAAACACTGAAAGCAAGAGTTGATTCTTATTCCATGAAACATAGCACACACACACATGCACATGCACACGCACACACACACACTTAAACAAGAAATCTACTCACCACCGGGGTATCCAACTTTGGTAATGGAACTTCTCCATTTTCACGCTCGTTTTCTTCACGTTCATCATCGAACTTTTTCAAATCAAATTCAATTTCATTTGCCAGTTGCCTGTCTGCTGACATTATATCTGGATGGACAAAAGGACAACAAACTATTTTTTCACAGTAATTCAGAATTCATGTAAAACACATTGTTAGGTTTTGACATCACTACATAAAATCATAAATGTTTGAAATTTGGCAACTAAAATTAAGTCTATTATTTAAGACTCAAAAAATTATAAATTTACAACATGTCTAGGATATACTATCACCTAGTATAATAAAGTAATTGTGTAAATTTATGGGTTTTACAGTTCACTTATTTTTGCCATACCTAAAGAATAAAAACAAAAATAACAAAAATTGCCAGGACATTTTCAAATTTCTGTTTTTTTCAGTTTGAATGACAATAAACTAGATAATGAAAAACACTTTCTAAACACAAACCTTTTACTTCATTTCTATAATCTTTCATGAGTTCTTTCAGGTACATCATCAGTTCACCTAGAACTGGAGATCTTTTACTTTCCAACTGAAATAAGAACAGAGTTCAATGGTCTGATTATAAATAAAAAGCATTTAGAAACTTTGTACAAAGTTGCATGCTTAAGGTTACACAACTTTAGTATCAAGTACAATTAAACAAAGGCTAGTTTACAATACTTTTGCTTTTAAAACAAACCTGAGTTTACAATATTTTTGCCTTTGTTGTATGAACTATGGACCAGTGTAGTTTTCTTTCATCAACAAATGAGAAGATTTTAATGACAGACATAACAAAATGCCCTAATACAATTATCTCTTTACCATAAATTTAGTTCAATTTACCCTTTCACTCCCTTTGGTTGAGTGTCAATTTAGGATGACAAACAGCTAAATAAATTTGCAAGTACCTAATAATTAGCCAAAACAATAATGCAGAACAGTGTTGCAACAATAGAATGAAAGCATTTCGAATCAGGCAACATCAACCAGTCCCATGTTTGTCACGCAATGGTCACCAACACCGACAATAATTAATAACTTACATTTTAAAAAAGCCTCTATTTTATGTGAAAAGGTGGTCTGAGTTTAACCTTCATAACATAAATATCAGCGTGTACATCATAATTACACATACAATAACAAAAACAATAAAGTGACAATATTACTGACCAAATGTTTCAGTGCAATTACAACAGGAACGATGTTTTCAATGACGTTTGTCCGCACAACTTGCGTGATGATCGTTTTCTTGGCTGTTGCCATGACAACTGCAGCCATGTCTTGTTCGTCCTGAATATCTTCTGCTGCTGGCGGTGGAGCTTTCAGAGTTGATAATTTAATTTCCTAAATAAATATTAAGTCATTTTGTATACACACACACACACACACACACACACACATATATACATATATATATACGTATAAAACTATATCAAATAATATTATTGATATATATATATAATTATGTCAATTCAACGAACACATTCACAACTTTAGGAAAAGTATTAGTTGTTAATAATAATACTACAAATATATTTACTTTACAACATAGAATAGCCAAAGAATCTTGCAAAATTGGCAAGGAGTCTTCATTTAGAGGCATGACATTGTCGACAATGGCACCTAGCACTTCTTGTACCAATTTTGCGTTTAGCTGGAATCGTTGCTCGTCTGTCATATGCTCTAACATGAATTTGTACATCTTCATCCGTTTACTGTTGAGAAAAGCAGGATTACTGCAAGACCGCATTCAAGAAATATTTTAATGCGCTCAGTATTTGAAGAAAATCACAAGACCAGTTAATACAACTACCCCAGTTAGTAGTACTTGTTTGTAGTAGATAAAGTATACATTTACAAAAAAAACAAGAAAGTAGCATCACAGTGGTTTAAAATTACCACAGATTATCCATCATTCAATCGTGTTACTATCCATGCTAATAATCCACAATAATCCATTATCAAAATGATCCATACTGATGACCTACTTGTTCGAGCCTTGCATTTATACTTTTGCACAATTAGTAATACATAGAAAATTCTATAATATGTTACCATTACACTTCATGGAATGTAACCTACACCTGTATCAGTCTTTATGGCTCAGGAATTTATCACTAAGTGCTCCCAGTTAATAAAAAAATAATAAAGAAACTGAAAAGATATCTTTTAGGACACTGTTGTGTAGCAGAATTCATATATTAGTAGACACTACATTACCTATAACACTCGCCAAAGTGTTTTTTACATTTAAATATTATACCAGAAACTTAATTAAGGATTCATAGTCATCATAATGGTATTTTCTAACTTTTTTAATTGATAAGGCAAAATTCAATTTGGCACAACAGATCATCAAAATCCAAAATACCTCTTATATTGTGGACCTTTCAATGAAAAAAGTGATTTCTCTCTTTCACTTTGAGCAAACTTGTTATACACTGAAAGTATAAGAGGACAGAATTTGTTAAAAAATAACATGACATAAGTGTAACCAAGATAGTGTTCTTCTGAAGTTTGCCAAGGTCATAATCATAAAAGAAGAAATCAAAATACCCATAAATCTCAAAAATTCTTTATTTTTTTAGAAGCTTTTGTCCGTCTCGACTTCATCAGCTACACAGAAATATACTATAATAAAAAATTACATATTGAACAACACACAAAATACAATGTCATTAAAATAAAGGGTACAAAAAGCACGAAGAGGCAGAATTAAAAACTAAATTAATAGAAACAGTAAAATTACTAATTAAGAAAACTAAATGAAAATTAAACTGACAAACATAGCTGACATCAATTAGAAATAGTTAGGATCTTGAAATGTATGACCATTGGCTTTCTAAACATGTAGTGTAAATAACTACCAGAATCATTTCAGAATCCACAAGTGATAAAGCTTTGCAAAACATTTAAGTTCAGACTTTTTAACTCATTCATAAAAGACGCATTAGAAGGAAAGCCCGTTCGCAAACTGATTATAACAGTCTTTCTAACAAAATCATTTCCAGTGTTGAATCAGCAACAAAAAGAGACATCCTACAGTTCTATCATTTAATAGCAACGAGGAGAAATCCGAGCTCCAGTAAATGACTAACAAAATAGTTGATCAATTTGTGCGGGACACAGCAGTCATCTATCCGAGAAATGCCAGGAAACATTACTGATGAACCAAATCACACTCTGTCAGATACTTTGTTACAATGTGTTACTATTCTTACTAAAAATACTTTGCCTTTTGGGAGAGTATCTCTGTTAAAGGAAAACTAGATGAAGGTGTAAACATTAGTTCAGAACAAAGAATGCTCTAAAATATTGAAAACTACAAAAGCTTTTTTTAAATCAAAGCTTAGATAAAATAATAGTTACCCCAGATACTCAAATTTCGTTAAACTTTCAAAGCTACGTGAATCTCGGTGAATCTACTAAGAATGTCAGTGGCGTCTTTACGTCACATTCGCATGGCCGACAAATAAAGGCGGTACCGTGATAAGCATGATCATGAACTGCAGTGTTAGTTTCTGACATCATATGATATAGAGCTCATTTTTTGAGACATCATGTATTTAAACAGTACTGTAACACTTATGCAAATGTGTCTGATGCGCAAGGGAAGACGCCTGCCATTGCACAAACTGTGGTTAGTTTCTGATGTAAGCAATAGCTGTGTTCGGTTGCCGTTAATTACTTTCTAAGCTAATTATTCAAATATAAGGAAAAATTGTTAACTTTTATAGGCAAGAAAATGTATATTTTGGACAGTAAATTAAAATGAGATTGAGTCTAAACAATCGTCTGGTCTTCCTTTAAGCAAGGGACCGGGTTTTGCCATTGCCAATGAAGTGACTGAGAGAACTCTTCCAAGAGTCAACATAGGTGTGAAGAGATTGATTCATGTTGAAAATCTTTCAGAGATAATGCAGAAATTGGAGATAAGCCCACGCTCATTCCACGTTTCCCAGACATGCTTTCTCAAGACTCTGTGGAACCAAACTTTAAAGCTCCTAAACAAGACATTGTGTATATTCACCGAAAGTTAGTGGGAAAAAGCAAAGTAACATGTCTACTCTGGAAACAAAATCCCTGGTCACACTGCAGAAAGATGAAGGTCTGGTGATAGAACCGTCTGATGAATGCAAAAGCTTCGTGGTACTGGAAAAGTCTGCATACATAAAAAAGCAATGTGTTTACTCAATGATGGCACCAGCTACCAATAATTGGATGGAGATCCAACACGTCGTGCCCAGAAACAAATTGTGGAAATGGTAAGAAGCTGTAATACAGGTATAGATAAATTTTTACTTAATGCTATAACCCCAGTTCACTCACAATGCCCTAAGCATTATGGTCTTCCTAAGGACCACAAAAAGAATGTACCTCATCATCCGGTAGTTTCCACTAATGGAACTCCTTATGAAAACATTCGTGATTATTGGAGCATATTTTGCAACACTCATTGATACATGTACCATCCCATCTGTATGACATCAGGCAGTTTCTTCACAATATTCACAAACAATTTCCAAGTAGTATTTTAACAACCAGTATATTGTTTAGTTTAGATGTGTCAGGTTAATACACAAGCATACCCATTAATGAGGGTGTTGATGCTTGTTTGAGCTTTCTTTCTATGTATCTGTCAGGTGCTAATATATTTGGGTTACATGCTCTATGGGATTATATCCAAAAGTTACATTTGGTCTGACGCTTTGTATTTTCATCAACGTAATGGGATTCCTATGGGTGATCGTTTAGCCCCTTCCTCTGCCATAATTTTCATGCACAGTCTAAAACCTCTCATTGTCAGTCATGTCAGTATATACACCCATTTTCTGGAAATGTTATATTGATGATATTTCGGCAGACAAAAACGGCTTTAGGTCAGAGCCAGCTGAATAGGGCCAAAAACCTTGCTAACACAGATATGGGCACCTCCAGGGGGACCAGTAAAATTACATCTATGCTGCGAAAAATTAGTACCCTTCCAAATTTAAAAAGTCAATAAAAACACAAGAACACAGCAGAAAAATTGTCAAAAAAACCATCACAACTTAAATCTGATGATACTTCGGTTTTTCCATTTGTGAATGACTCCACTTCAGCTAAAATTCGCAAAATTGTAAAAAATCACCAGCTGAAGATAAGAGTAACTTTTCGAAACAACAATATCTTAAAAAAAACAAACATTGTAAGGTCTGCTTTACAATGTACTCCTGTTCTGCAGGCAACGTGTTCCTTGCATAGTTTGTCTTTCAAGACTTGATGGGCATTGCACTACAAAAAATGTTGTACACAAACTGCACTGTTCAGTCTGCCAGGAAATATATGTATAGGGCATGGAGCACATACGAGACTGAAAAAATCACACTGCTGCTTCTCCATGGGGAGAACATTATAAAAACTATGACTCTTTGCCATCACTCCCTTTTAATGCATTTTTTATTTAGAGCTAAAAATCATGCAGAAAGATTATTGGCTGAAGCAAAATTGATTCACAACACAAACCTGAGATAAATATTGATAAATTGGCAAATTTTCAATTTAAATTAAATCAATTTAATTAGACATTGGGTTTTTATGGTTTTAATCCATATATTTTTCTTTTCTTAACATATTTTCTTAATTTAAATTTGTCTTTTTTTTACTTTTTTATATTCTTTGTGGGTTTGTATTTTTTTACATATTAGTAAGCTTTATTATCTCTCATATCACTTTTATTTAACAGTTGTTCAACTAATGCACCACAGACACTTGCAAACACATTATGGCCATTAAGAGACTGGGTAGCATAATTTGGGCTTTTGACACACCACAAATGTTAAAATCTAGTCATCTGTTTCCAACTGTACACCACAAATAGTTATTTACACTATATGTTTATAGGCATACATTTGGTTATCTTTTAAGACCTTAGCTATAACGAATGAATGTCAGGTATGTTAGTTTTTAATTCAGACTCTTCATGCATTTTGTACCCTTTATTTTACGACATTGTATTTTATATGTAGTTTTATCTGTAATTTTTATTGTCGTATCTCTCTGTGCAGCTAATGAAGTCCGAGAAAGATGAAAGCTTCTGAAAATATAAACAATTTTTGAGATTTATGGGTCATATTGACTTCTTCTTTTACAATTATGAGGTAGGTGGATAAATACGTGACACTTAATAGCAAAGCGATTATACTCATATAATGTGGATGTGATTTTCACAAAACTAACTTACCATTGTGTTCTTCATATCCATTGAAATGAAAAACACATTCTATAAAGTGACTGTGAAACATAAGTGGATGTCTAGGCAGCAACAAGTGCATCAGACAAAATTCGGCTAAAAAGAAAAAATGGTGGTTAGAGTT
Source organism: Tubiluchus corallicola (assembly GCA_030141605.1). Lineage (NCBI taxonomy): Eukaryota > Metazoa > Priapulida > Priapulimorpha > Priapulimorphida > Tubiluchidae > Tubiluchus > Tubiluchus corallicola. The sequence goes on from JAQGDQ010000127.1 coordinate 237,111, forward strand.
TTAGTTGCAATACAAACAACATTTAAAAACAGATGAAATGTGAGTAAACGTGCACTCACTCGCTATTAATGGGTAGCAAAAACTTGAACATAAAACATAGCACAAAAAGAAACAAAACAAAATAACATAATTCAGCTAAGAACTGAAAGTGGGGAAATCAATTTAATCTGTCAATCTTGAACTGTAAATGAACATTCTTTGAAGTTGCAAGCTCAAAATATTTAACAATATTTGAAGAGTTGCAATAAACCATTAACCATGATAAAACATTACATTTTCAATAAAATATATTGGTGGAAAAAAATTCTCAGGTATTTACCAAAAGAACGTATGTCTCCATTTGTGTCAACAATAGCAGATATGTAGCGAAAAAAAAGTGCTTCTTTCCACTTTATATAATCCTCCTATACAAGAACAGAGAAAGAACTAACATATTAGTTGTTGGCCAAACACCAAAAGTACATTATATAAAATCAATGACTCAATACAGCCTTATTGTTCTTGAGAAAAAATATGAGCAAACACATGAAAAACTTAAATTCACACGGAATTTTTTTGTTAATCATGCTATTTATTTCAAAAATATGAAGGTACCTATACATACACACGCAAGCACGCAAGCACGCAAGCACGCACGCACGCACGCACGCACGCACACACACACACACACACACACACATATATTAGCAAATTTTTACATTACCTGCAACAATGAGGTGAGTAACGTTAATGTTTGTTTTCTAACCAACACTGATTCATCCTTTAGGCAGGCAGCAATGTTACAAATATATCGATCTACCAATGTTGTATACCTGTTAACAAAGCAACTTCTAAAAGCAGAGAAAACAAGGCTTTTTCAAAATTGTCAAGCACCGACTAATTAATTGAAGAAAACTTATTTATAAGAAACTGTCTCAAATATTGTGAAATAGCAGCCTGTAGTCTTTTTGAAGATAAAAAAATAACTAGTAGAAAGTGATAAACAGTGTTAATATATTTACATCAATTAAGATATAGTATATAAAGGCATTTATTTTACTAGTTTTATACAAAATTCTGTGGCACGTCTTTAAGAGCCCAAACCTTTCCCTATAATGCAAGTTTCTTTACTTGGCATTTAACGATTCTTGTCATGCAAGCACTTAATAAAAATATTTGTGTATATTAAAACATTATCAATCAATACAAAAATTTAATCATATTAATTACCTGACGCATAAATCACTCATGATAAATATGACATTGTTGCGAATGATCGGATCAGGTGAAGTTTCTAGTTCTCGTGCCAATGCTGCAACGCACTTCTTTGCCATATCTTCGTTTTGAAGGCACAGCTTACCTAGTTCATCCAATTAGCAAAATTAAAATAAAATATAAGAGAATAAAATTTAATGTTTGATTATGCATTTAGTTCATTATTTCTGGTGCTTTAAATTGCATTTCATATTCTAACTAAATTGAAAAATGTGTCTTATGCAAAATTTGACTGTTCAAGCAATATAGCTGATTCTACCGCCAACATTTTACTGCTTGGAAACCCGTTTAAATAACCAACTGTAGAGAAAGATGACTGCTATAATTAGTAGTTAATAACATGCTACATCCTTTTCTAGCAGACATTTTGACTATAAGAATCTCATATTTACAACTTATACAAAATCACCAAATCTGCAAAGTACATGGCTTGCATGGAAATTTCAATTAGAAAAATAAGAAGCATAATTAAAATATTAATTATCACAAATCACTATGTGGGTGCCGACTTTGCTGTTGAGTCTCAAATAATCAGAAACCTGAATAAAAGTTTGCAAGCATTGGCATTTTGCATAAAATTTGGTACAACTGATTCTGTACACAATCACTTCAAACAACCATCATCAGCTTCATTTGATAGAGTAAGAAGCAAGAAGAAATAAATTCAACTGCATTTGTAGCGAAGAATATTTCTTGTTTGCTTGGAAAACCAAATAACAAAAAATCTGAATTTACCGAGTGTAATAAACGCATGAGCACGAATTTTTGGTCCCATCTTTGATCCTTTGAACTGGCTAATTGGTGTCTGTGATAAAGGTTCTTGTGATGGTGGCAATCCTGCAGCTAAAATGTAATTATTTATAACAATCAGAAATGCAATACTCAAAATACCAAGAAAAACACAACTGTAATTTGTAACTTTTTTTAAAAAAAATTGCATCAACATTGTAATATGTTTACCATTATCACTGATAACTGGACTGGCAATGAGGCTCTGAACCAGCATGAACATCCGTTTTGGTACTTTAGCGGGTACTAACTGAAAAAAGTAAATACGAAACAGTTTAATATTACAAAAACTATAATGATTTGAACAGATGTAATGATGTGTTAGATTCTATCATTTGTCTTGAAGATGTCATTCAAAATATAAAACAGAAAGCCACCAACCTGTGAAATCTCTCCAAAAGTAAAGAGATGAGCAATCACCGCATCCTCATCAATACCTACATTTGGGTCCTCATTTAATATTAAATTTGACAAATAGGTATTGCTGGTTTCTAGTAAATCCACACACCACTGTTGTATGCGTTTGTGAGCTGTACTTTTGGCATGCACAAGATAAATCTGAAAAACAGCAAGTTAGGAAATTTTGCACTGAATCTGTCAAAGCTCCTGAGAAGTGAGGATAGGCTTCACTTTGTTGAAAAATTACATTGTCAATAGTGAGAACAGTGTAGTCTAGTTCACATGCTGCTCTAGATTTCTGCTGTGCATTAGTTAGTGATCCAACAAGCTCTTGCGCTGCGCGATCTTGCACTTGTACGCGAATGTTACTGTCCTTACAGTAAAAATAGCGACCCAGCTAAAATTTAAATAATAAAAAATTCTTCAAGTCTGCTTTTGACTCATGCCAAAGCTTATAGGTGCAGATCATATCTAAAAAAATGATAATTTATTTTTGAAATATTTAGTTATCATAGCCATTGTCATTGCGTGACTTCTTCTTGATATATTTCACACTTTTGATGCTTCACAAGATTAAAACTCGAAAAAAGAAATGCTCATTCTAGAAGTATTCTGCCACTACTATTGTATGCTCTACTATACTGTCTTATTGTAATCATTCAAGCCAAATGAAAGCTTCTATGGTTCACATAACAATTTACGATGGAAAGCAAAGGCTATTATGTTGAAAACTAATTATAATCAGTTTATCTGACATAATCTGCAGCTAATATCCTAGCAAAAACCTGAAAACAGTAATTTTCATTTCTTAGTATGCTCCCTATTACTTATGTTAAATGGTTTATTCAGGAAAAGTTGTATTAAATAAAGGCTAATACCCACATTAACAAGTTGCATTACTAACAAGTACACTGTCAGTTAGTGAGTTACTCAGTTACTGAAAATGCTTATTCTAGCATAGATGGTCTATTTAGGTTTCACATACTGCAAGAAACATATACCTTGTATAAAGTTGTAACCATTTCTGAGATTAGTTGGGGTTCACTGTCAAAGCTTGCAAGTTTACCCTGCAAATGAGCTATGAATTCTGATTGTGTCTCAAGTGAGAGGGTGTGTGCCAGGTTTCCTATTACATGCAGTACCTTCTGAAGTGTGGCAATATCTTCAACTACAATAAAAATGATGCAGTCGTTAAATGTTGTTTCATTAGATGTCATTAACTCTTATAATTACACAATGACAAGCAAAGTTTTAATAAATTAAGACAAATCTGCAGTACTAAAAAAGAGCAAAAGTAAATAATAAAGTAAACAGTCAGAAATATTACTGAATAGTGTAGGCACACTGTTATCTTTAAGGCTTGAGCAGCATAAGAGTTTCACTATTCATGCAAAAAATGTATTGTTACTTAAGAAGTGGAAAACAAAACTTAAACTTTGTTAATAAGCAGTCATTACAAATGTTATGGACAGATGTTACAAAGTTTTAGCATAGCAAACGTTGTATAATATTACTAGCTATCTTATTCGAATGCAAGTATAAATATGCATAAAGTATGAAATGCATGCACAACTTATACATACATGCAAAATTATGTATTTTATTTAAATAACTAAATGTAAGACCTTTATATTGACAAGTTTAATCTTGTAGCAAAAAGGATAAAATAAAAAAGTATGTTTTTACCATGCATGTCTGCAGCAACCATAAATGCAGCAGCAGGAAAATAAGCACAAATTTAAATATAACAAATATCAAGTAAATGTGCTAATTGATGCTTGTTCCAAATTATAATAGCACAAAAGGTACACCTGAGTTTTGGCAAATTAATTCAGTTGACTTACCAAACTTAAGCCTTCTACTAAGGACAGTTTTTAGCTAATGCTATGAACTGACAATATTGCATGCAAGCACAAAGTATGGGTTTATAAGCAGGAACTTTGCAATCATACTTACCAGCTAAGTGACGTCTATCTGTGACAAAAAGTACAATATGAAAATTCAGAAAAGTCAGTTTAGTAAACATTTATCCTATCATTTTAAAGGTGATAAAATACCTTGCACGTGTTTCTTAATTTATAATAAAATTTTATTTATAATACGAAAATTGAAACTGTCTGTTGATGAAGGTTCTGTGAAAAACCTTCTAGACACTTACAAGACTGTACACAGCATGCAACATACACTTGCAACATGGACCGACAATTATTGTCTAACCATTAAAGGACTGACTACTACAACAATGAAAGAATTCGCTTCATATCACGAAATTCAGGCTTTAAGCAGAGTTCAAAGACACCTGATAAGAGACAACTGCAGCAACAATCAATGTGCCAAGCTAACACCATTATTCAACTGCAACCCAAAATATTGCCAGCCATGTTATTATTATAGATAGATGAGGCTACGTTGCCTAGGCAAATAGTACAATGATACGGATGTAACACCTTTCATTCTGTTTCCTTTCCAATATGTGACAGCAAACTCTACATTAGAATTCTTCATCACAGGTGCCAAGTCAGCCAATAAACTCCAAGCACCCTGTACAATAAATAAAAAATAGTAAAATGAAGCAAAGTATTATAGTTCATACCACAGTTTATGATCTACATACCTCTCTCTCTCAAGTAATACCCATGCATTCAGTTTTGACAAAAAAGCTATAAGCCAATACAAATTCAATGAATTCAATGTAGTTCATGTACCAATCCATGGTTAATCAATAATATGTAGTAACTCCAGATATTTTCTTTTCATAAAAAGCTTTTATTTCTAAATATATTAACTACGAATTGATGAATGATGTTGTGTATCAATAATAAGGTAATTATTAATATAAGATAATAAAGTAATAAATAAACATGTAATTAATCACAAAACAAGGTTTATAAACGTCAACTAATTTTCAGAAAACTACTGCTCCCTTCACAGCTCCGGTAAATTACAAAAAAGTAATAACAGAATTCCAGAAAGTAGTTTTTTAGTTTAAATATAATAAATGTAAAATAAACAAATTTCAACACACAACAAAATGGAATAACATGGTGGTTGTGGTACACAGAAAAGACACTTCTTGCCTATCAATTAGGTATGTGCATCTATTAATGCCTGCTGGAATTTGTACTGCATAGGTAGCAAATTATTCCAAAAATTTCGATCTGCGATAATTTTGCTTCTGTATTGTTGCACAGGAAAAAGCCATGTTATGGTTCAAATTAGCAGTATGCCTACCACTTTAGTCCAAGAGCAATTAAATGTATTTTTTGAATATTCATGAATCCATTTTCAACCATACAAGGTAATTTTTGAGGTAACTTATACAAAAAGTTTTTTGTCAAGCAAAACTCCCCACACAACCTGTACAGAACTTAACATCACTAATACCCATTGGCAGTTTAGAGTGTTACGGAGTTTTATGAATAGGGTGTTTCAGGAGTAGCTATTTACCTTATTGTTCACTGTGTCAATGTGACTTTTTACCGCTGCAAACAATGCTGGTCGTATCTTGCCATGCTTTACCCAAAACTGGCAGCACTTCTGCAGATAACGTCTTAGTTCTTGCCCCAATTCACCACCCATTTTATTCAAAACTGCCCATGCAAGCTGCTGACTAACAGTGGACATTCTGAAACAACAAAGAGCAAAGAGATAACAAACAACAAAATTACATGAAATTATAATTTTCAAATTATGATTATAAGCAGTTAGCAGAATGATATTCTTTTAGCTTAGCAGATAAATTGAAATGAATTCAAGAAATGAAGCAGTGATGTAATCGCTACACTGCCTAAGTGGACCAACTTGTCTAAAACAATGTCAAAGACGCCAAACAGTCAGAAACCAAGGTATTAAAACAACATTACTGCACTCGGCTTGACTACTGTAATGATATGGTCCATGTAAAGCTTAGAAAACAGCATCATGGGCTCTAAACTGACAAAGTTAAAGAATGGAGTGTTAAGCTTTCTTTTGGAAAATTCACAGAACTATTAGTATTATTCGAAGAGAGGAACATTTAATTTTGATAAGGACAAATTTTACCTTGCATACCTATCATAAGCAACTATGTTGTCTAGCAGGTGCTTTTCGAGTATCTCCATACTTTTCTCTTGTATACTCGACTCTCTGTCCATCACCATAGGAAAAACACCATCAAGCCACAATCTAGAAATTGCCAAGTACTGTGTTAGGATTGAGTGACAGAATAATTGCAAGTTGAAAATTGTTCACAAATACGAAACAACTAGCCCTCTAATCACAAGTGGGTTAATGAAAAAAATCGCACAGCTAAATGTCTTATGTAACAATTATGAAATGAAAAATTGTGTATGCTTTTTAAATATTTCAAAAAAATTGTCAAAGTTTAAGTAGGGTAAAAATTTTGTTTAGAAAAGTTCCAAATATTGTTTTTAAACAGACACACCTAATTCAAAAACAAGTTATATGCTGCTGTACAAAATACAGTCAGATACTGCAGTAGCCTGCAACATTAATCAAATCTCGTTATGTCAATTTGCCCACAAAATTGCATTCTGAAGCTAATTTTTCATTACTAATACTAACTTTTATTTGCACCAAAATTTAGTTGTCATACTTTAAATAATTCTTGTAAAATAAATGGTATTTTACTTTAACAGTATATCACTGGGAGGACATTTGAGCAAAAGCTCTGACAAAGAAATGAGAGCCTGTTTGCGAACTGACACTGCTGGATCCATACACCGCTTGTGAATCACTTTCAGATGCTGCAACATAACGAAACAAATATCAGATTATTCCCAAAAATAGTTTTCAACAATTTGCCTGTATAAAAAAAGCGCTAAAATGTTTCAATAATTAAAGCAAACAACTATATTTTTTATAAGATTAATTCTTGAAAAATGATAACATGCCAAAATACTAGCAGGCACAATTTACTGAACTAAAATGAATCAATAAAATAGGAATTTTCTGCAAGTTTCTTTAAAGATCCACACCTTTTCATTGCAGAAACTAGGATCGAGTGCAATCACATTTTCTAGTGCTAATATGGCTGCTTTCCTGACTCCACTTTTCTCATCCTCAGCACGACGACACAACATGGAAATAACACCTTGACAGTCGGCTAGAGCTGAGAATAAACAACACAAATATTATAATCTAATCGAAATAAGTCCAAGCGAGTATCATGAAATTTCACCATGTCCGACAGTGACATTAAGTGACAACTGTCTGAAAAGGGTTAATGCCATGTGATCAGCACTATCTTTATGATCGTGTAGCTATAGAAATATCTTCCTGATACTTGCGACTCAATTCATCGCCTGAGCTGCACTTTTATCAGGTTGACAAACATCCTTGCGGGCCGCGCAAGATTTCTCGGTAGGCCGCAAGTAGCCCGCGGTCTGTAGCTTTCACACTCCTGGCTTATTCTAACGAATTATACTGCAGTAAACTAACTGCATCAGTTTTTTCCATTATTGCGCAGTCAGCCACACATATCAGAAGCAACAATAGCTTCTTTGAGTCTTACATAAAAATGGGTGCTGCACAGTAGAACACATTCTATGCCACCAGCCATCAGGGCATTCTTGCAAAATCTTACATTAACCCAATGATAGACAAGAAGTATGCAACGTAAACTTGAATTTTAAATTTGCAGTGTCACAAGCAGCATCACATTTTTTTCGCTTTTGCAAACATGTTTGAGATTCTCAGGGAAAGTCTTCAGCAGGAAAATAGCAATAGTTGAGCTAGCTCATTACAATTACATTTCTTACTTTAATTAATTGTTATAAACATTTGGTATTATTATTACTGGTAATAAACAGATGCAGATTAAGTAAATGGGGGGCCTGTAACACGTATTACAAGGGGCCAAAGAAAATGCGAATTTTTTTCCTCTCCATCCTGTTAATAAACACCCTTTCAGAACCTTAAGCAACGAAAAATAAACGAAATATAAAACGTGCCTATGCAATTTAATTCAATTAATTCAAATTTATTTGCCACATACAATTCAAGACAAATGCCAGCAAAAATATGGTTCATTCGTGATAGAATTATTATAAAAAAGAGGTAAGATGGTGAAAGATCAACGAGTCACTTAGGAGCCACTTCTTAAAAAAATGGTGTTAGTAGCAATTAGAGAGACAAACTGCCTTTTTTATAAGATACATTCACTCACAAGGAAATTCAGATACTATCAAACTTAATGAACAAGGATTAAAAATAAATTGGTACGCTACTTTTACGTCTGTTAGTCACAAAATGCATATTGGTAAGACAGGCTAAGGTTAAAGCCTAAAAATGATACGCTAGTCAGATCATGTGTCACAAATCTGTAATTTTCGAAAATGTGTCTAACTGCATGATGACCAAATGGAACTCGGATTTTACTGCAAGACAAATTTTAAATTGAATCAAATCTGAGTCCTACAAAAATTAAGCTAGAAATAGTATCTTATTTTACTGCATAAATCCTATTATGAAGTAATAAAAGTACATTTTATCTACGAAAAAATATGACTGTCAGAAGAGAACTACAGTCAACTAAGCAGTCATATGCTCAATAAAAGTTAGTTAAGTTGTATAAGTGATCTTAGCATTTTGCAGTTAACTTATAAGGGAATCTCATAAAGCAGAGCATGGTAAAAGCACAATGCTGTGCGTGAAAGCCCACTAAGTAAGGACTTAATCTAGGCTCCGGTAATTTAAAGTTGCCCTGGTACATAGATAGGTATTATTTCCAAATTAGGAAATAAGGAGAAAGAATGCCCTTGATAAAAAGTTACCTGAAATGGCAAATAATTAAAGGAAAAGCCAGACCTTCTGGAAGGTTAGGCTCATTTCGATGTTTGCGAAGAATGTTCAGTAATAAAAGTGTGATAAGCACCTCGTGTAATTAGCAAAATCACTTTAAACTTGCCATTATTTCATGCTAAGATGCTCACATTTTAAATGCCCACTGTTCCACTAATGACATTGCTCATTAACTGAAGAAAGACAACTCACTATCAATTAATGTCTGAAATATAAACTTTTACAAAAAATTGGATAACTAATTTGGTGATATTTTCGCATGAAAATTAGCCAAGCTGCAAGTAGCTTGCACTTACGAAAAGTCACAAAGTTCAAAGTGTATGTTAAAATTTTCAAGAGAATGGCGACTACAACCAGGGCCGAAAATTTCTATTCAGTGGTAGTATAAATTAATTTCATGTTTTATAGACAGTGTTTTTGCAAATTTCTTTGTTATATTTCTCTAAGTTTAAGTGATAACACAGAAACATGATAACATGCTAAGTAGCTTGCCCTTTCCTTTAAAAATGCAGTTTCTGACATGTAGACATTAACAACGCTAATTTTATCAAATAGCTTGCAAGCATTTAGTGCAGGACCCTCGAAAGCATGGGCCTATACCATGAGCTACTTTTAATACTAAGTTAATCCAGTAATAAAATATTAGACCACAGATAAGAACGAGACATGTTCATTAAACACCTTAGTATTAGATATTTTTTCAGTACTATGGTAGCTACGCTACTATAGAAAGAAAACTTATTACACAACTTCAGTTTTAAGTTCGTATGAAGGCATAAGTGCAGATAGTGTCATACATACTTATATCATGACCAGGAGCAAGTTTGACAGTTGTGGGGGTCTCCAGGGGTATACCCCGATCCTGTCTTTGAGACACGTTCCTTGGTACTTGATCTAGCTGAATAACATTTGTATGCTCTTCCAATGGTTTGCCTTGATCAACCTTTTGTGAAATGTCATCAAAGGCAAAGATTTCTAGCCCACCTTTCTGTAACCTTTCATTTGTATCTCTTGCAGTACTTTCTACTTCATCAGCTGACTTTTCTTTTAAAAAACATGGTATTATGCTCAAACAAAATAAAAAACAGTAAACAATTGTAATTCGGTATTAAATCAATTCATAGTTTAATAATCCTGTGCTTTCAACAACTCGTTTAATACTCACTGTTCAAGTAGAAAGAAAATGATGTAAGAACTTAAGATAAACATAGTATAAAGGACATGACGGTACTTTATTTACTGCTGCCAAATTCCATTTAAATTAAAAAGTTCTATGTTATCCGTATAATTACGGAATGCAGAAATTCAGTAACAGAATTCGTGTTAAACCAGTTATGTAAAACTTAGAATTCGTGTTTTTACAAACACGAAAGCTAGTTGACACAACCTTATTTTGTGTGTATTTTAAACACTACCTATTTAACTAAAGAAAAACTACATAATTCTGAAAACTATCTAAGAAAACCTTATACCTGAACCACACCCACTGACAGACAGTGGAAATCGCTTTGCTTTTACTCGCAGATCTGGTGGCACCTGTGGGGTGAAAAGGTCTCTTATAGCTTTCTGGATGAGAGCCCGCTCAGATGCCATGCAGCCAGCAAATAAAGTTAAAGCCTTAGATCTTACCCTGAAAAATTAAAATATCGAAACTTGGAATTTCACACATCCATTAAATAAAGCAATGCTGTCTTAGCTAAGGCTGAAAACATACAGTTCCTATGGGAAAAAAATCGGTCATGTTTAGATCATTAGTCAAATATTTTGCAACAATTGTTATTGCAGTAGTTTCATAATTTGCATACAATTATTCAAACAAATTTTGCAGATCTGGCTATTCTAACTGCTAACTGCTGGCAATGTTAACCTGAACCCTTTCTTCCTCTTACCCTTTCCCCTCCCTTTTTTGCACTTTCCCACTGTGGTTAAACACAAACTTTAAAAAAAATGTAACTCAGAGAAGAAATTTCATTTGATTTAAAGAATACAAAGTCTCAATTCTCACACTGACATGAAATTTGATTTCTTGAAAATCTACCCAACATTAATGATCTTCGATACTTACATGGGTGCTTTGTCTGAACATCTATTTAATATTAATTGAATGAGAAACCAGTGACGAAGATACTGCAAAGAATCACTTTCAACATCATCTGCAAATATCAATGCTAATTACAAACTAGTAACTAAGTCTCCTGCAGAATAACTGATAACAAATAAAAAAGCAAACCTTTTTTGCATAAACTACGATCACAAAATGTCAATATTGTCAGATATCCAGAATCCTGATCTACGTGTAATGTTTAAATGAAATTTCATTTATCTCTTAAGAATTTAACAACATAAAAAGGAGCATTTTATTTTAGGTTTGCAGTGATTTATTGACTTCACTGCTAAAATGTTCACCAAACACTGCTTACCAACATTTTCTCTTTCTGGTTCTTCTAAAAGCATAGCTGATACTTCAACTGCAAAGGTACGATGACTTCCCTAAAAAATGGCAGCACTGTTAAAATATTCATTTTTTAAGCAACACGAGACTTTTTAGCAAAGAATCGATTGAAGAACTACAGCACGCTTACAATAATATATCTATCAGCTGATTAATTGAATAAAGCATTGAAAATTGTGGACCAACGAGGAGTCAAACCCATGACCTCTTTTCTTATGAGTCAGGATGTATTATTAATTGAGCTACTGGCCCAACCTAACAGAGCTGGTCTGAAACTCACCTACTACCACACAATTGATCAAAGCCACATATCCGCTAACAGTGATGCACACATCACTACATTTTAATGACCTCAATAGCAGGAGTTGATCAAGTCTCTGCAGCATATGTAGTGTATACCCTCTGCAACTTTTTTGTAGGTTAACAAAACACACATTAAGAAATGCATGATGCTTAGACCAATAACCTAACAGCTAACTAAATGAAGGAGCCACTGAAAAATTGTGGAAAACCAGGATTCGAGCTCAGAACCTCCTTTTCTTACATGGCAGATTATTCTACCATTTGAGCTACTGGCCCAACCTAGCAGAAGTAGCTTGAACTCTCACCCTAGTAGCACACAATCAATGTGCTACTAGTAATATATCATTACTTTGAATACACTCAGCAAACATACATACAAACATATAATACTGTGAAGATTTTGATGCAGTGGCTCAACTTCATAAATTTTATCTGAAACATTTTACGATTATTGAAATAACTTTCTTCATATTACTCAGTAATCTTGTCATACCTTTTCATGTCGAGAAAGTCGACTTAACCATTTCACCATACTAGCATAAACAGATGACGGTAGTTCTTTCAGAATTGAAACAATGCTCTAGAAAACAAAGCAAAGAGAAAACAAATTAACAATGAATAAAATGCAGTTGTGATATAAACCATAAACACTATCAAGCACTCAATCTAACATAAAATTAGCATACTACATTAAAACATCGCAACTCATACTAACTTGTGATGTTTTCACTCTATATTCTGCTTTATCAGGATTCTTTATACACATATGCTGCAACAGTGTACGAACACCTTCAATGCTGTCCTCGAAAATATTATTTTGAATGTAACTAAAACAATAAAAGAACCAGAAATTAATAAAACTTTACAATCAAAAAACCAAAAGAGTAAAAATGCCTTTGAAAAATGAAATTATAAAACAGATTCATAAATCTCAAGGCCAGCATTTATCTGTTACATTTTATAATACTTTTTTCTCGTTTGCAGCCTCGAAAGTCGGCCAACATTATTTCCACTTTTACTGTATAGAAACAAAAATAGCTCCTTTTTTTCCAGTTACTTGCCTTGTTAATTATGAGTGAATCAAGTAACTGATGGCACTTTTTACAAAGTCTTCAACAATGCATCAAGCTTCACCTTCATGTCCGTATTTACGAATAAATTATTAATCAAAATTTATTTTAATAGAATAATCAGATACCACACGAAATTAACAGCATGCTCCCTTATAGTCAGCAATTCTTTAGGTATTGTCTGCGTGGTTACAGCACTATTTATTTCACCAGTTAGCATTAGAATACCAGGAAGCAGATACTTAAAAATCTGAAATAAAATATTTCAAGTGAATGAAAGATAATGGCACAAATACGAACTGACAAACAAAAGTAAAGTTTTAGTGCACGAACTCTATAACAAAATTAATAGGAAAATTTCTGCTTCCCGTACAGCTTAATAAATATGATTATTTAGTAATATAAATTATCTATTTTATATATATTAGTTATATCAATATATTATCGTCAGAATTTATTTCAAATTAAAAACTAGTTCTAACCATTCAAAGTAAGACATAAGGTCTATCATTTCACCTAAGGCATAATTTATTACTTAAATAAAACCTATAAACAGAGTGAGCAGTCAACAGCTTTTCAAGACACTATGAAAGAAGCCAAACAAGTGTGATATTTTAAACAATATAGAATACCTTTTTCACTAGTTCAGGAACTAATCCGTGACTGCTTGAACACAGGGAAAGCATAACCAAATATGCAAGCTGAGGCGTGTTACGAATCTTCTCAGGATCTGGAGAATTTGTGAAGCAACCCCGAAAAGTTAACGGCTCAAATTTTGTTAATGGGATAACATGTTGAAGAGTCTGCTCAATACTCTCTTCACACTCCTTCAGAGAATACGACTTTAACATTATAATGAGCGCCTGAAAAAATAGGAAATGGTTCACAACTAAATCACCTGTGATGCGGTTAGTGGCGGCAACAGCAACAGCACCAGCAGTAGTAATAACAAAAACTTAAAAAAACATTTAAAAAAAGTAGTATGATATGTCTTAACTAGTGAACAGCAAACACTTGATGCCAAAAAATCGCAACATATTTTCTTAATGTCCTAAACTTTAACCAAGCAATATTTTTAATAGATTTGTTTATGCAACAAACAGCTATAATAAACAATTTCTACTTGTTTCATTAAACTGTTATTGCTTAAAAACAATTATTGAAATTACACGTAAAAGTGCGTTCAACTCTCGAGCAAGTATATCAACATATTCAGGTGATATCAACTCTTCATCTTCATCTTCTTCCTCGTCACTTTTGTCCTGCTGCAACAAAACATTAAGGAACATCAACATATTTCCAAAGAGTTGTGATTAGAAGTATCAAGTTATCAACATGAGCAAAATACGCAGAGACCAATCAGCTTTAACAAAGTCACTATAATTGTAAATATTTAACTTGAAATGACTGAAATGATTCACAAATCCCTACTGCATACACATTGAAAAAGATGAAAAATTTAGCAGTAGAGAGAGTATCGAGCAGTTATAAACCAAAAATAGTCAATCAGTCATTTGACATTTAGAATTCTTTCCAAACTAACAGCAAAACTAAAATGTATTCCAAACGCCTAGAAACCACATTGACTTAAGACTGAAAAATTCTGTGCTGTTATTTTACTCCCAATAATAAGAAGTATGTCTTTGATACTACCTTAATCTTATTGGGCATGTCTCAATTAGTCTACCTTAACTCTTCAATTTTTGTATATACATTCAGTAAATCTAATGAAATTACACAACTCAGATACCTCATTTTCATCAACAATTTGCCGCTTTGCTTTGGTGACCCTTGATTTTTTTCTAGTCTGCTTTTCTGGTGAAGATTTCCTTCGCTTTTTTGGTGATCCTGCAAACACAGACATACTTTACGATGTCCATATCTGAACAATAGAATACTATATTTTAACTGTGATAAATCAGAATTAATAAATCGATATGGTTTATGTTCAACAAGAAGTATTCCTGGGGCCAATGATTTGAAAAAAGAAAGATAATAAAGAAAAATAGTTAAAGAACTCGCACTTCCTTCCAGTAAGCCATAGGCATAACATGACAAAGTCAGGCTGATTTCTCACAAATCCATTTTACAGTTCATTACTTTATCAGCTAAATCATTAATTAATAAAATAATAATCAACACTGCCCTTCTGTGACTTGGGTGTAAGTTGCACTGTTTGATTGCACACTATAAAGACGACAATTAAGGCCCATTTCAAACACGTTGTGCCTGTGGTGCAAATGAAAGACCATGAAAGTCACTATTGCGAGACACCGGGTTAAAGTTCCTACTAATTCAAAACATTAGCCTCTAGGTTATTTGTTGTCGACTATATTGTTTAATAAAATCCTGCTTATCAAGATCAGTCTAATGATCCATTGTTGATGAATTACCAGTTAATTTGATAAATTAATGGAAGAATAATGTCAATACTTGTACTTGTATTTCTTATTTTCACAGCCCTAAATCTTTGCATTGTGAGCTTACGGTAAAACCACTATTGGATATTTGAAAAAAAATAATAAAAAGCAAAAAGCAGGCTCTTCTAACATCAGCACTTTCCAAAATAACATGAATTAGCAAGTGGCTAAATATAGGTACACAATAAAAAAATACTAAAAAAAACCTTAAAGAAAATAGCATTCATTATTATGTTAAATAGCCTCATTTTACATTGCTACATCTTACCTTCAAGCTGCCTGGATAATTTCATGACATCCAGTGTTTTACCATATAATATTGGATGAAACACTTTAAAGGCACCGCTGCCTAAGCAAATAAATAAAACCAGTTATTGATTAGGTACATAATAGTGCTAATAGCCTTACCGCTCATATCAGTGCTAACAGGAATAAAACCCATTTATGAACTTGATATAATAATTACAGATTGTTCTGCAAAGTATTAACACTTGAAATGCTTATGTTAGTAGCTGAAGCGCTTTGAAAAATGAAATGCATGTGTAGACGATTTCTCAGAATCTTTAATTAATCTGTACCTTTTTTGAAATATTGTTGCTTTGTTTGTGTAAAAAAATATAATTATCAAGTTTATGTGTACATTTACAACAATAAATTCTCTGTATAGCAACAAGGTTGTTATTTGTCTTAATTGAAGGAGTGGTCTTTGGTTGATTAAAATACAGTTGATTACTTGCTATTGACTAATTGCAAAATTGAAATTCGACTCACACATTTGACTTATTTTTGACAGTTTTCTCCTTCAGACTTAGTTAAATTTTGAATGACTGGATCATCTGGCAGCCCTGAGACATATTGTGCAATTATAGCGACTACCATGCACCAAAATGTGCAAAAAATTTTTAAAATAGTAAAACAAACGGTTTTAACAATGTTAATTCGTTAAAGCAGTAGATGTAGCCTGATGAACAAAAGTGAACTTGATGGTAATGCTATATAGTTAGTTACTAATGGTAGGTATCACATGAAAGCAAATCCATTTGCGCTAATTTTTACGTAATACAAGCGTAACATGAACGAGCATGTATAACTGGGATGACATATTGGACAGAAAAACCCAATACCAAATTAAAAATAATACATGTTACTCAAATTATTTGTATTATAATAATAATAATAATAATAATAATAATAATAATAATTTGTTTAATTACAGCATCACCATTATAAAAACATTCTACAAAGCTTAACGTACAGACATTGAAAAATAAATATGAACACTAATTAAAAGTAGGTATAATTGAGAAACAAATAACGTATTTCTTTGCAAAATTGCAAAACAAATGCAATCTCTATCTCTCCCAGCATTACACAGGCTTTTCTTAGTAGATTTCAAGATTTCATGTTTTCTGTATAGGTACTGATATTAGCAGTTACCTTACACATAAGAACTAACAAATAAATGTTGGTATTGGTACCGGTTGCTAATTTCATAGTGTCAGTCAAACACTATATACAGCAAATAACTAGTCAGACATACCTGGAATTGAAACAAGTACATAATACAGCTGGCACGCGAGGAGACCTCTAAGCTTATGTTCGACATTTCCCACACGACTTTGTGCTTTTTCGACCATGTACGCTAGTAAAGCTATTAAAGTTTTCAAGTTTATGTCATTTTCGAGCAGCAACAGCCAGAAACCTGCATAACAATAAAGTCATTATGGCATAAAAACTAAAAGGTTCTATTTCTGCTAAATTAATATAATCAACTACAAGACAAAACAACTGTGAGATATTTTATATAAGTTATATTAACACAAGATTCAAATAGTTTGTGCAACAAAATTTAACTAGTATTTGCTGGGCCTCACAAGCGAATGGGTGGGTGGCACCAGGAAATTGAGGAAAACACTTCTGGATGGCTTCATCTACACACTGCCTGGATATATTTCTCTCATTATTAAGGACGAATGCATAGTATAAGTATTTACATATGGCTAAGAAACCTTTTCCAGATACGTGATAATGATATAATAAATAGACTGTCATTAAATCCTACCTACAACTTGCAACACATCAAACTGTATAAAAGTAGAACAACATCCACACATATTCATAATTATACATTACCAGGTTGTCGTTCAGTGTCATCAATCCATTCCTTGCAAAGTGATATGGCTTCAGTCAGCAAATCTTTCCAAGCTATTTCATTATAAGTAGCTTCAAATGACAATGGCATGGGCACATAATCACTAAAATCAATATCCCAGATTTCTTTCACCCATTCTAAAAAGAAGCATTTATTAAAGTAATCTATAGGTATTGGCTGATCAAGGAAACAATTATCCAGGTCTCAATCTTAAGCGCAGCATAGCTAAACCTATTAAAGAAAATGAGAATTGTCAAACACCTTTACAAAGGACATTGAGACGAAAATACATAATGAATTAAATAAATGTGTTTCTATCTATTCCAAATACTAAGAAACGAGGTTAAGAATTAAAAAAAAGAATACACATTATAGTTATGCAACAATGAAATTACAATGGAAAGCCGACAAAGGTCCAGGCCAAAAAAGTTAAGATGTTACGAAGCCTTTCACATAAATCACTACAAATTCTCACAGCAAAGATCTTCACCAAATATGTATTTCGGAGAAGCTATCGAAAACGCATTGCTACAAAAACTCATATATATTTTACGAGTTTTTGTAATAGAGTTAACATCTGAAATAATAAATGTGCTAAAGATAATTTGTTATCACTGTAGTGCTATTCTGCTTATGACTTTTACTCTTCTTTAAGTTTAAACCATTAATCCTCCAACTTTTCCAACTTGAAAATTGCAAAAAAAACTTTGAAAAACCCATTTGTTTGTCGCAAGATTTTGTATAACTTAACAAAAATTTTCATTATTCTGCATTTCCTTATTTCAATTACTTTCTTATGAGAATGGAATGGTAAGTAATTTTGCAAAATTACTCAGTGCTTTATGACGAATTCACTCGAAATTAAATATTCAAAGTGAAATTGCAATGTAACAATGTAACAAGCAACAGACTCAAGTTTTTAGCCTATCATTCTTTCACCTTTCATTTGCAAATGCAAAAATTCCAGGAGAATAGAAAAATGCAACACCTATTCACAAAAATGGAAGAAAAGACAGTTAGATAACAACAGGCCAATATTGTTAACTTCACTAGTAGGAAAGATTCTAAAAAAATGTACTATTCTACCTGTAACATTTTTGCCACATCAATATCGATAATTATGCTAATTTTGTTTATGTACAGGTCTATCCAAAGACATGGGTGCTACACTGACAAGCGTGGACTACCACTGATAAAAAATTCCTCGGTCTTTCATTTGTCGCTCTCTAACATCATTAAAACTCTCAGCTTTGCCTGTTTAATGCCACAATCGGCCTCCAAACGAAAGAATTTGGCTCGCAAATGCTCAAAATACCCACACATACCTCAAACTGTTGTTATTATTATGTAGTAGCAATCAGGAAAATTGTGAGCTACTTAAGCCTTCATACTACTGTAATATTGCTAAGCAACACCATGTGAACATTTACTGGTGTTCAGATTTTCAAACTATAAAAAAAAATTTTGCGTAAGTGCAAAACAGTACTGTGTACTTTTGTATTAATTTTAGATGTTCTTTCTAATGGTGCTATTTATATTTTAATCTGCCGGGCTATTCGGAAAATTTGATTTCTGAATATTTCTAGCTCTAAAAGTCTGCAAATGGATGAGCATTAAATTGCACAGTTAAAACAAGCAAGTATCAAAAGGATTTCACATAACAACTTAAACTTATAGGAGTATATCTCTTCATGGCCTAGGAGGCTGCCAAATAAGGTCAGAAATAATTAATACCATCTTAGCTAGGGTTTTTGTCATTCTACAGGTCACTCTATTGGCTGTAAGATGAAATTGCCGAGGCAGACAGTGTTTTAATGTTAATTTGTTTAAAAAAATAAAAGGAAATATGAGTTATAGTTGGTTTTGTATAATTAATTAAGTTGCAGTCGGGTCGTAAAGTAGAACAGTCGTAAGTGTCGCATAGGTCGCAAGTCGACTACTACATGCATCGCACAAAAACTTGATCACCAATTCTGAGTTTTGTTTGTAATTGCTACATGTGTACACAATTACAGGCCTGCAGCTAATTTGCTAAATGATATAGCTGATTAAAGTTTGCTTTAAGGAAAAATGCACGTGCAATGCACCAAAAAAGGCAACAACATTTCTTCATTAATTAGTTAATAATTTCAAAAGTGTTAATTATATTAGGCTACGTTTCTGTATATTTCGTTAATGATAACGGTAGAACATATTCTGAAACTACGAAGCAAATCTGGTATTTAAACCAACTCTATACACATTTTCTTAAAGCACATTGACTATACTTTACGAATCACAATTAAATTCTCTACATCTTTGTTACCAATTTACTGGAATTTCCAGAAGTAGTAATCAACTATTTGGATGAAGGAGAACCAAAGGATACCACTTATCTCAAAGGATACCACTTTCAGAAGGACAGCGACAAGATACTACACCAATGCTTACTCCTAAAACTTAAAAGTACATGGAATTGAAGAAAATTTGCTTAACTGGAAAAATGATGGCTGTAATAACAAATACAAGTTACAAGTGCAAAGAGGCCTACATCTACACCAACAAGTGATCTATCAGAGGTACAAATGGGCTCTATCATTGGGCAACTTGTTCTTGTCTACAATAACATGTCGCAAATAGCATTTTTTCTCACGGAAGTGGGGAGTAAAAAATCTTCCTCTCCATGTTTTAATTTTGACATGACATGAATGGTATCTCTAAAGCAGTTACTGATGCCATAAAATGTATTTATGCCAAAAACACAAGTGAAATACTAATGTATCGGAACTTTTCTTGCTGAATTTTCATAAGTTATACCAGACTACACATAGGGACTGCCAAATAGGGACGGCAAAAAGGAAGCAACATGTTTAGAAACAGAAAACTCATTAAATAAATACACATACAATGAGCAAAAACCAACTGCAAAAGCATTACGTGATTGTACTCAGGCCTTTGCACTGCAGAAAACTTGTCGGAATCTGGCTCTGCAAATTCCCCAGAGTCGATTTCCAGCAATATAGTTAAACTATCGACCAATTACAGTAGTGGAAAATCCACAACAGTGATTCGTTCAATTAGCCAAAGTATACCAGCTACAAGTACGACAGCTAAACAACTACTTTTTTCTGTGTTTGAACTATTTGTAAAAAAAGATTGAGAATGGATCCTTGCTTTGCAGACACTTTGCTATTTCTTTGCACAAACAAAAGAACGTGCATATGATGGAGATTGTGAGGACAATCAGGACATGCGTTCACCAGAAAATAAAAATTCACTACAGCATAAAAATTAGTTGTCATCATTAAATTATATTAATAAAATAATTAAGTAGCAAAATAAAATTTGTTTTTTTTGTAAGCAATGATTAGTTTTTGTCAGTTAGCACACTGTCAATTTATTGAAAACAACTTCTCTAGTGTCACAATGCCACCTCACCCTGAATTTATATGCAATTTTCTGTTTAAAATTGGATGCATAGTTGAAAATGCCTGTATATCCTCAAAGGGTGCACAAACAGTTGAACATTTGCTTTTTAATTGTACTCTGGTAGATGAAAATAAAAGGTTAATGTTCGCAAGTATCCTCTAATCTCAGAACATTAGTAAAATTTATACCACTCATGACAAAAACCTGCTAGATGCTTTTACTGAGTTAGTTTTTGATCCATTTTTGCAAACTTTAGTATAAATTATTGAACTTTGCGAAACAGAACAGATTTGCATACATCTAATTTTTCCGTTTCTAGTCACCATTTTATTTGTTCTTTATAATAATTCGAGGAACGAAATCCGTGATCTAGTATTGGTATATATTAAAGTTTTATGAGTTTTTTAAATGTTAGATAACAATACCCTGCAAACAGAGGGTCTCTGTGTTGTATATTTGTAAATATTGTACATGTGCATAATTTTAAATTTCAAATAAAAAATAATAATAATAATTACCCTCAAACACTGGATAGGTCATTATCAAATTATTACTCATTTAAGTCATTATTAATATTACTTGAAATGCTGTATTATTAAGTATTGGCAAGTCAGCAGTGATTATCTATGTCCGTGCAAAATATAAAATAAACAAGATAACAAAAACAGTTTTGAAAGTATCTAAAAGTTGAAGCTGCAAAGAAGTGTGTTGATATGACAACTTAGTTTTTAGCTTGCTTTTTTGATGTGGATATATAGAAGCATGATAGAAATGTTAGTACAACCACTGTAAATTGCCTGAACCGTAAGCGTAAGGAATATCAAACCACTTTTTTAAAAAAACTATTTCAATCCACGAACAAAGATACCACTAAACAAATTGTAATCAAGGATAACTAACACTGTAGCAGACAAAAAGCTCGTTGGAAAGGCTAGTTTCACTAAATATACTAATTGAAAGGTAGTTTACAATTAAGATAAATTCAGTGTTAACTAAACGGTTCTAAAAATCATAAGCACTAAACTTACCAGTTTCTACTTCAGATAATTTAAAGTTTTTTAATGTAAATAACAACACTTCACTGGCCGCCATGATTGGGTTTCCCGCTCACCAGTCACATCTAAGCAACAAACATTTTATCGCTTTTTTCGACATATACACTCTCAAACCATCCTTTGGCACAAGCGGAATTGGCTAGAACCTGTGGGTTAGGGACGCGGGAGCTTATCAATTTAGTGTATAAAGGCAATTGTCGTAAAGGTATAAATTTAACCTTACCTATGTAATTTAGTCATTTAGGTACTAAAATTAATAACAAGGAAAAAAGTAATGTATTTTCAACTCTGCAATAGTATTCAGTCACAACTGATGATTAATGATAAATAATAAGCTTGCCGACGAATCTCATCATTATAGGCATAGTGAGGGATCAAAACCAAGTCCACTTAGGCACAAAATACTGAATATGTTTTTCACAGTTAATTGGTGCACAAGGCAATACTTATTGAGTTAGATAATTGCAGTCATTGAAAATACAGTACAAATTTGCTTGGAATACATAGGGTGTAAGTAACAACAATATGCTAGGAGTTATAAAAAGAACAAGTAAGGTTGAGCAGCGGTATTTCTTTACATGAAATGCTCAGTTTTGACTCAGTTCATTTTTATAGATTAATTTATAATAGTTATATATGGGTCATTAATAACACTTAGATAACATTGCAAATATAATCTTCAGTACGCCACGCCATACTTAAGCACCGCAAAGCTATATAATAATTAGTCACGATTAATTATGTAGCCACAATCGTAGAACGCAGCAAAAAAATAATCTGTAGAGGCGCTCATCAAACATTCAAATTCAATTGGAACTTAAAACTATGGAGTTAAATAATTCGCCACTTCAACTACATTCGTTCTTTATCATTAAAATGTCTGAAACAGCATACAATCAGCAGAATCTTTAAACAAGTAATTCGTATTATTACTGCAGAACAAAATCAATGATTCAAAAATTTATTCGAAAATCTTAAAAAGTGAACTTGAATTTAATTCGGATTCGAAATCTTGAAATCTGAATGTTTTATTTGTACCCAATGGATGTGCAGTGAAAGCTATGAAAGATGAATCAGCAGTATTTAGATCAGTGCCTGACTTTCAACATATGGCAATGATGACTATTATTAATTACTGTAAAAATTCATAAACACATGCAATACTGGCAAACAAGCATATGCTCAAGTTAACAAATATTAGGAAATTTATTACAGCCAGATCGTCAAAATACATATCAGTAACTATCAATCTTCAGCATATCAGCGATTTGCGGATGGTCTGGGACAAGTAACTGAAGTTAATGATGCCATTAATATCGTTTTGCTCCCAAAACCTATCTTGAAAAAAATCAACATATTTTAAAAAACACAATTGATATGAAGTTACATTACTTACAGCAGGCATGCAGTTCAAAAGAGAGACACAGAATTATAAAGTTATATATAATTTTATCACCCTTATACTAGCTTTTTCAAGGAAAAGTCTTTGCTTTAATTTGGACAAGGAGGTGCTGAAACAAATAATTGTGAAACATTTACTAGTGGAAACATAATAGCAGCTCCAATAGTTGATCCAGCTTGTGTAACAACACCACACCAGAATAGAGCAGTCTTACTTTCTTCTCGCATTAAGCCAGCTACTGTTACTTTTACATATGACAAAAGACTAATAACTAGAATCCATGCCAGGACAACTAAAAACTCGCCAAATGCACTATCTTTCAGAAAAGGCTCTGGGCTCATTAAGGCAAGAACCATTATATATGCACTTCCAACACTAGCAATAACAGTTAATATGACAAGCCATTTTACTGTTTTTGTAGGAATCCATAAAGGCAAGAAACAAGCAATCGGATTAGCAATATTTGATAAACAAACAGAAAGATGAAAAGCCCGGTTGCCATATGGTAAACAAGAATATGACTGTACCGACACGAGAATTCCATGTGCTAATGCACATACATAAGCTTGAATGACAAAAATTAATGCATAAGCAGGCTTAGAAAGTTTTGGCGGATGTTCCACATGATGTTCTAAATCACCACATTCTTCTTTAACAGTTTTCACTAAAGCTTCACGTACATAGCGATCTGAGTCACTACTACTACTGCTAGCTTGGTGACTTGCAGGGGGTTCTTGATGTAAATGTTCTATCACAACTTTCTTTACATGATATTGCTTTACTAAAGGTAAACAATTCATAAAGGTAAATGATACACAGCTTACACACAAAAGTAATCCCATTATAAAATAAAATATCTTAACGCTGAATAATGGTGGAGGATAATGCGGCTCAATTACATGACTAGTAGTGTTAACTGAAGTATTAATCATAATAGCCACAGTGGCATTAATACAATCCGGTGCACCACCTGTTGACTGTATCAGTGCAATAACACTCGGCATTAGGCCACTGATACCCATGCCAACAAATAATGCTGTCATATATTCTGGACGAAATTTTGCCATATATGGGAGAAACTCAACATTAGATGTTGCATTACACATAGCAATGAAGAAAGCAAGAATCAGAAGTGCCGTACTATATAGATTTCCTGCTACGGTTGTAGTTCTATCCCAAAATGCCGCTAACAGAAAAACAGCCGCTATTTGCACACCAAAAATTGCATAAATCATTGGTGTTTCTTTCACTTTTCCAGGTACAGTTGTATTCAGAATAGTTACAGTAATCGGCGCAATATTCGCTATCTGAATGACAACAGCAAGAAAGGAAGGTAAATTCCATCCTTCTGGTAAAACCTGTACCGTGAGAGGCAATTCTAGCCAGAGAGCATTAACTCCAATCCAGGATCCCATTCCGAACAAGGCTACAAGAGCAAAAACAATCACAGAAATCTTCTTTGCTGTCGCCTTTGCCATAATCAGTAGTTTCGTTTCTGCAATTAAGCATTGCACAAAATCAATCAAAAATGTAAATCTTATCCCAAATGTAAAAAAGGCAGGCAGATTAATTTTACAACTGACTAATTAATTTTGATATAGGTCAGACAAATTCATAATAACTCTCCAAAACAATAATCAGCAAATTACAAATTCAATACAAGTCTGACAAACTACCGAAGAGACATTAATAAACTTTGTTTATTCTGGTTTGTTCCTATTTCAGATGTATAATAATTTTCTGTGACCTCTAAATGCCTATGGCTTTATGTCTAGATTAAAATTTTGTGGCCAAAAAGTTTTTCTTCGTTTTTGATCATTCATGAAAACTGTGTTTAAGCCGTCAGAGTTATTTAACATATCCAGTTGTGCATTTTGGATTATGGAATGTCAGCTGTTCATTCACGAGATTAAAAGTAGCAAACAAAAATCATGTTATAAAATATTGTAGTTTATAAATGCTCATGTAATATAATTTTCAATACTGTTTTCCATCATCTGGCACATGCAGGTGACATATTAATATAAATCAACATATTTGAAAATTGCAAAACTTGCAAACATGTGCAAAAGGAATAAACCAACAATTAAATTTTAAAAATAAAATAAAATAAACCTAAGTAAAGAGAAATGATGAAATAAACCCACAGCTGGGTAAAACCAAACTTGGGTAAAAGATAGGAAAACTCATGACGCAACTTAGATTTGAACCAGGGACTTCTTGTTTACAAAGCAAGTACCATGTTCACTGTACTACCATGCAATAACTGTATTATTTCGATCAGCGCAACTAATTCAGCATTTCCTAGGTTACTACACTCAAATTAGAATACTAACTAATTGAATTATTTTCTGAAATTAATTTAGATCAAGGAAATAACCCAAGGGTAATTAACTAATTATTCATAACATAAAGATTGAACAAACCCACAACTGTTGAATTTTGAAACCAAACTTGACGAAAAAAGGAAATTTAAAAAAGTCTTCATTCTCGCTTACAAGACAAGCATCATGACCACTAGACTACTATGTCGCAATGTAGCATTTAATTCAAACATTACACTTATTTATGTGAAAACTTTTCCACTTTAGACGATAGTCGTGGAACTCAATTTACATATAGCTGGCAGTCAATTCAGCATTTAGTTCAAACATGTGATATGCAACTTCACTTCATAATTACTTAATCAGCCATGCTAACCAGCGCACGAATTACCAGTTTGATTGCCAAATAAAGGGTAGAATAGTCTTGTAGAGTTTATTACTACATAAAATAACCAATTTACTATTTGGTTTAAGGTCCACACAATTTTGCACATTCTATTTGTTCCTGAAAAGTTATGAGAAATATTAATTTCTTTTGATTCAATCTGCTTTAAAAAACTCCTTGGTTTCAAATCTTCTGTATTACATGATTATGATGCTCAGTTGGTATATATTGATTGTGTGAGAATTCTCATAGGTTAGTTGTGCCTGATAAAGGATTGGTCAGATAAATCGGGAAAAAGTGTTTTTTTTTCGTGAGTTGGGGAGTTGGCTAGATTGATATGTCATGGCATTTAAGATGTAATCTTCTTGTTGAACCATCTATTAAGTTCATTTTTTCTTAATTATTTGGCAGCAAGAGTCTGCATGACAGTGGGCACCTGGTTTGAACATGTCCACATTACCACATCATTGCTTGAACCAATGTTAGTTGGATACGAAGTAGTGTAAGGCTGATCTTGCCTGCAACTAATGTAGACGGTTCTTTCAGGCAGTGATTACGTTTCAGGCAGATTGGCCATTAACCTGCTGGCTACGATTGTTGCTAGAGCCTGGAGGACAGAGTCAGTGTTTCAGCGAGTTGCAGTTCTTTGGCAAACATGAATCTGGATGTCAACAGGGATTAGTTTTGGTATCAACATTTACTATGGATGTGTTTGTGGTTAGGATAGTCATCTTCGTTGAACGAGTCAGAATACGTAGATGGCGTGGCAGAAGTACTGGAGTGCAGTGAAGGGTTGTAACTATTGTTGTGAATGTCTATTAACATTTCACGCTCGTATTGTATTATAACATTGGTAGGCTGTAGGTTTTGCAAAACCATTACACAATGAAGCGACACAGCTGTATGTACTCACGGTATTTTTCAAAGTGAAACCACAATTTAGACAGGGCGTTTAATAGCATGGCTTAATCGAAATTTGTCTAATCACAATTAGCAACAGCATTCTTTTTTATCTCAAGCCTATCCATGTGAAAGAATGCCCCCGTTTCTTTGCAGGATTTTCGCTGCCCAGCTACACATGAATTTCTACTTAGCTGCCCTAATGCCAAATATTCTGTGATTCACACAAGGCTACTGAATTTATGAAGCCACTTTCACTTAGTTTATGATTCCAAGTTAATTAGCAATATAAGCAAGAACCTGACAATTGTGACAAAAGTCAATTGAATTTTAATACCAAATTTTAGATCAGTTATGAATCATGATAAAATGACTTTAATTAATTGCGTTAATAACAGTTATTGGTTCTAATTTCACTGTTTCCTTCAGTGTGTGTAGACCTATTTCAATAGAAAAGTGAACTTAGTTTAGAGACCGCTTATCTGTCTCAAATGTAAAGAAACTATTACTATCATCATTATATTATTATTATTTTGCCGTACTTGCCAAGTGCTGCAAAAATGTCATTCATTTGAATGAACGAGCGGCACCAGGATTATATGTTGGCCAACACTTGTTTATCTCTGCTTATTTCTAGTTTTCTATAACAAAATAATACAGTACCAATAATGTTTAATCTGTATCTGGAATTGTTTTTTGGTAAATTAATGGCTTTCAAGCAGATAAAAACTTGGTTGTACAACATTTTCTCAAGTATTTTAGGTAAGCTCTTGACAAAAGAAACGGATTGAGGCATACAATTTGTTGGTTCATCCGTAGGGCTGCTGAATTTCAAATAGCTACAATTTATTTTCTACATTGGGTACAAAAGTTATAGGTAAAATGCTATGCCTAAAAATTGACTTATTATATGTACACTTTTCATATTTGAAGAAGAGTGTGAGGGAAGAATTTAAATCTCATTTGAGGCCTCCAAAATACCCTTAAATACAGAAAAATGCGTTGGTGGCCTCCAACCCCCCTAGCTGGTTGCATGCATTGTTCCACAACCCACTGCACGTCACTGCTAAAATAAATAGTAATAGCATTGTCTCAATTCTGTTCATGTATCAAATAGTGATAGTGCTATCCCAGTATCACTTTCATGCATTGAAGGACTCGACTGGTTGACCGTGGGCACTACGCTAGCCTATGGTCTTTTGCCATCCCAATTTCCCTAAGAGTATGACACTTAAATTTATACATAAAATAAATATTACTTTTTACCTTACATATTGCTTTATTAAGTAAGATCCACAAAAATTAAAAAAAAACTCGGTTGTGCCTACTTCTTCTCAGGACCACTTACAATGAATTTTCTAATTTTATTTCCAAGGTTCCGCCATCATCCATCTACATATATGTAAATGTGGCTTTGTTTAACCCGTTTCGCCATAACTTTTTTACGATGCTTACTCGATCACGTCTACTGTACACACCACTTCCAACTTCCACCATTGAGTATAACAAATTCCATGGGAAATCTTCGCATTAGTCGCAGGGCGATTCAGGCAATTCACATTGGCTATACTAATATTTCTCTCAGGCTCATGTATATCCGCATCATACAAGAGCAAGCAAAAAAGAAAACTGCTTCCTGTTACGCAGTTGTACTTACACCTCTAGATTGACCCTATAATTTCTCGAAATTTTATCCCTTGTCTGATCTAAACATTGACTCTTACTAATGTGCTCGTGTTTATTGAACATAGATCTTTATTGCATGAATTCTAGGGGTGGGCATCGAACGTTCGAGTTTGCGATCTTCATGATCTTTGTAAGACCAGTTTTTAATTTTTTCTTCAACGTCTCATTCTATCTATTGTAGACATTGAGGCATTAACATCTATTGCAGTATTCCACCCACTTCTATCTGCAGTTAACAGCATAAGTTCTTCTACTCCTAAAGATAGATTTCGTTGAATTTGTTGAATACCTTTGTTTATCGTAGCTAATCCAATTGTTTTTGGTTTGCCAACTGGTTTTTTGCAAGGTTTTAAAGCTTCAATTACTGGTGCTTTGACCACTTGGCAAAATTAGAAGATGCCCTAGCCATCTTAATCTTCTTGACTTTTGAATTCCAAGGAATTTCTTTCGTTCTACTGTATAAATCTTCATTTTTATTATATATGGCCATCTTATCTTTAAAACTTTGCTTAGAAGATTTCTATGAGACTTGTCAATCAGCTTTTTTTGAGTAATTGTTAAACTTTATGTTTCACTGTTGTCCATAATAATAATAATGCTGGTAATGTACGCAGTAAATTATCGAAGTCTTATGTTAAGACTTAGTTTCTTCCTAGTTAATATGTTCTTGCATTGAAGAAAAGCACGCATTGCTTATTGCTTTCTACTTTTAATGCCGTCTTCGGTTTTTAGAAAAGTGCACATATATTTGCACTTTTTCCAAAACTGATTACCATCTCTAGCAATAATATAATATTCTTCTGTATTTCACTGGCTTACTTGAACATTTCTTTTCTCTAGTTTTTTTTGGAAAACCCCTTTTTATTGTGTAGGTTTGAAAATTTGATACACTAATCCATCCTATAATATCATCAGCATATTGTTTGATCAGCAAATCGAGTGGTTCATAGGATTCCTAAGCAAGATAGGAGTGGTCCAGAATATGCTGAGGAAGGTTATCACAGACAGTTTTTGCTGGTAGCTCGAAAACTTGTTTGAAAATTTTTCAATCTTAATTTAAATTTGAAAGACACAAATTCGATTCGATTCGGATTCGCTTTCTGGTAGAGAATGCTTACCCCTAATGACCACAATAATGCCACGCGAGGTTGCAATACAAAACTGGCTAAGAATAAAACACCTGTTTCGTACTGACAACTCGGTTTGGCATAGCTGTCAAACTTGAAAAATTCATTACCGAGAGGCGAGAATTTAAATACGTTCATAATGATCACACGTTAATTGAGGTGAAAATAACGTGATGTTTATCTAGATCATGTCATTGCCTCGCAAACAGTCACTTCTTACTGATCTTTGTTGGAGCATTTTTGCTTGGAGCTTGCTCGCCACTGGTGGTGAAATGGATCGAGCTTATCCGCCGGTATCCACAGTTCCACGGTAGGCGGGTAGGGCGGTTTGATCATTACGAAAAGTAACTCGGTGGACTAATGGACTATATAATATGTACACAGAAAACTACAAAATACAACGAACCAAGAAATATATTAGCAATCTGTCAATAGGAAATTTCCTGAGGAAAACATAATAATTATTGCGTTTGTTGGCGCGTCTGATAAGTTGCGACTTATAATCATTATTTTCTTTTGGTAGTTGGTACTTGGTAGTCTCAAAGAATCAACAGAAGTCATGCTCGTAACAAGAGACCTAAATTGACTGCGCAGTACTGCGCAATAAAGCGAGCCAAAGCGTTGATGCCGACAGTTTCATATTCGTGTTATTGTACTAACAAGTCTTTACAAAATTGTTTAGGTAGTTGTTTCACTGTGACTTTTTGTCGAAAGTAACATCATCGCTGTTAGATGTCTTTGCTTTTGCGATGGCTGAAGAGTTGCCAAGAAAACAACCGAAAAAAGGAATTTTGAAAACGTCGTCCAGTTTTGACCATAACGATTCCTTTAAAAGGTAAGTTGCTCACATATTTCTGCGTGTTCTTGTATATTCAAATGCTGCACGGTCTGCACCTAAAGCCTGATAATAAAGAGACCACTGAGCATATCACACTTCACTTTCCATATACCAGTTATACGACTACAGTTACACTTAACAATGATCGGATTATTACCTGTGTACAAGGCTGGCAGTAGGCGTACGTTACGTTATGAAAAAACATTCTTAAAAGTAGGGTACTGAATTACGATACGGTATTTTACCAATAGTGCGGTAAGGCACGGAATTACGTATTTACTATACCGTTTCCGTACCATTTTAACTGAACTTCTTGTAACGTTTTCAATCATTGTTTTGCTCATGGGTGGATTGATGTTTTCCCCTAATTAACACAGGGCATATGCAAACAAAACGGCTAACGATTGGGTGCAAAAGGGACAAGTTATTTAGAAACGCCATTTGTCATTTTTCCTAAATTACGTTTATTGTTATTTACAAACTGGGCAGATTATTTGCTTCCCACAGTTGACATTTATCATGACATAAGTTTATTTAATTATTATTATCATTGTATTGTTGCAAAATAAACTCATTCTCTGCTGTCTTGTTCTATTTCTGTCTATTGTACAAGAATGTACTGCGCATCTCAAACTATGCAGATTATTTTGAAACTAGAACATTTCAAAGTATAGTTTAGTGATGAGGAACATTTAGAACATTGCTGATTTATACAAAACAGTAACGATTTAATAA
The DNA here is from genome assembly GCA_030141605.1 of Tubiluchus corallicola. Taxonomy (NCBI): domain Eukaryota; kingdom Metazoa; phylum Priapulida; class Priapulimorpha; order Priapulimorphida; family Tubiluchidae; genus Tubiluchus; species Tubiluchus corallicola. The sequence goes on from JAQGDQ010000127.1 coordinate 268,611, forward strand.
TTGCAAGTCAATTACGTTAAATTTTTGCTTTGTAAACAAAAGAAATTGAGTAGTACTGGCCTAACACATTATTGCTGCTTGGCCACAGCATTTGATAACTATTACAGAAGCAGTTATTGGTTTTGTATATGTACAAATATGTTACTGGGCAGGAAAAGTTAGACTGCTACTTGATGTTTAAGTGTGTGCTACATTTTTCTATAAGAACTACATGTAACTTATAGTATTAATTAGTGTTGTATTGCGATTAGTATATAGGTATAAAAGTTTTTAGATAAGACACTATATTTAATTGACATTAAACTTGTCGCCTGTATTTTTAAAGGTACAAAGTATGGTATTTTTTTATACCGTACAGTACCCTCAGCCTTGCCTGTGTAGGCGTAGTCTAATTATATATTTATTAAGGCATATAACACTTAAAGTAAGATGTGTTTATATAAGTTAATTCAACTCCGTTCAATTATAATTCAATTTATAACTTATCTTTTAAACAGTATATGACTTCATACATTCATTAAAAATAGAAAACAGAAACGTTTTCAAGAAATTATAACTGTGCATCACAAACTTAAAGGCAAACCAGACCCTGTCTTAAACTATATAGGTCATAACAATAATCTCTTAACTAATTAATATGTCTCTAATTTAAGTCGGTGAATGACTGACTGTTTGAATGATTAAATTAACTGCTTTTCTGGCACTTAATAGAGGCACTCGTGTGGGTATCAGTTTTGTGCTGCATCGTTTAGATAGAATCACAAAAAATCTAGAAACCCTGCAATACAAGATAGTCAAATTTACAAACACTTTTTAATAAAGCTTAATACATAAAAGTTTGCCATTCTTATAACTACTAATTATATCAGTATGTGAATGGAAGATATCACTAATGAAAAATATAAAAATGAAAGAACATCATAGGAGAGAAAACAGCAAAGTCAAATTGAAAGACATAGCCTCAGAATTCTGGCAAAGTTTTTATTTCAGCAAAATGGGGCATGAAATTGATCAGAAAATGAAATGTAAATTCTGCAAATGCCTTTATTTGAATATATCATAATTTTATTTAAGTTATAATGATGAGTTACAATAAAAAAGTTCACATTTAATTGTCTCACAATACCTGTGCCAACCGCTGTAAGCTAACCAAATGTTTGCATAAAGTAGTGCTACTGTGAAGTAAGATGTAGTTCCTACAAAAATACTTCACCATGGTTTTCTCACACTTTTTATTCTTGGCCTTCTATGACTTATCAAAAAATCCTTGTTTACATGTTGTTGTGCTTTTCATTAAGCTGCATTTCCTCTGTAAGTTGTTTCTAGCATTCTCCATTTCACGTGTATTCATTCAAGTCACTTAACATTTCATAAATGGTACAATAAACAGGACATAGAAACTAATTACCAACTTCTACAAACATCCCTTCTATTCTTCATAATTACCCAACTTCACTTTGACTTTTTTGTCATTTAAGATCATGTGGTCTAGTGATTTAGCAAGAACAAAATTGCGTTATAATTATATGATCTAATGTTTGGTTGTGGACTTGTGGTTGTAGATGCACTGTAGTCGTTTGTTTAATTTTCAGCATGATCATTTTTGTTCTTACAATTCTGAAAAGACACCAAATGATATAAATGGTTGTCACCTCATCTCTTGTGTTAATCAATATTTTTAATTTATTTGGTAGGCAGGCACAACATCAAAATGCCATAATGAGGAACTCATCTAATAAAGTTGGCGAGGCTTCCTTTGTAATCCTTGTCCTACCCTTAGCTATTTTGGATGCATTTTTATAATATTGTATAATATGCAATGTGGATTACATATGGGGCAATGTAGATTAGAAACCAAGAGCTCTGAGCATTTCTCAGGCATTGGAATTAAATATTTTGTCTAGCTTTTTTTGCCAATGGCATGTCTAAATGATAAGATAAACTGTAGCTTGAATAGCTGCAATTTAAATCAATTGTCTTATGTACATCCATTAAACATTATAAATTCTCAAATTTGTTTTTTTGCAAAATTCTGCTCACTGCTTTCTTTGCTTTTTCGGTATCTATTTCATTTCATCACACGTTGATTTTCGGTTTATTGATGATGTACTTAAATTTCAATTTCAAGTTATATGTAATAACTAACTGAACTGTTCTTGTTTTCAGTAGTTTTGTAACTGCACGCATACAAACAAACAAACAAAGAACTGTTGATTTCACGCATATTTTCTACTATAATTAGCATCTTCCCACTTTTTTTAAACTGCGTGGTGTAATTATATCCATGTAAAAATCAGCATGTAGCATAAAAATTTATAATGGAATAGCTAGAATTATATTATTTAGCACCAGTAATTGAATTAGTTTATTTAATCATTAATTATTTTAGTGGAGTAAAGAATACTCTGCTTTTGATCTTTGAGTGAAACTGATTGAAAATTATTAAAGTTGCTTGGCAATTGTCCTACTTTAATAAAACTCTTTGATGTTGAATGAAACCAAGACTGTGCCACACTTACATGTCACTTATGTGTTATTTGTTATTTCTTGAACCATGCTAGGAATATTATTGATCTCTGCAGCATTTAATGGTAGTGTGGCATCAGTTAGGTATAACTGTGATCCATCAGCAACACAGTGTATTCACTTCAACTTCTATGCCTCTGTACTACCCTTGATACATGTAAATATCTGATAGTTTTGAAATTGGGATAAATTCAATATCTCTAATTGATAACCAATAAGTTGATTAATAAATAAATTGATAAACTGATTACCAATAAATACCTGAATTTCTGCCATTTCAGCAAGACCAAGTGGGTTATATATTATGTTTATGTAACATTGTTTTCTATCTGCCCTGCCACTCAGTACTAGAACATTTTATGTATTGACAGTATTGTGTTCTTTCTTGGGTGGATTCTGTGTTTAATTAGTGAACGTTTAATCGTTTCAAAATGCAAAAAAACATTTTTTCTGCTTTTTTGTTTTACTTCCTGTCTGAAGATAATTGCTAGTAATGGGGTGAAGTGTCTTGTATCTCTATTTGGGGATCTTTTTATTATTTTAATTATCATCCAAAGATTAATTTGTTAATTTAGTTAGCTTAGCTCGCAGCTACCAGGATGGATAGTTGTCTGCTGTTGTGCTGCAAATTAATTTATCTGGTGGCACAACAATAAGGTACAACAATATTCTAATTCTTGTCAGCTGAAAAGGAAAGGTTATCGATTCTGTCAATTTCATAGACCTTGTTAGCGTAGGCATGTTCACGTGCTATGCGTAGTATGTTGAGAATTTCTGCTTCTGAACGAAGCACACACCTTTCAAAATGAAGCTGACTCCGATCGATAATGACCGTAAAGCAGCTGAATATATACCTATATATATAATATATAACCTTATTTCTATGATTACTGTTTATTGACTTCCATAGTTTTCTGTTTGGGCACCGCTGAACTGACCCTATATATAATATATAACCTTATTTCTATGATTACTGTTTATTGACTTCCATAGTTTTCTGTTTGGGCACCGCTGAACTGAAACAAATTGGAAACAATCGAAAAATTTGTTTGAAATTTTAAAATGTGGTCTGCCAGACTAAGCCCATACTTGAAAAACTCAAATATTTGCGTTTGAGCTCGTCTCTAACATATTGTCTTGCCCCAGTCCACTCCAAAACGAAATTAAAACAAAGCGAAGCTGTTCTAAGTACCTCAAGTGTCCACGTATATATGTAGCCATTCAATTCAAAATTCAGTTCAACGCCATGCGATAATTGCATAAAAAATGGTCACTTTACCTTTTAATGTAAACTAAATTAATGAAGATTTGAAATCGTTCTGAAAATTCCGTCAAAACTGCAGTGTTTCGGCTGGTTGTCAGTACATCAAGAATCGATCATCCAGCTACTGTGGATTCTTCTCGCAGGGTAAACGTCGTGAGGGCTTTGAGCTTTACTTTACTTGCCGACAAAGCTTTCTGTCCCATTAAAGTGACAAACTTTTAACATGAATTGATTGCTACTTCTTAGATTTTAATTAGGAAATGTGCAAGTTGAGTAAGACAGTTCTAATGCATTTTTACGAACGTCGCGAGACGCGCCATCTGCGTGTGATTAACTTAAAGGTGTTTACTTATTGATGTTGGTGGGGAGTTGTATTTAATTGAACTGTTATAAGTACTCTGATGTTTTGGAATGAGGATGGAGCTCTAAAGTGGTGAAAACCGTTCAAGTATTCTTTGTAGATTGTGATTTTCAAGCTTCCACGACAGCGATCATTTGAAAATCACAAACACCAAACCGCGGGCCAATTCGTGTTTAGATGACATTCGCGTGAAATTTCCAAGTTCGAACGAGACAAGTTCAACTCGTGTAGTCTCTGATATATTGTTATCATAACTTTTAAGTTAAAAGCAAAAATTTGAAATCGAGTTAAGCAAAGTTCTCGTTCTTGAACCCACTGGCTTCTGCGCATACAAAAGACTCTTGGTTTTAACCCCAAAAGCTGGCTAGAACGGGGAGCCGACTGACGCTGATTCAGTGAGAAAAGGGGGTTAAAAGATGTTAGAGTTATGTTACTGTAAACGTATGATAATCATGCTCACATTTATATCAATACTGACCCATCAACACTGTAGGGTTTGGTTGAAAAGTTTTTAGTATTTTTTCTATACATTTCGACATGTCGTAGATGAAAGGGCAATACTGAATGGCTTGGCCGACTCAATGTTGATGGTTACAGCGAGACTGAAACCTGGCTCGTTTTCAAGGCTATACCTTTAAGATAAGCCACTAAGCCGCAAATGTACGGTAGCCATGTTCGGAAGTAGATACATTCTCTGTTTAGACATCCAGAATCACTATGGTGACTCGGTGAGTGAAACCACCCAGAGTATTGAAGACAGTCATTCATCCATTAACTGACCATCCTTGACGTCGCTTACTTCGCGTGACCCGCTCGGCTGTTCATCCGCCACCCGGCGCAAGCCCTGGCATAAAATAAGGAAAAATCCATTAATTTGTGACTGCAATCTGCAGGCGCTCATCGTAGAACAAGTTACAGCAGCTAACGTCCTCGCCTCAATTCATTCAAGTAAGTAACACCCTCGCCTCAATCCATTTGAAGCGAAAATGGCTCTGGGTCTGTAGTGCCTGACTGACTGCTTGCTACCGTCGACGTCATTTCACTTTCGTAAGGCCTTTATGTTCTCTTATTCAGACAGAGCAGCACATTTGCGGAAATACGATAAGCTACTCTGTTAAGCTTGATATTTCTAGGAAGCCGCTCATCGTCACTTATCAAGTTCAAGCAGTTCTTCACTCTCAGTATGCATCTTGTCATTTGTCATTTTGATCTATGAACCAAGTTCAGAATGTCAGGCTGTATGGTGCAGATTTCTCTGTTCTGCTGCTGCTGCTTTGGCTTTCTGAAGCGAATCCGTTTGTGTTTACATTTTCTTTTAGAAGCCTTAGCTAGTTTGTTGGAAAATTTGCCTGCCAGTAAAAGAAAACACATTCTCAAAAATGAAGCTTTAAATCGCAGAGCTTTCATGATGTATTCGATGCTTAGGTTTTGATGAAAGATAAGATAAGAATATTTATTTTACAATTCATAGAAACCATTATATATATATGAGAATTGAACTTCGCTTATGTTGTCTTAGATCAACATGATCTAATTTGTATTGAGATCAATTTTGTATATATATATATATACATGAGAATTCAACTTCTTACATATATACATATGAGTGTGTGTGTGCGTGTGTAGTTGCATTCTTATATATATTTACAGAGAGAGATCAAGCACCTATTTCAAATTTTTTGTAACACTTGGTGGAATAACGTAAGTTTTCGTTTGTAAATTAGAGATTTTTACCCAGCAACCAGTAAAATTCTTAGTGGCTCATTTTGCTAATTAATGTTTGTTAATAACAATTATAATTCGGTCTAATAATTATTGTTTCACCTAGATTAGTTTCACTAATCAAAGTCCCTAGATTTGGCACAAATTAATAATTCAGTGGCACTTTTTCAGCTGCACTGTTGGTTATTTTTGCAGATAATTGAAATTTTTCAAGCGAGGAAACTTCCTATTAATGTGCTGTCATGAGACTCATGGACACACTAATATATAAATGCATACGCAAAATGCCACAGTATATATGTGTGCAGTGATTTGCCTCAACTGTCAAGACTGCACGCGAATTGCAGGCAGTTTTCCGACTTCAGGTCTTGACATTTTGCTTGCTAAGCAGGAAGATTGCTTGGCAAACAGAAGCCAAGTTTTCGATCAATATGTCCGAAATAGGTTTGCCGTACATTATTTCTGTGCAATCATACTTGTGTTTCGTGGAGATTAAAGAAAATTGCTTTTTGGTAGAGCGAATTCCCCCATTTTGTAGGCTTGTACACCGTGCATAGTGGACTTGTAATCTTGTCTTGTTTTTTAACTATTCGTTTACTATAGACGCCGAAAATCGATATATTTAGAAGCCTAATCGCCATGTAATTCGTTTTGCACACCTACTTAAAGCAAAACCGGTCCCATTCTTAAATTATAGTCAAAACAACTTACTGTTTAAAATTTTAAGAAGAAACACACTATTTTGTCAAAAATGACTTACGTGAAAGAATTATTACCGTACAATCGCATTTCCACGTCCACGCCGTCAGTTCTTCGCTATTACATGCATTTCGCCATTCGCTAGTTAGACGAGTGCTATCGCCTGCATTTCGGAAACGCGTTGCACAAAAAAGAAGGTGCTGTACCTCAGTTATTTCAGAGGTGTTCATTTGTGACGAACTGCACATGTTTGACAGCTCATGCGTGAACACAGCGACAAATTTGAAATTTGAATTTTTATCTTAAAATTTGCCGAGTTTTAGTACAAGACATTGAATCTCTTACAGTAGTGCTGTACTTCAATTTTCACTTTGACAAACACGTGCAACACGCTCATGGAATGTTTTGCTGTTGAAAATTATGTTCGTTTGTGATGTCATCAATAGTTGGGCTCGCCCCCTCCCGTTAATTAAGATTTTAATCTATTATTTATCAATCAGAAACGCTTTTCCAGTATTATTGGTCTTTAAATGTATACTTTTTACCGTGCTTGAAAATGGACATGGTAGTATATGAAAAATCATCCTGTCTTCCTTTAACAGGCTTGAGACTTCAATAGGCGCTAAATGTGTTTTGACAAGTCGTCTGGGCCCATAACCTTTAATCCGTAACTGGTTTAGCGTCAGCAGTCAACAGCAATGTGGCCGCTGTGGCGCATTCTTCCTATTGCAAACAGGGAAAATGCAAATCCATAAACTTTCCATGGCGATTTGCTTTATTTTCTGTATTCTTTCCGATTAAAAATGTGATTATATGCTTTACAATTGATGTACAGTGTTGTACACATAGAATTTGATCATTTTAGTGAAGCATTGTTGCAATTTTAGTGAAGCAGTAATAAATGATTAAGTAGCCAATTTCCACAAATTTTTTTGGCATAAACCCACAAGGACAAACCACATCCATTACAATGCAGTACGCAACCCACATCACACCACACCACTCTACTCGCAACACGCCACCCATATCACACTGTTATACGTCACACCATACCACTCCACCATACCACACAAGCTGCACCATACCATTACACACTCACCACACCAAACACACCATACCATATCTACCACCCACACCTACCACACCACACTATGCACATCATGCCATCTACATCACACTCACCACACCCGGCACGCGCCCACCATAATCATGATGATGATGACGATGACGATGACGACATCAACAACACCAACCTCAACAGCATAGCAGCATAGTGAAACCATGCAAAACAGTTTGCACAAAATTGAAATCGTGTGACAAATGCTATTAATAGACCCATCCACTAATGTTCAATAATGAATGGACTTTCTACAAAATTTTGCTCACTTCTTCTCTGATGATAATAGGCGAACAGATATAACATGTACAATCTATAATACATTAGAAGGGCTGGTGAAGACAATGCCTGGAACAAACACGAAATTTCCCAAACTCAAGGGCAACGGATGTTCCAAATAGCGTGCAGCAAGGGGCGTTGAGAATTTCAATATATACCCTTCCCGTTTCGTCCAGTGAACATCTCACCTAACAAAATTTCTTCCATTTGTAGACCATTTCTTGTTTCCGGTAGTATGCTTGTTTTTTCCCAGCACGCCCAAACAAATTGCACAAATCGAGGAAGATGGGAAAATACCCGTTGCAGGTGACAGTGGCCTCCCAGCTTTGAACGGGCTGTCTATCCATAGCCAGCACCATCCCTGGTTCATTCTCTGTCTCTAGAAATAAAAAGTATAAGTTCTGCAAAAAACGGCAACCCCCCTCCCCGTTCCTTCCTGGCGGTCTGATTTCAAAAATAAATGCCCAATGAGACCACACTAGATCGAGACCTTTTGTTTGATATATAGATCGTCGAAAATGGAGCAGTCGTCGGAGCAGTAGCCCCATCAGTTATATACATGTGTGTGTGCGTGCGTGCGTGCGTGCATAGTTTTTTTTGTATACCCATATACACCCATGGGGGGGGTCACCCCAAAATAGCTACCTTGTTACATAATTTCATCGTAAGCCTATGATTAATGGATTATTTTGTTTGGGATGTTTTTAGATTAGTCACATCACTGCGCTCCCTGAAAGCCCCGCTCCCATGACAAACAGAATGTCAAACTCATACCTGCGATATTCAGTACTAAGTCGAAAATTGTGTTCATGACAAGGAGGTTATGAGCTTTTTTGGGGTATGTATTTTGGGCCGCACCCCTGAAGGCCTTGCTCCATGACAAACGAGTAGTCATTCGTGGAATGCCACACCTATACCTACGATATCCAATGGTCGAAAATCATGTTCCTGATGAGGAGGTTATTTTGTCACAGGCTCTTGGACTATTATCCAGTTTACCTCGTGAACTTTGCTCTCTCTGTCTGTTTTCTGTACGTTTATTCTTACCGACAACCAGTTAGTAAAGAAAGCCAGTCAATTTCGATTACTTATCAGCTGACACGAGAATAATTTTCTTGCATATGGTAACTAGTGAGTAGCTGAATATTTGTAGCATGTTTACAAAATTTAAGCTTTACTTCTCAAAATTTGAATTTTTGTGATGGAAAAGTGAGAAGTCACCTGCTTAAATTGCTTATTGTTCAAATGAAGTTTGCTACCTAACAGCTGCCCTAATATTTTGTCCTTTTATATATATATTAGCAATAATAAGTAGCAGCTGTCTTTAAAATTTTCATTAATTTCATACCTTTGTGTAACCATAAATGAACAGTTACCATTCATTAGTCAGTCAAGCCCTTTTAACCCATTTTCAAAAACATGAAATCTACAATGACATTTAGAAGTCCAAGAAATTGTGAGTAAACCAAGATTTGAACCCAGAACCTTGTGGTATCAGGCCACACCTCCATTCTTTACAACCCTCATGGTCTGGTTGAAACATGGCTCATACTGCTCAGCAAACAATCAGCCAGAGCCACCTATTCACAGCAGAAAAGAATGTAACTACATAAGCTGCCATTCCCCTGTCACATAGAAAATAAAGTTCACACAGCAGTGACATCACTAGGTCATACCATACTCAACAGTCTAGAAGGAGAAAGACTCAGAAAAATGGTGAATCAGTGAAGGTTCGCACCCAGGTATCAAAAAATTTCTCAAACAGAAGAGTTTTGTCTTTATGAAATAATTTAGTTCGATCAATATCATTGTTGTTTGTTACACAGGAAGCCAATGTTTCTTAAATAGGAAATCATTGCCTGTTTAACAGGAAATCACATGCAAAATGGGATGAAATGAATATCTTAGCTACATATCACCCACCTGATAAAGATTATGGTCATATGAAGGTAGACGAACCTAAAACTCCGTACAATTACGAAAATCCAGAAGAAAATGAAAATCTTGATTCACTTGCCATAGATGAAGTCGCTAAGAGGTAAGTGCAATTTCGGCATTTCGGTATTGAAATAAAACTGAATTATTTTCATTAGTGATCCATCGTTAAGCTAATGGGCTTTACTTGTTTACAGGCTTACATTTAAATTTTATTAGTGCTTGTTTATGTCAGGTTAATTGTTTTACAAGACTATGCATAGTATATAACATCAGCTTGCATTTACAAGATTATATAGCATTTTTGAAAATATAAGTCTATATGCGTTTGGCTGGGCAAATTAACTGTAATAAGAATGTACCATTTTTCACAAATAATGATTCCGTTAAACCTGTTTGCACTTTTGTAAATTGAACAAGATTTTTCAGTTAAATTCTTTGATTGTCTAGCAAAAGTTATTTTGTCAAGGACCTAGTAAAAATGTTTTCCAAATGTTGTTTTCTGTGGGCTAAGGGATGAGCTACAGTTTAAGTTGTCGGATAATTGGGTATAAATATTTAATCTCAGCATCCACGCATTTTTTTGAAAACATTAAGCATTCCTTTCATTTCCAGTGTTTAGTTGGACATAGCTATTTAAATGAGTCTATGATAATAAGAACCAAAAAAGAACTCAGTATTATGCATGCTGCATTTAACTGCAATGAGGCACGATTAAGTTCAGTGTGAGATTTAAATTCTTATAGCAAAGTGCATGTGAGACAAAAAATATATATTTAAATGTTATGCAAAAAAGTGCACAACGTTTAGTTCACCTGCAATATTTACATTGTATTGCCTGTTACTGTAATAGGTTAGAGAAACAAGCTGATGCGGAACCAAGAGCAATGGTGCCAAAGTCACCACTGGAAGATGAAGAAGATGAGGAAGATGATGGTGACCCATACGCAAATCTTACTGAGGAAGAGCGAGGTATGTTTAGCATCATAAAGCTGATTAATAAGGTAGTGGAGCCTTGTTATTGACCTACAGTTTCATACAATAAATCCACGTGGGTAAAATTTTCTAACTACACCAGAAGAAGTCAGTTTGCTGCATTGCAGACCACAGCTCATCGCAGTTCATAGTGCTGAGGCTGAACTAGGTTGCCTGGTAAACAAGGAAATATCGTGATGACCAAGCATTTTTTGTTTTGTCTAGTTTCTAAGCTCTGCAGTGGTAATTGTTAAATTACTGGTCTGTCAGTTTATGATTATTATTGAGCTGTAATGCCAGGCCAACAGGGAAAGTTACCAATTTGCTTGAATGCTTTATAATATGGTTTGTGTTATAGTCAGCAAAATTCTGTGTTAGCAGTTTATATACCAGTTGAATTGGCCATATATCTACACCTTTATGTTAAAAGCAGTTATTAGTATTAAACAGTTTCCAGAATTTTGTTGCAAGAAGTAATATTTGTTGAAAAAAAATCAAATCACTCTTTTAAAGCTTAAAGTAGTAATTATGTATTCCAAAATGTAAATAAACAAATAAATGAGTTGTCAGTCATTGTATAAAGAGAAAACATGTAAACTGTCTTTTTGATAAATGCTTTAGCACAGCTTTGTTTTTTATTTTAGCACGGAGGCGATCCTTTGAAGTAGCAAGAAAAAAACACTACAATGAGTTTTACGCAGTACAGCTTGCAAGAAAATTGATGGAGGAAGAAGATGATGATGACGATGATGATGATGGTGGTGACACCAACAATGACAAAAAGACGACAAGTATTACCTCACAGGGTTAGTAAATATCACATATTTGCAATGCAGACTTTCAGGAACTTGAGAATGTTTTTAGGTGGTTTTGTCCATTTAAAAATATATTTTTCTCGTAGTACTTTTATAGTATGTTTCTCCAAGTTAATTGTTGTCGTTGTTTATAAATTTCATTTGTGTCTTGCAGAGTCACCAACAAAAGCACAGGCAGAATTTCCAAAAGGAAAGAGTTCGAGGAGCTCACCCAAGAAGTAATACATTCAGCTACGCTTTACGAAAGGTATTTATGGTGAGTGCAAATTATCATCTCAATCCTGTAGTAATTGCTGTCATAATAATTGTCATCATTATTGTATAATTAAACAAAATATTTTATATTACTTCATCATTTTTCCTGTCTTAGTAAGACTTTTGTTGAATGCCACACATTTATGCATTTGTGCATTGTTTATTGTACATAATATTTGTTGCAATGAAAACAAGGTTGGCATTTTAGAGAAGTAATTTAACAAGGTTCTTTTAGTATTGATTACGTCAAATTCTCCAATCAAATACTGTTATCTAAAGAACATTTAATGATGCAAAATGTAGAAATTCAGTCATTTTAATATTAAATTTTGTATGCAGGGCATTTTAATGTAGGAAGCAAAGATTAGGGAATTTGATTAAGTAATTAGGGTAATAGAGAACCATTCCTTGCAAAGAGATTGAAGAGAATGAATTATTTAAAATTTAGAAATTCTAAAATGTGCCCAATTTGCAATTTATTCAGAATTATGCTGTTCTTTAACAATTGAATCTTTTTTTTACCGAAGAATACTGCATCCTGTGATTGCGTGAGCAGCCTGTGATGGATTTTAGCGTGGTTATCATGGGTGAAATCGTGGAATCGTAATAGATCCTTGCTGGAGGAACTTCATATCAGATCATCAAATGAGTCTGTAGTGCAACAAAACTATTTTATAGATAGTAATTATACTTCATATGTATAAATATTCATAATTTACTTATGTAATGTGGCAATTTGTTACCCTCACAACTTCAAAATTCTTGTTAGTTGGCATTATTAAGTTTTAAATTATTAATGCAAGCGATGTCCACAGGAGATGTCTATCCATATCTTAGTTGCCCTTCTGTATTTTAAAGGTGACAGTGTCTATACAGTGACCTGCAATAGCTTCAACATCTCTCTCTAATAAAGATTAGTCCATACTGTCATTTCATACCAATGCAAATGTAGTTACAGTGCAGTACAATCGTACATATGCAGTCTATCAGATAATGCTCATCCATATGCAGTTATAGCAGTCGGTGCTTTGCTGCCCAAAAATAACAATGGTTTGAGTTGCACAACATAACAATTTTCTAACAGCAGGGCTAAAAGTTTCTTTCCATCCTGTTAGGCTTGTGCTACACTGTAAACATTACTGGCGTCTAACATAATGTCAATCATTTTCTTTGACTGCCCAATCAGTGGACAAGTCATTTCGCACCCCTGCAGAGCTTACTTAATGCAGGTACGTTCGGGACATTTAGACACAGCTGGCTCTAATACTGTTATGAAAAATGCTCAGCTTTTCATTAGTTAGCGGGAGAAGTGTTGGTCTGGTTATAGATTTTATTTTTATCAATTGAAATTGCAAGTGAATTAGTGGAAATATATAGTTTAGTTTCATTTATGGTTTTGCAAGTTAGATAAAAACAACTATTCGGTTAACTTTAAATAAGGACAAAACAAAATGTTTTCTTTTCTGGCCAGTTTTTATAAATCTCAATGACTTCTTCACAGTCAAAATTAATTCAAATGTGGTCAAAATATATATTATACATTAATGTAGTATTAGTTAACTTTACGCTAGTTTTCTGGTTATAATCATGGGACTTAACGTAACTCGGGCATTCAATATAAGGGTCGTCGATGGAATGGAACAATCAAAGTTATTCCATTTCTGTAGCCTAACAAACAGAAAAATACAAAAACTGAATAAACCTTGCAGATGAGCATGTGATCAGTTAATATCGAAAAAATATATCGCAGGTTTGATGTTCGTATGTTTAAAGGCGAGAGAGACAAAATTTTTGTTGCTCATTTATTGTAAAGCAAGGCTAACTAGCTTAGTTTCTTTATTATACTGATGTCCCTGTATTTTGTAGTGCTTTGAAACTTCGTCTCTACATTTTGTTTAAATTTGAAAAGTCCATTTTTGGCTATTTCAAGTGTTAATTTCGTGTAAAAATAAGTGCTGCTCCGCAAATTTGTGTTTATGAAAAAGTGCAATCAGTTTATTTGCTGATTAGATATTAGTTGTGACTGTCACATTGTTTAGTTTAGTTTAGTTTAATTTAGACAATTGTTGTCCAGCGTGAGCTGTTGTCCCGATTGCGACTGACCGTGCTTACATTACAGCAGCGGCAGAGTGACAGACCAATGTGTTTGACGTCGATTATTGTAGCAGGTTGCTTCACATTACGTATACACGAGAGCCATGTGACATTTAATTTTTTGTGCCTATTCAGTTCATTGCCATTTTATTAGTAATCATGTTCTCAGTTAATAATCAGTTATTGAAATATTGGAGGACTATTACAATTGAAGTTAAAACATTACATTTCATTAAAAGAATTTAGAGTAAAAGGTTATTGGAGGACTATTACCATTGAAGTTAAAAGATTACATTTCACTAAAAGAATTTAGAGTAAAAGGTTATTAAGTTTAGCATTGGGATTAACAGGCTAGCAGCTAAATATTTTTTAGCTTGATCGGTGGGTACCTATCTGTCCAACACAATTCATTTTATTAGATGTCAATGTGCAATACTACATTGTAAATACGGTACAGAATTTATTCTGAAACATTAAATCAAATGTTTATGGTTATGTGCTAGGTCGTGCCAGCTAGGATTTTTATTTGTTATTAACTGATGTAAGAATTTTCTTAAGCATGCTTGCAGCGATAAGTAGATCTGTTTACAATCTTGATGATATGTAAGTACTGTTAGGAGACAAAGTGTTTTTTAATTGCAAAGAAACTGTATCTTTTTACTTTCAAATGTTATTATGGTGATGAATAACATTATCATGATGGGTAATGTCATGGTATCACAAGTTCAAAATAGCATTTTATAAGGGTGAATCAAAAATGGAGGTAATTTCGAAAAACACTCAGATTTTTGCATCATACTTCATAGTATCCACAAGCACATTAACAGAGGCGTGGAACTTCAACTCTTGCAGATTAATGCATTCACCTGTCAGAGCAGGCACTGCATCTTGGAATGCCAAAAAAGAACTACACATGTATCGTTCATGTAAGTTACCTTGTCAGAATTATTTGAGACACCAAGCAGAGCGCAAAAATATAAACTGCAAAGGAAAGTTTCATGAAACGTGGGTGTAATCCACTGGTTACAATGTGATTTCTGCTCTCTCAAGTAAGTCACAAGATGAAGTAACTGTTATATTAAACCAAGTACGTTCAAGTTATAGATGACATGTTACTATGTTTACAAATTTTCATTTATGTGTTGTGGTTATTAATGTATGCTTGTATGCTAGTCATTGCTGGTCTATAGTTTCATTGTTGGCAGCATTGCAAATTTCTTTAAGCTACTTGATATGTAAAAACTGAATAATAATATGACAGTTTATTATTTAACAAGAATGGAAATGTCAACTTTTTTTTCATCTGTTATTTGTTGATTGAGACAACTCTGGTATACAGCAGTTAATTTATTTGATTATATGATGGAAATCTGTATGTATCTGTTATTTTGATTACAAAATCAGCAACCTCGAAAATATAAAGATAACTACTAGTGATATGTTCAGTGATTACTCAAATATTTATTGTCTAAGGTTTGTCAGGAATACTTAAGTACCAAACAATGTTAAATTTCAAGTATTATTCAAGAAAGTTGTTTCCATTGTGCAGGGATTGTGCTTACCAGTAAACTATTTGGATTACTGTTAAGTTGTGGAAATATAGAAATAATAATTAAAGTGTAATTTTTCCCCATTTAAACCAGTAACCCACATAATCTATTGGTGTAAATGCTTGAGACAAGCTGGTCTTCCATTACATTTCCACTTTACGCATTCATCACGTGGTCAGAGCATTATAATGTAGTTCTGTATTATACTGTTTCATTATTAGTTGTTATATAGGTTACCTTACATGTAAATAATGGTATCAACTTTACTAATGTTCATTGTAGAAAAATATTAATCCTACAGATGTTACATGCAACCATATCGAATATACCTTGATGAAGGCAAATTATTGTATGTGATAGAAATTAGGATAATTAGTCTGGCTCTAAACTTAACCAATTTTCATTGGACTGTTAATGAAATTTGATGTGAACACTAATTAATAAATTGTTAGACTCCGTAGCCAAAGTTATCTCTTTTTCAAGAAAGCCCCTCTTACAAGAACAGTTGCAGAACAAACCAGGCTCTTTAATTCCAAGAAAGAATGCAAAGTTTTCTTGTTAAACTCGTATTTATTAACAACAACATATCACAGATGAAAAAAATCACAGATTTACAGAGCTAACAATACATCAAAAAAATCAGCAAAGATCACTCTCAAAATTATTGCATAACTGAATAAATAGAAACAAAAGTGGCCAGTCATGAAACTAAACAATTCAATTTGTAGGCTTAAGAAGTTGAGCAAAAATTTAAATATCATATTGGACAGATTTGAGCCAATGTCCTACTTTGTTATTATTATAACAGTAACTATGTTGCCCATTATTGTGTTTGTAAACAAGAACAATTAGCACCTTAAACACGTAGATTTAGATTATCCTCAGAGAATATTATATTACTACACAATGTAGTGTAAGAAGCTATGTGATGTTACAGCCACCGATTTGACAAAATATGATAAACAAAGGGAAGAGTGGATGTACCAGCAACAAGCATTTTTGTGCTAAAATATCGAACCACTATAACTTGCTGTGTGGCAATGACTTCAAATTCCAGAGTGATTTAACTTTTTGGTCAAATACATGCAAGCTTTCAAAAACTTTAGTATCTACAAAAACAAATAAGATTGATGTTGTTTTTTATACACAATGTTATACAGTATACCTAGATATATATCCTGTACTGTCCTAACTTGATGTAGGCATTTTAATTTTGATGCATGAACAATCAGAATAACAGGAGGTGGCGATAAAATATCTGTGTATCACTATGTTCCATTAATAACTAAAGAAAAAATATAAAACCACCAAATATATTCTTTGCATTTTATATGTCAAAAACTACACGGTTGCTTTTTTAAGAAAACATTGCCCCAAACAAGATAAATGGCTACTCAAGGTAGGGAGCTACAGCAAAAAGGTGAAAACATAAATACATGTACAGAGAAGTAGAATTCAGGCAACTAGTTTGTTAGTGTTCTTGAAACACTTCACAATGACAAAAAAGTGTTGGATCTTGGAAAAGTGTAGTAAGTATCAGGAATTGCAATTATTAGAAATCAATTTATAAAAATCAATGAGCTGTTAGCAAATGTCATGTGACGGCTCCTGAACGCTCATAGAAACTTACCTTTACATTTATGGTATAATTTAATGAATGGGAGAATTGCTGACAATGGAATTGCAAAGTTTACATGCGGATAAGAAACATCGTTTATATTATCTCTGAAATGAAAACATAAATTTTTATTTAGCCTTTTTTTCGGAATCTAGTCAGTCCACCACAAAATGCTTCAGTTGAGTTACAAGGGTAACGCAAAAAGTTATGCTATGAGCCGTACAACTTAGTTTATTTTGTAATTTACCGGAAACATCTTAATGGTTTCTTAATACTGTGTGAGACACAGAAGTCAGGAATGCAAAACAATCAATATGCTGCATGTCAAATTGGTAGTGTATGGTCACCTGTTTCCAGCACAATTCTAAACATTCAAAAAGTTTGGTACAGCTTATCAGAAATAATATTAATGTACACTAGTAGTGGTAAAGTTTGAGATTGTTATACTGTCCAAAAAGTCTAACTTGGTAGTAGTTGGAAGCTGAGGGAAGTAGCAGCAGCACCCCCTCTGGAGTTATTGACTAAATGTATTAGTAAGCCATATAATCATTAGTAGGAGTACTTAGACTGACAAAAGGAAAACGTATTCTGAACCACCATTCAGCTGCTCAAGCAGACCACTGAACAGACCTGTGTTAATGCATTGGTTTCAAGGTACATAAGTTTATTAACATTTTAAACAATTATTATTTTGTGGGTGTGGGTGTATACTCGTAACAACAGAGAGCATACTATATTTTAGATGACTATACTGAAATTGCCAAAAGCAGGAGATGAGTACAATTCATATAAATCCGTACCCTCAAATGTGCACAAGAAAGAATATTTATTTCCATTCCAGGACAAAGTTTTCTGTGTTCATATATATCTTGTCCTAACAGCCAATGACAGCTACACATTCCGTAACAGCTACTGCAAATGTGCCACAGAATTTTGCTTTTCAGCCTTTGTTCTTGTCCTTCCAGGGCTCAGAATAGTAGCAATTTGTTCAAAAAGGTAAAAGAGATAAGTACACTAAGCAAGAGCCTTACCTACAGTTGCAACAGATAATTCCCATTAGAGCAAGCGAACTATCTATTAAAGCTCCTCCACTCACACCAGGATGGACTGCACAAGTAGTCTGAAGAACAAAAACACAGAGTACATTGATAAATTTTCAAATTGCAATGCACATGCGCAAAAAACTATGAATTATGCTATACAATTAAGCCTTCATTAATGAATGTTTACCACATATTTCTCACTTAAGTTAAGGAGCTTTATAAGGAAGTACTTTCTAACTGAAATTAAAACGACTATTTGTAGTACTGATTATAGCAAGCAGTCATATTGGCACATCTCTATGTGCACTTGCCTGTATGCAGTACGTATATATAGGTAATGTAAAATAGAAGAGAAAACTAATAACAGTAGAAATAAAACATGACATTTTAGATGGTTTAACGCGAGAAGGAAACAAAAAAGAGAAAAAGCTACATCTGCAAAAGCCCTCAACTTATCTCTGTTAACTATATGAAGATAGTTCATGAAAAAATGGAAAAATAACAGCTCACTAACCAACCAACAAAACAAATATTTGATGTTTTAATTTGACAGAATAGGTAATATCACAAGGTCACCAAAATTCAAGAAATGTTTGACTTGCATGAGCTAAGCACTGCTGATTTTTGCTCCTAAATCACATCTGCATGTTTTCACATTATTCACTATAGAAGAGGGCATCATTTCATGTTAATTTGCTTAGTTAATATTGCATCATATTAATATTGCATTTTGTTAGATGCATTAGCATTTTTAAGTGAGGACTAACTGCTCTGTTAGCCGCTATTTATGTCAATTTGCTCTAAACGAGGTTAATAATAATTATAGTTTATTAAGATTGATAAAGGCAGTTCGACAAGGGAAAGACAATAGGGACAACATAGGTAATTCTAGTTTATACAAAATAGATTCAAAGCCTTAATATTTCTAATAAAGCATGAAAATTCTACCAATGGGTAGGCCCAGTAAGAGGTAAAGAAGATACATGGCAGCAGAAGTCACAGGAAATAAGTTTGCCCACCAGAGTTCATTATAGTCCTCAAATAAAGTTTCTTTCGCAAAAGTATCAGAAGTATTAGAGAAGTTTTTGCCTAAAAACCATTCACTACCCCAAGTTATGCATTACAATAAGAAATATTAAAGCAGTGATACTTGCCTGTGTGTATAAAATTTTAAGCACAACAGACTGTGCATTATGGCACCAATACAAAGTAATTCTAATAGGCAAAAGTAAAGTGCTAGCATAAACAAATTTGTAGTGGTGAAGATTTAGGTGCAGAAAAGAGGTATTGAAGATTCTGATTCTGTCAATATCATTTGCTAGGAAAACTAATTTTTACTGGTACTTACATAGTAAGGTGGAACATGAAAAAAGAATTTAGTGTTATATCCAACCTGAATCATAACTGGAATCCCAGCTTGAAATACAACCCTGGACACAATACCAGCAAAAAAACTTGGTGGCAAATCCAAGTAGTCATCAAATAAGGAATGACCAACAACCATCACATGACTGCCTAAATTATTAATGCAACAAATGCATTGCATGCATATACTGTGCAAAAAGCATCCAAAATGAAATATACGTATTAAAATTAATGTAATATGTGAAATATATGTATTAAAAGGATTCTCATTTTGATGAACTACTAAATAGCTTTTTTAATGTTTTTCTAGTTATTGAACTGTTTAGCCAGAATTAATAAATCTAATTGTTTATATATAATCCACAGTTAACTTAATGTCTAAGTGGAGGAGGAAGGCACTGAAAAAGTGTGAGAAATTAGGAATTGACCTCATATTCTTGCAATAATTTAGGTTATTCTTACTTATCGCAGTTCAGTATATAAAAACCTATAAATGATTCTGCACCAGCTAATTTGCCTAAAATTTCGAGTATTGACAGTGATTCCTAAAATTTTGCTGGAAATACTGGAACAATAAATGGACAAATAACACTAAAACGGCAATAATGTGCCGAAATCAGATTTATGCAACTTGATACAATAAAATGAAAACTAAAGAAAGTTACAATTCTATTATACAATATACACACTTACACAATTTATTAAGCAAATGGTGCATCTATTACAATAACACCTTACCTAGTAAAGTTCCTAGCATTAGTTAGATTTGAATTATTTGCACATCGAACCACTTAAGAATCTTCAGTTAGCTTCTAGGTGTTAAAAGGTAATAAAAAAGATCTAGAAGGACATACAGCTAAATTTTGGAGATATGAACTAACCCAAAAGCTAATGTACACTTTTTTCTTGTAAACCCGATGCTTTTAGCTTGGATACTTTCCAGTTATTTGAGGGCGGAAGCATTTAGTAGGATTATAATTAACAAACATTTGTGAACTTTAAAAAATTCTGAATTTGGTGCAAACAAGTTTCTAACAAAAAACAAATATGTATTTGGCGGGCACAAAGTAGCATAAAATGAAGCATTTTTTATGTGTCTTACAAGTTACCTATGAAAACCAAGATGACACTGCTGCACAAAACACCTAATATCACTTAAGCCCTCATTCTAGACATACCTTGCTTTGGCACAACATCAGAAATGGGAATTCCTGGAGTAGGTGCATCCATCAAATGTAGTATGGCAAGGTCAAATAATTCCCCTTCAGGTACTGCAAACAAAATTCTAGCCAAGTGCAGTTTTCTTGCAAACCTTACGTGCACTAAATATATTAAAAAACGATATAGAACATTTTGCTAAAAGGAAAAGCTGCATAGCTACAATGTGCACTCGGCTATCAAATTAAATAATGCCAGGCCTAGCTAAAAAATGGTTGCGTGACTATACCAAAACTAGTTCTACGTAGCTTCATCTGCCACACTGCCCCAACAGTGTAGGAAAGATCTAAATACAAACTAAATGGGCCAGAGAGACTTCTGTTCAGCTCAAATGAAACAATCACTTTGTCATCAAAGTCTATGTTAATCTACATTTTTGTGCCTAAACTAATATATATTAATCAGTACTATTGTTGGCCCAAGGTCAGTTATTATATTATATAGACAAATTTTATTAACATGGTTTAATAAACTGCATAATTTTCCACTTGACTTACCTTGCCCATACGTAAGTGAGTGTCTTACAACATGTGAGCAAGTCAAGATGACTCCTTCATCAAGTAGTACACCAGACCCCCAAGTATTGCCCGATCTTATAAAACATATGTAATCCCTGACACGTGCTACTTTCGATTCACTAACTGTCACTAAAGTAAAACAAAAAAACTGTACCAAGAGCTGTTGCTACAAATGCTCAAAAATGGCAGTATATCTTCTGTCGTTCAAACTGGTAAGTAATGCAGTCAAACCTCATTAAAACTTCAGGTCTGAGAAACCACTAAATGTGGTACGATACCGAGGTTGGCGGTAAGGCAAGATTCATTGAATATCAAAGCCATTCCAGTCCGTAACCCCTATTTTGTTTCCTAGTGAATTTTTACATGTCATAAATAGCAAAATATTATTATACCTACAACAATACATGTGTTATACTGTATATTTTTTACATTAACAAAATCAATGTAGGTGTTGTCCTACGGCGGTGCATTGGAAAACGTTTTGGTAACACAATGTGCAGTAGCAACTTCATGATACTTCTCCTGATAAGAGAAATACGCAGCCAAACAGCCCAACCACGATCCCAACGTAACATTACTAGATAATTAAGACTATAAATAACTGCCACATATAGCTTGATCTTGAGTCAAATAGCTTTTACAGCCATTAAATTCACATCAGTTCAGTACTGAAGCTTAGCTACACAACTCTTGTACTCTTAAATTCATGTTCATTGCTCAAAACCTCAGCATTCACCTTCTTACAATCACTTGCAACAAGATGTAAATCTTAACTTAAACATCGTAATTGTTTTTACAACAAAATGGCTGTTTTTCAGCAACAATTCATTACGCTTTATCTTGGCTGGCGTTATAACAGGGTAAATTTATTATTATATAATAGACTTTTGGCACAGCAGATGTGTTGGCAGATGGCGGTAGTTGAGGTTGGTGGTATTCCCTATATTTAATATATTATGGAAATCGGGACAGGGCAATAGTTGGCGTTATGGCGACGCTGGCATTATAACAGGGGAGGGGGGCGTATAACGAGGTTTGATTATAGATGCATTGCAAACATCATTGTCTTTGTCACAGTGAATAAAAAAAGTAAGTTGAAGTTCAAAAAAGGAGTTCCAAAATATTAAAAACTAAAATGATCAATTACAATTACATAAAAACAACTTTTACTTTTAGATTACATTAGTTTAAGTTGAACACAATAATTGCAAGAATTACCAATTGCTTTTGCAGATTCCATACTTTTATTCAAAAGGCTCTCCACGTGGCCTTTTAATGACAGCAGAAGACCTGATAATGAACAGGCAACTGTCAGACCAATCATCTCTTTTCCTTTAAAAGCTATAGGAATGACCACCATACCAAATGCATTATGCCTATCGAAAACAAAGAGAAGTTACATAAGGTAAGACCAGTATGAATAACCAGCAACATTATTCTAGAATAATAATGAGAATAGATATATATATACCAAGATGGCAAGCTCCTCACAGCCTCCCCAACATATAAAATTCCACCTTCAGTGCCAGGAGTGCACCTACAAGTTTGAACAAATATACTTATAACACAGCCACTTCAAATTTACATTTCATGAAGCAAAAAAAATAATTGTGAATGAATTAACTAAGCTTTGGTAAATAATAAATTTCAAAATCCAAAACATAAAATGGTCTTTTTTACCTTGCATCAGTTAAGATCACTTCTCCATTTTCACCTGCGACATTAGAAATAATTCCCTGGCTTAGTGAATTCATAAACACATCAGGACAAAGAGAACCAAATGGAGTTCCAACAACAACAACTTTCTCACCAACAAGCTTTGACGAATTACAAATTAACAATGGCAATAATCTCACTAAAGTTTTCTCAATTTTTGTAAAATATTTCTCAGTAACATCACTGAATGACTCCAACTCTTGTGTACCAATACTACTGGACAATTTAAGTACTGCAAAAATAGACAGGCATTTTAGTAAGCTATACACATCCTTGGTCTTGTTATCAGCGAACCTCGCAATTTTGTTTGCACTATTCTCATTTTGTACTTTGTTGTCTGGCAATTCATGGTTGTACATTGACAACTTCCAGTTTTCTTCCTTTGGCATAAGTCTTTTCAAAGTTTCATAAAATGAAATGAAATTCCAAACTAACAGTACAGAAGCCTTGTTTCTAATGGATGCATGTTTGTTTTCTAAACAATTCAGCAAGGACAATTGGCCTTCAGCAAAATGTCTATAATTTGTATCCTTTGAATCTCTTATAACGAAAAGCTGCATGCGCTGAAGTGCAGTAAACATGTTTTCTTTAACCAATGTGGTCTCTTGGCCACTGAGATAAGATGTGCCAATAATAGGCAAAATGGGAGCAATGACAAAAATGCCATCCAGAATAACAGCACTGCAACTGGTACTTGAATCTGTTCCCATGGTTGCTTCTAAAATGCAGCTCTCAAATCTTCCAGCCATTTCCAGACTGTCTGAAATAAAAACAATAAAATGAGTGACATACTTCCTTAAACTACAGCTCATAACAAGTTGGCGAAATTTAAGAAGATGTGGTTATACATTTTAATTCATAGGAAATGCTTTTAAGCTTTTTTATTTACAAGAAATTTTAAATGAAATTAATACAGTACAACATAAAGACAGACTAGATTACGTAGTAGATATGCAGTGCTCCATAAGTCTACTACGGAGGATTAAACACGGTGCAAGTAGTTCAATAGTCAACAAAAAACTGAACTCTGACAAGCTAAGCCTACGTGCTTGGTTTGTTCAAAGAAGTCTACCATTGAAATTATACAAATCTTCACGGTTTCACAGTGTGAATTCCAGCATGCATCGCAAGAAACTTCCTATTAACTGCTTCTTCAGTGGCCTCTGCAGCTATACTATTTGTCAAAAGTTCCTGGTTGGGCTGACGACGAAGCCCGATCTTTGTCACCTATATCCATTGTGAACAACTGTACACACAGAATAGCCTACAGCCGTGTTAATTTACTGGGCCTAAATTATTCTATGGTATGTGCACTGAGTACATAACCAATGACTGAGTGTATAAAACAACCAGCTGAAGCTTTAGTAGTTTTGATGTCAGTCTAAATGTCAAATAAAGTCATCATTTGAGCAAAGCAACAAATTGCCATGTGCATACAGGCATTGTATGGTCGTAATGTAATGCAGATCTAGTATATACGTAATGCAGGTCTAGTAGCATTACTGCCATGTAATTTGATTACAA
The DNA here is from genome assembly GCA_030141605.1 of Tubiluchus corallicola. NCBI lineage: Eukaryota > Metazoa > Priapulida > Priapulimorpha > Priapulimorphida > Tubiluchidae > Tubiluchus > Tubiluchus corallicola. The sequence goes on from JAQGDQ010000127.1 coordinate 293,205, forward strand.
GACTAAGACGAGTAATTGTGTCACATTGCATACTCATTAATATAAAAAGTAATCTGACCCAACACTGTGTATATATCAATATACTTGACTTATCTTCAATTACAATTTTAACTGCAACACTTTGTTCACCTACGTTCTAACTTTTTATAATTTATCTATGTTTGACTAGTTTATATCCTGCACTTATAAGCCCTATTTATTGAGACATATTGCTTGGCATTTAAAAAAGTGTTCCGTAGTATCCTCTTCTATATAACATAATGAACATTTAAAGTCATTCTTGTTTAAGTTTTCAAGATTTGCTTTAAGATTAACCACATTAACAAGCCTTTCCTTTACATAATTTCCTCTCACTACTTCACGGTTCGTTTATCGTGGACTCGCTGTTTCATGGGTTTTCAAAAATATTAATGTAAAATATTTATTGCGGTATTTTCGCTGTTTCGTGGGTTTTTGCGGTACTCCGTCTAAAGTATTTTTGCACATGCGTAGTACGTATTGTACAGTAATGTATAGATTTGATGAATTTTGCATAAACAAACAGAACACCCGGGCCTGGAACGAAACACCCGCGACAAGTGAAGGAACACTGTATTTCATCCAATCGACATTTTCAACCCGGACTTGTCGTTGAAAACTATTATTTTATAAAATCTTAACTTTGTCATGAATGCTTTCCATTTTACTGTTAATTTCTTTTTCCATAAATGAATTGATTTTATTTTTGATGTACTTCTTCCACCTAAGGCCCACACGGACTTAGTGATGGAATTTACAGCAACCAAATTTATATAATTATTATATTTAAAATGCTGATTTCTGAATACTAAAAATCAATTAAAAAGGTATTGTTTATTCATGACCTGTAAGACTTGTTCACCCAAACTTCCATTGCTTAAGTTCACTAGTAAATGGTAATACAACATTTTTTTTTATCTACATAAGACAGGCAGATGTTTGTTTCACTGAACATACCCCAATATGGCATACTACTTTTTTGATATAAAATTTTTGATAATGCTTCTATCTATAGGCTTTCTAATTCATCCAACCGAAAGTCAATACATGGCTTCGCAAGGAATTTACTGAAGGACTTCAGGGAGTATTTGGCAAAACTGCATATGTAGTCTAACTTTATAATCAGGAGCTGTGCCAACTGACTGGAAATATGCAAATGTGACTCTAATATTCAAGAAGGGAAGTAAGATTATGATTACCAGTTATCATCCTATATGACTAAGGACACAGATCTGATGAAGGTAAACCACTTGCTACTATATATACTTGGACTTTGCTAAAGCTTTTGATAAAGTTACACATCAAAAGCTTCTAAAGACGTTGCTGCGCATGGTATACTGATATCGGGGATAGCTGGCAAATGGATATATTGTTGACTGACGGGGTGAAAACAAAGAATAAGTATCGATGGACACATGTCATTTTTTCCAGATGTGTTCCACAGGCGCATAGATTCGGTACTGTAATTTTCATCAATGATTGCGAGGCATCTGTACACAGTAACCTGATCAAATTTACCAAAGACAGAAAAATATATAGGCAAGTACCACATGAGCAAAATGATTTAGGCCAGTTATGCAGGTAGAGCATGGAATGGCAGATGACTTTTAATGCTGATAAATGCAAGGTCCTGCACTTTGGATACAAAAACCCTGGTAAGGTGTATTACGTGCATGGAGTAGAGTTGGTATATGTTTCGCAAGAAAAGGATTTGGGTGTGACAGTAACAGATGACTTAAAATCTGCAAGCCAGTGTGCTGACTGCTGAGGTGTTCAAGAGTGAAAATCAAGCATTAGGAATGATAAACAGACAGTTCATATCCAGCGACATTACGACAATCATGAAATTGTGTACAAGCATAGAATCCACACTACAGAAAAGACATTAAGCTTCTAGAGGGCGTGCAGTGCAGGATGACCAGCATGATTTAAGGTAGGAAATATCACATCAAGAAGGGCATAGAAAATGCTCACTTAAAACTTTATAGTTGAGGAAACATAAAGGAGACTTGATACAAACATTATTTGTATTTGTCTTTTATTTTATCAGATGTACAATAAATTATTCAACGTGTATTGACGTTTTTAATTATTATTATTACATAAACAAGGACAACATACGGTGCCAGTACTCCTAATGACTCAATTCGCAACCTCTCTCTAGTGTACTACTTGGGCTAGCCCATGTACACCAATTGTCCTACCTCGGCTTGTGAGTTACTCGGCACCCAACAAGCTGGAGAGATATCATAGATACCTGGAGAGCTATTTAGATACCAAAATATAGGGTTACAACGAGTTTGATCGATTAACCTCTATGACTCTCATATTTTAAGAGTGGTGGTATGGGTGAGATTGACTCACCTTTAGTTCTTCATATTTCTTTTTTGTCTCCTTAGCTGTCACATACATGTACACTAAATTGAACACGGCAAAGTCTAAATGAAAGCTTTTTGGATTTGGTTCTCTCTCCGTTAAAATAATTTGAAGTTGTCTCTTTTATGTTATCTGAAAACTTGTCTATGGTGGAAACACCATCTATTGACTGTTGTTGTGGCAGAATGGGATCATCATATAGGTGTATTACGAATAATTTATATTGATATTGAAGCTTATCACTTTTTGCTTGCTTTTCTATTTCTCTGAAATTCTCTGCAGATTTACTGATTATTTTGCATTACCCACTTGGCAACCACAATGTTTCATCACTATAAGACAGAGTGCAAGGTATTAGGCAAAACTGCTTACGAATTAGTTGCATTTTTTATTTATTTGCAAAAGTAAATCGGATTTCCATCCATCCAACCATCTATCCATCTGGTGCCTAAATCCCCTTTATATCAGGGCAAGTAGCAATGTATATTGTACTACTAGGCTGATTTTCTACCCAAAAACGCTAAGGCGCACACATATGCTTGCTCCAATGCTACAACACCGCAAAACAAATTTGGGTTTATAAATGTTATACCGTCGTTATGCAGAGCTAAATATATATTACTGTTTATCTTTTCAGCTTTAAAGTTATACATTCACAATGTTTCTTCTTTTGACCATTATGTCCTTCAGCAGGCAGACTGCATAAATTTTCCCTCTCAAAATAACAGCCATCTCAAGCATTCTTCATCAGTTACTCCTTGCCAAGGGACTTTGCTTCTCATCTGTGTGTAACATTCACAACTTAATATTATGTGTTCTGCAGTTTCAATATCTTTACCACATTTACAAAGTCTTTTTTCTATGCGGTAATCTACTTTCCAAGCATACAAGGGATTTCCCAATACTTCTAATGCACCAACCCTAGCTATGACAAGCAATTCTGCACCCCACGTATCATTCATCCAGGGTTCAAATGATATACAACTTTTGCAAACTCTATATCTTTCTAATGTAAATGTCAAACATTTACTTAACTTTTCATTAACACATTTTTAATCCCATATCAGCTATAGCTTTTTCTATATGCACATCCCATGCTTTTTCACCCAAATGTTTATCATAAATTTTATTCAGACCTACCTCATTTAATTCCCCTAATACCATAATATTGCCAAATACCGGAAGCCCAAATTTATCCCCCAGATGTCTGATTCTTTGCACCCATTTTGATCGAATTCTGTGTGTCACTACTACTATTACCACTTTTTTCAGTAACCGATTATCACTCATAAATATAATTCTTTAAAAAATTTTAGTCGCGCATTTGCTTCGCGGTCTTCAAAGAACGAAAACGCCGCTTCGCCTCTAGTAATAGCAGCGCCACTGCATCCTTTTGCTTTCCAGAGCCATCTTACAAATTCTTATTGAATGCTGTTATAGCAATCAACTTCCTTTTGGCTGTATGTTCTGCCCACACAACCAAACATTATATTAGGGACTACAATTGCTTTACAGCATGTTTCTAATTCTGATTGCATTGCCGCAAATTTTACAGCACCTATAGTTCTTCTAATATCTGGTATTCTTTCTTTCCAGGTATGTTCATCTTCTATGGCTCTTATAATTACCCCTAGGTATTTTTCTCTTTCTGTTGCATGTATAGGTATGTCACCTATCTTAAAGACTGTATTAGCGTTAGCTCCACTAAGGAGAGCTCCATGTTTTACATGGAAGCTGACATTTTCCTTGCCGCCCCCTCTTTTGTCAAAAATAGCATAATTGTGTTAAATAAGATAAGAAGTAATTTTATAGCGAAGACTATAATAAAAGAAAAGTAAAAAAGAGGTTACTACTTGAAGGCTAGAAAACTGACAGTAAATCGGTAGGAATTTGCAATGAACCTACTTTGTATCAAACGTCAAAAGACTGTTCACTTTGTTTGCATGACGTCATACATGTATAAGTTGTGGGAGGCAGCAAAAATATGGTAATTCATACATTCACTAAAAATAATTAAATTTTGTGTTGTACTAAACGCTTCTATAATAACCAGGTTAACTATATGAAGCACCGTATAATGGCGTTTGTTGGTAATACGTGTTACTACCATTTTTGTTATTTCACTGTCATAGTACTGTACACTACACTGTTCAGTGTCTATAGTATAACTAAAAAGTATGAGCATGTGTGGCTGCGTCACTGTGTTTGTGTGAGGGTAAGCTGTACAGTGCTTGTGCTACTTTTAAGTCAGCCCATTACACTGCAGCACCTGCGTGTAATTATAATCTGTAAATGTCTATATATAATTATAGTCAGCAATGTGTACACGAGTTCACATACATCTCTTACATTTAGTTGCCTGCATTGAGATTGTTACTGTCTACTATAGTACTAGTACTTGTGTCTTGTGTTGCATTCGTTGATATCGTGAGTTTCAAAAAGGTGCACAAATGATCATTTATGCATATTTTTACGTTCAATACTTGTTTCAATTTATACCAAAATACCTTTCAATTTCTTTCAATACTTCTTAACTATGCTATTGCGTTCCATTTTACTTTTCCTTTTTTCAATGACATGCTTATGATTCTCAATCTCATCTTCATTTCACTACTACTGCTAGCAGGCCTAGAAATTTTTCAACTGCATCTTGAAGTAGAGTACGAACTATTTCAATTTTTTATATTTGATTTTTATTCTATTTCGATTTCTACAAACAAATACAGTACGACTCAATTTAGATTTTCATGCAAAAAAAGACTTCAGATTATGCAATTATGTTTCTTGGGTTTGGTCATTGGTATATTTAACCCTCACTGCTAACACACTACACAAATTGCTTGCAGCTTGAGTATTGAGATATTTCATGGCATGCTGGGTAAAATTTTTACTAGCTTGCAAATCAATGGCACATGATATGATCAGAACAACCTAGGTGCTATGCGCTTTGCATAATTAATGCATAACTTGTTAACCTGCAGATAATGTACTTCTCTATTGGGTTTGAATTAAACAACTGTACAAAATTAAGAATGGAAAAATCAAATTTGTAATCGCAACGGAAGGCTGTTTTTTATTTCTATTTTAGGAATTGCTAGTCTATTCCACGGTTGTGCGATATTCATTTATACTCTATCTTAAACTGCTCCAGCTAGCAATATAGTTGAAAGCAGCATAACAATTATTTGCATTTTATACGATATTAGTTATAATATCGTAATTTTGATGGCATAATACCGGTTTTGCTATAGTGTAAAATAAACTGCAAGCTTTATATTAGTTATAAGTTTTGTGGAATTATTTTGCTCGATGAACTTTGTCTAGCCCTGGAATCCCAGTTCAAAATTAAAAATTTAACTTTTGAAAAACTGCCCGCTGTATTGCTAATAAATAATCATATTGTTCAGTTGATCAATGGTCACTGGCGATGTTATCAAAACTGAAATTATGCACTGCAACAAAACTGAACTGAAATCATTTTTTTTGCAAAACCAACGGCTGTTAAAACTGAAGAAAAAACAAAATTCTGAAATTAGTATGTTTTTTGGCTTGTTTGCTTTTATTTGCTCTCTTACCTGTTATAAACTTGATGAAATAACTAGCCAATAACAAAATTTATATTTAAATATTTTGTTACCTATGTTTCGTAAATTATAAAACTGAACTTTTTTGTTCTAATTACCATTTTACATTTTGGTTGATTGTGCCTGCAGATTTTAAAGCAAAACCTGACCCAATGTTAAACTATAGGTCATAACAATCTATTCTTTAAAATATTCAAAAGAAACATACTGTTTTTAAAGAATGCTGTACGTGAAAGAATTATTGCACAGTATAAATGCAATTTCGCATTAGCGCCACTAGTTCTTCGCTGTTACATGCATTTCGCTATTCGCTAGTTACTTCGCTTCGACAGGTGCTGCATCTCTTAGTTCAGATGCGTTTAGTTTGCGACGAACTGCTCATGTTGTTCGAAAGCTCATGCAAGAGTACAGCGGTAAATTTGAATTTTTATCTTAAAACTTACCAAGTTTTACTGTAACACACTAAATCTCTTACAGTAGCACTGTATTTCAATTTTCGCTTTTGCAAATACACACAACATGGAATGTTTTTTATGCTGAAAATTATGTTAGTTTGTGATGTTATCACTAATTGGACTTGCTCGCCGTTAATTAAGATTTTAATCTATTATTTAGTTATCAGAAATGCATTTGCAGTATTATTAGTGTTGCAATGTATGCTTTTTACCATACTTGAAAATGGGATAGTATATCAAAAATCATCCCGTCTTCCTTTAAAGCTTCGCAGTTGTCAGCACTGAGGATATGCCGCATTTTTTTATCTTTGTTTAACATCTAGGAGAAAAGAAAAGGTAAACTGGATAAATACTACTAAAATCTTGGAAAGATTACAAAAAGTTACTGAAAATTTCTACTACGAAACTTAATAAATTTCATTGAAAATGAACTTGAGCTAAAGATGCAGTTATAAGCAAACCAAAACGAAACTTTGTTACAGTAACAACAATAATGGTCATAGCCCAGTGCTTTTATATTCTTGGTTTTATCTAATAGTAGGAAAAATATGCACACTGATTCAGATAGCTATACCTTTGCAGTGTGAAAAGTCAGATAGACCCAATACATTCAGAGATTGAATGTCATTGAATTCAGTGCTTCACAGATTTGTTTAACTGTGCTTATTGTATGATGAAATTGTCTTAGCTTAAGTCATGCAGTATAACTGAATAATACCAGTTAAAAAGTGAACATGTGATCTGTATATAACCTATCGTATCATTTTTGATTGCAGAGTTTCTTTGGGTTTGGGTCTTCAGTTGACATAGATGTTGTGTTAGATGGTGCAGAGACAAGGAAGCAAGCTGAAATTAAAACAGAAGATGGCAGAAAGGAAAAACATTATTTGTATTATGATGGTGAAACAGTTTCTGGACAGGTACTTGTATACCCTTAAATACTTATTTGTATTTGTATCCTGATTTTCTTTGAATTTACACAACAGTATGTTTAAGTTATTAATTAATTAATTATATTATTTATGAGTTTTAGTTTATTGTTTGTTCAACAGTGCTTTTTTAGCTTAAGTGAAATATTTATATTTTAATGTGTGTATATGTATATGTATTGCAGGTGAATGTAATCATGAAAAGGCCTGGGACAAAACTCGAACACCAAGGGGTAAAAATTGAGTTTATCGGACAAATAGGTAAAATATTTCAACTATTAATATTACTCCTTCAGGACTGTAAGAGTTTCCTGCATTTTGCATAGGTTCGTGAAATCAGTTAATGCAGAAAATTTCAACTGTCCAGACACACAGTGTGATACACTTTAGTCTAAAGTCTACTTTTTGTTTTAAGGAGAAATTCCTAATAAAAGATGAGATTACCTTAATTTGTCCTTGGCTGATTGATTGTTTTTCGATACTCTGTAAAGCCGACAATTTTCTCAGGTTGTAGCAAGCGGGCAGTCATGCAAGTGTATACCAGACTAAGCTCCTTCAATAGGCTAAGTTTGAATGGCTGAAAAGAGCATGTTTTTCTTAATATTATCTAATTAAATCACTTGTAAATGCTTAAACAAATAGCATGATTGGAGAAAATTCGTCCCCTGAATACAACAGTATCTAATTTGTAATCATTTAGCTGTGTCTGTGCTTATACACCTTACTTAGCAGAAAGTCATATGTCTTAGAAGACCTATTTTGGATGGTGCGGTCCTGAAGGAGTTAATATATACGTAAGTAGCTGAAATGAGAGTTTTTTAAGACAATCCTTTATAGGAATTATTATCATGTTGCAGAATTAGAATAAGATCTTTTCTCTAAGCTAGCACTTTTTGCAACACAATTTAATTAACTGCAATATAAATTTGTTTCCTTTTTTTATCTAAAAATGATAGTGATACAAGTAAAAAAAACTAGTTTTTTGCATTTGCCATTTACATTATTTTACAGAATTATATTATGACCGTGGCAACCATCACGAGTTTACTTCATTAGTAAAGGAGTTGGCCCGTCCCGGTGAGTTATCACAAAATGCTACGTACCCATTTGAATTTGTACAAGTAGAAAAGCCTTATGAATCTTACACTGGAGCCAATGTACGGTTAAGGTAACTACTTTAAAATAATTAATAATACAGCTAATGATAACAGCATTTACTAAGACTAATTTTTTATAAAGTGCTTGTTTAAGACTAATTTTTTAAAGTGCTTTTTTAAGATTTAGTGGTGTTATTGTAATGCACTGTTACTGACCTTTAATGGTGGTTTGCCATCTCAGTTATTAATAGACATGCAAGTGACATTTTAGCTAATCAATTACGAATAGATGGATTGGTAAAGACATCATAATTTGCATGTATTTATAAACCATTAAGAAACAAAAATTATGAGCAGGCCAGTCAGTCCAGCCTTCCCTGTAATTGTGGGCAAAATATAATGCAACCTATTTGTCTTTTTTGTCTTTCGGATCTGAATTATGCTATTTGCTGCAAGAACAAATTAGATTTGTGATTTAATTTCCAATCAATCTCTTGGTTGATATTTATTTTGAAGTCTTTATAATTCTGATTTTTGCTTGGTAAGTGAAACGCATTTGTTAATCACTGACTGATTGTATTTTTGCATTTGCTACAAATGAAAGCTTTATTTGCATCAGTTCAATGTTTTCACTGAGACTCTATACCTAATATCAATTTTAGGTATTTTCTTCGAGTAACTATAGTAAAGCGAATCAGTGATGTGGTTAAGGAAATGGAGATCATTGTGCACACATTGTCAACATATCCAGACATGAACAACAGCATTAAAATGGAAGTTGGCATTGAAGATTGTTTACACATAGAATTTGAATACAACAAATCCAAGTAAGCATTCCAGTTTTAACAGCATCTGTTGGTGGTTTTAAAAATTGACTCATGTATGATTGTCCCTGTTCTAGTTAACATGTGCATAAAAAGCTGCTAGTATGGTCTAACTTACTGATGTATTATTACTGTAATACTGGCTGTAAAATGTATTAATATAAATGGGTATACTTATCTTACGTTTAAAAAATCATAAACTTGATTATACTCAGTTAGTTTAAGAAGAGTTTAGTTGCAGCACCAGAATTTTAAACAATTGAATTAGTCGTCTAATAATCGTGCATATCTCTGTCAAGTCCCAAGCATTTATACATCTGTGACTCGTCAGAAGCTAGTCAGGTTTGAGTGTTCAACAATGACAGTGCAAGAAGCTAGAGTCGTCCAAAGGTTAATAAGCTTAAATTTATACTTTTTGTAATAAAGTTACAGACAAAGTGTGAAACGGGTATTCTATAGAATGTCTAGGCATTTTATAGAATGCCAAAACAAACCAGGTAAATTGTCTAAAATAGCTCATTCTACACTTTTCCTAGGCATTATATATATAATGCAAAAGCTTGTCTAGGCAAAGTATGTAATAGTTAGATTTTGAATATAATTTCCTAGGCATTTTATGGAATGCTGATAAAATCGTAGTTAATCTATACATTGCCCATCAGCAGTCCGATGTATCTAGAAATATGGGAATTTTGCTAAGCATCAATCTATCCGATATATAATATTGGCTACCTGACAACCCTAGTGTGAATGATGTGTGTTGTCTTAACAAGTTTCTAGTTCCTTTGATTGACATTGTTCAAATAAGCAGAACACGGTTCATGTTCACTATGCCATAAAGCTACTTGTAGATTGAAGGGGCAATTAATTAAAATTTAGCACGCAATTCTATTTATGTTTACATATCTACTGGAAAAAAGTAATTCACTGTTAATCTATGCCTAGTTGACTTAACGAGAACGATACATATCAATAATTATCGATTATTGTATCGATACTAAAAATTATTTTATCATTATCATATAGATATTATTCTAGGAATTTTGTTGTCATATCGTATCGTTGCTTATTGTTTACCTCTGTAAAATCGCTTCACTTTGCTTTCCTATTTATTTTCAGTAATTACGAAAAAAGTGGCTAAAAAGAATTTATTTTATGTTATAAGCTTCTCACACACTGAATCGTTTTCTTATACTTTCACTTAGCAATAACAGCTATCTTCATTTTGAATCGTACTGATGCGTGGATGTCAAATATGCTGTACCGTATTTCAGTGTCACTTTTCCTGTCCCTTGCTGCTTGCATAGATAAATATATTTATCGTAGTAGTATGCTTACTTATTTATGAATTGCTATGACAACGAGGCAGAGAATTTCATCGTATACATGTATTTGGCACATGAATCGGGAAACAGCTTGCAAAAATTAAGGTTACACAACATAGAGACACCTCACATGACTTACACTCTGTCAGTGGTAATTGTTTAGCAGAAATAATGGCTAAGAAACTGTTCAGGATAATTTTTCAGAATCACTTTATTTTTACTAGTGAAGGTACAAAAACATTTGCCATTTGTAAGTACTACAACCGAAAGTACAAATATTACAGCTTAACTGTTGCCAAGTGATTCATTTTATGTACCTGGCTTCTTAGTTCTTACTCTGCAAGCACTAATGGCTGCACTTGTGAAACTACCTATTCTATTTACATAAGCAGTTTGTATATGTGAAATTCGTCCTCTGAGTTTTAGAAATTTATCCAAGCAGAGATTAGCAATACTGAGAGCACATGGGAATATGAATATGTTTTATTATAGGCCACTGGAAACTGACTAACAGTGACAGGTGTGGATTCATGAAGCTAGGCTTTGTAGTACATGCCTATATTTGTGGTGTGTGTAGTACCACCATCTTAATCTGACTTAATTTAAGTGTTGAATGTGACAGCACATTTAAGTAGCAGTGAATGCATATAATTAGCGTTTCACTTTGTGTTATGTTTGCGGCTCCCTAAAAGCAGTCTGGCGATGCTACTTAATGAATAGATAGGCTCATTGAGCTGAAAGCCTGATAAATAGTTTTTCAACCAGACGTTAACAGGTACAAATTCAGTATCGTTTTTATCATTCAAAATAATTTATCATTTCATATTGTATCCTCTAAATATAAATTATCGTATCGTGTCGTTACCATATCGCCAAATTTGTATCTTTTAATATCCCTTTTAAATAAATTGTGTTTACAGATATCATTTGAAAGATGTGATAGTTGGCAAAATTTATTTTTTGCTTGTTCGGATCAAAATAAAGCATATGGAACTGGCCATCATTAAAAGAGAAACGACTGGTTCAGGTAATATATAAGTAACTTTGTTATGACAAATAAATTTCATATTCAGCGATATATATTATTTGCAATTTTAATTTCGTTCAGAAATGGTAAAGTGTCTGTGTGCAACTTAGATCATTCACTAAAAATGAAACTTGTGCTATAATAACTCCACACACTGGTTAAAAGACTTCGTTTAAAAAATAATAGTCTTTTTAGTTTCACAAGTGCTATCAACTTTTTGGTCTTTTCTATGTATGAGAGTTTATTATCTGATGTTTTAACATCAAGTAGTATTGACTATAACACTACTATTTCCTAGATTTTTGATTTTGAAGTGATCTTTGCATATCCTGAAATGAAAATGCAAAGCCATGATCATGCCTTCAAATATCTGTTATATTGCAGACTTTACTTGGAATATTTTGTTAACAGTTTGTCCATGTTTGGTACCAGTTGTCAAAATTTTCTTTTTGATATAGTGAATTAAAGATTAGCTTGATTTATTCTTTGCTAAATGAAATGGCAATTTCAAAAGCAGAATTGAAAAGTTTACTAACTTATTTTTGCAGGACCTAACACTTTCAATGAGAACGAGACCATAGCCAAGTACGAGATCATGGATGGTGCACCAGTGCGAGGAGAATCCATACCAATCCGGTTATTCCTCAGTGGTTACGATTTGACACCCACGATGAGGGACATAAACAAAAAGTTTTCTGTGCGATATTACTTGAATCTAGTTTTAGTTGATGAGGAAGAGAGACGGTATTTCAAACAACAGGTACATGAGACAAAATATGTTTTTGCTTGATGTTTGAAGTTTTCTACTACAGTCTTTCAGCTGCATCCACAATATTTGACTTGCTCCCCCACAGGAGTTGTAAACAGCATCTAGCTAAATTGTTTCAGCAATTGTTTTGTAATGATTATAGATATGGCGGCAGATAAAGATTGCAAATATTTTTTGTTGCCCCAACTGGGATAGCGTTAATCATGTCTGTTTTCCTAGCATAACAAATGCGTGAAAACCACTTATGTTATACAGAAAATCTCACTATTTTTTGACAGGATTATACATCTTGAAATTTGGTATGGACTATGGAGAATAACAAAAATTTTTAACTACATAAACCCTTTAGTTTTCTGAATAACATGAATCCGTAGTCCATACCAATCCATATAATAATATTATATGTTATATTATGCTGTGTTATGTTATGTTATGCCATGCCATCCTGTGCTGTGCTGCATTGTATTGTATTGCATTATGCTATGCCATGCTGTGTTGTGCTGTATTGTATTGTATTGCATTATGCTATGTTATGTTATATTAATAATCATAAGATAACTAACAAATTTTAAACTTAAATGTTTTAAATCTTGTACAAATAATCACTAATTTTGTGAAGTGGAACTATCTTTTGTGCTACAACGACTTTTCCATGTAACCAAACAAAAAATTTCCTTCTATTAAAAATGAAAGAGCAAAAAAAGCTCAATATGTGGTAGGTGTTTGTTAGTTTCTAATGAAAATTATTGCTTTTACTTTTCATGTTTAGATATTTATCACAGTAATTTAAATTTTTAGGAAATTATTTTATGGAGAAAGGGAGAAAAAGCGCGGAGACAGATACAACAACCAGCGATTCCCACAGCTCCAGCTCCAGAAGTTACTCAGGATGCAACGACAAATGCAGATAATGGGCCAAACTGACCTTAGTTTACGTAACAGGTAATTCATTAGTGGTAACAATGTTTTCGCACTAAAAACTTCTTCAGATTGTTTGTTCTTGTTGACTGCTATGCTAAGCTGTTAGCGTAGTTAACTTTGCTAATGAATTCAGCCCAGTGGCATAGCTAGGGGTCGGATGACCTGTACTAGGCACTTCGATTAACTGCACTAAAAAATTGATTCTGTCAGAACAACATAAAGGTGTTACACATAGTGCGTGTACAGCAGGCAAATATTTTTGTGTCTAAATTTTCACGTCAGTAATTGTTGTAGGTGTAAATCCGTTGTTGTAGTGATGATGTATCATTTGTCTATCATAATTTGCTCATCTGTTGTTGTAGGGATTATGACATTTGCAATTTAATCGTTCTAAAAATTGGTCAAGTTTGCAGATCAGCTGTTCAATGCTGGTTTGTGAGTTTCTTACCATTAATTTACAAACATCTAAACGTTGTTCAACGTGTTTGTGTATTTTCCTAACAAAAGGCAAAATACCTGGCATTATTTAATTTTCCACAATTAAATTTCCCACTTTAATTTAACACTGTTTATAGTACTTGTGACAAAGGAAGATGATAAATAATGATTTAATAGTTTTGTTCTGCTTTTTCTTTTCTGAAGTTGTTTTCAAAATTTCTGCCCAGTACACGTCTTGAGCTGACTATGAAGTACATTTATGATCACATCCCTTCCTCTGTTAACAATTGAGGCTTCTTATTAGGCCTATTGTGCTTTTAAGCATAGAATGAGGAAAATTTCATTTTCACAAACAAATTTTTTTTTCAGTAGTGCTGTATTTTCATCAACTTATTTTCACAGCTTCTATTCAACTGCAATACAACACTGCTAAATTTTACAAATCTAAAATCACAAAGATATTGATAGATTTGTTTTTTTTTATCATTGGGGAGGGGTGGCAAATTCCTGTGCCGCCAAGGGTGCCACGAGCTCTAGTTATGCCAATGAGTTCACCTAGTTATGCCACTTAGTGCATGTTAAACTTTGTATGTTCCAGCACAAAAACATACCAGAAAAACTGTTACTAGGATGTTCCATCTGCTTTACCATCTTGTATTATTTACCTTGTTAAGGGAAGGGAAGATGTATATACTTTCAAATGTGGCTATAACTGAGACACTTTGTTGGTTCAACGTCTCCTCTAGAAGGATTATACTTGAGAGGATTGCTTCCTAGCAATTGCATATACTATTTATCAAGATGTTTGACAAACTTGGAAGAAAGAATAATTACATTAGACACACATTTAAAAATTATTTCTGTAAAGTCAGTAAAAATTTGCAGTAATAAAAAAGTCACATATACTTCTGGTATTTAAGTTTTTAATTTAACAAGCAGTTATGAAAGGGTTTTCCATGTCAGCAACATTGAATTTTAGTTAACTGCTAAAGTACTCATACTAACAGGTAAATCTATGGCAGTCAAAGCTACTTAAAATTAGGAGTCTTTTTACTAAGCAATTTGGTGTTATATCTGGTTAAAGCTTAATAATTTTTAATAAATGAACAAGATCATTTGACTGTCAAGGTGCAAAAGGACACAGCTGGACTTTTTATTTAAAGAATTTACTTTGCCTTCATTCAAAACCATTTCTTACATTCCATTCCAATTCTGATTCTCAAAATCTGTTTTTTCTAAATCTGGCTGTCTAAAAGGCTATGACAGCGTTTACGCATTGATGTGGTTTTTTATTATTTCAGGGTCACAACTTGACAATAAATGACCCCAGTGCTATTCGTAATACTGAATGGTAATGTATTGCATAAATTATGCTCATATAAAATAACAGCCAATGTGCATTGCATGGCTGGTTTTTTTCATGTGAATGAAGTTATGTTATTAATATTATTATTATTATTAAACATATGTATAGATGTGTACGATCAATGTAAAATTTGTCTAATTTTGGTAATTAGATAAATAATCGAATGGGATTGGTGTTATTTCGTGACATCCGCAGATAATGTCATGCGTTAGTTGTACAAATTTTAACTGTGGAATTCCTGTTATATATAGATGCTACTTAGTTTTGTGAGGGAGCATATTGATAACTTCGGTAAAACCGTAAAATTTCATATTAGGTACGTTGCGTGTAACTTCAGCCAATTTATAAGTGTTTGTAAATATTTTCTTTCTGCGTTGTAGTCATGCCTATGTTCTTGTAGTTATTGCATCAGCATCGATACTTTCTGGTATACCCATTCTCAGTATAACTACATGGTTTCATAACATGGTGTTTATCATTTGTACTAACTTTTCCAAATCCACTCTTATCCCATATCAACTGTTTTGTCCGTTAACTTTTAACCTGACTTCTTTATATCATTCATCAAACAGTAGGCAGACTGTCTTACAGTGTAATTACATAGTAGGGAGTGTTGCTGACCTCTTTCAGTGTTACAGGCAAGCTGAAGGTTTTATTTAGGGAGTTCAATAGATCTTTTTGCTGATGTGGAATACACAAAATTCGGTCTGGTGAGGACCAAGAATAAAAGTTAGTATTGCATCTGTCTCTGCAATACATTAGTATAGCAATGCTCTTTAAGACAGAACAAATGTGTTAAACAGTCAATTATACCAGGAGTATGTGCCCATCATAAATGAAAGCGTAAGTTTAAGGACTTCATTTAAATCGTAGCCATTCCATTGTTTTAGTCTATAGAATATTCGCTTCATGTACATACATTTTGCTGGTTTATATTTGTGACATGTATCTGATTGTGTACTTTCATATTTTACACAGTTAACAGGAAAATTAATCTAATACAAGAAGTATGTAGATAATATGAATGCAAAATGCCCAATTATATGTCAAGTTGTAATATAATAAATGATAAAAACTAAGTATTTGCAGCATACTTTATTCTTGGTATAAAAGCTAAGTTACTAATACAAGTAAATTATCCGACCGTTTATTTGCAATATTTCAACGTGTGAATTGAGTACAACTTGAGTACAAACCTTTTCATTGTCAAGCCTGAATGAAAATAACCTTGAAAAAAGAAATTTACAACATCTAAGTCAAAGGCAGATGCATTATAAATTAACAACTGGTCATAATCAAAAGAAAGTAACCAAAAAATGAAGTTATGTTTGACCCATTGTTTCGAAACAATGGTACTGCATAAAAAGTACAATATGTACAATAGTAAATACAGTGTACAATGCAGTCAAACTTTGTTATAACGCCCCCTTTATAATGCCAACCTCGCTTAATGCCCAAATTTTTAGCAAAACAATCTATATTTTGCAGACATGCATGTATTAATGCGCCTCATTATTATGCCAAAGTCGTCACTATAACGCCAACAATCCCAAAGCCGTACATAAAGTTTGACTGTATAATGTTGCCTGCTTGCTTTATCAAATTTATTCTACACTCAATATTTTGAAAAACTTTATCGATTCAATTTTGTTATTATGTAGACTTCTACACAACAGTTTATTATGAAGTTGTTCATATATTTTTTCTTGAAGTTCAGTACTAGCAAGTTTTTTACTAATTCTATGGTGCAGTACTCCCAACAATCATACTTATCTTTAATTTGTATACTTAAGTTTGTTTTTTCGGTCGACATTGGGTAAACGATATAAGGCAATATTATTAATAATGATAATGATTATAGTTCCCATGTTGCATAAATTAATCATACAATCTTTGTTTAGTAAAAACACACTATATGCAGGCAATTTCTTTCATTTAAAACAGTTTTCTTTCAGAGCTTTAAACAATTTAATGACTAAAGATGTGAAAAGTAAACAATAAGACTGAAAACAGATTAAAACAATTTCTGAAATTCGATTTTCACACTTTAGATCTAACATACTTGTCTCTGGATTAACTATCATCCTACTGTTTTCCATCATATTTTTCAAGATCAGCTAGGTAAATTGAATAATTTAGTTTCTATTTTTGCTATCATTACTCTGGCATAGAAATCTCTATAATTCTCTGGCAACTCGCCTATGACTTTCAATGCACGATCCAAGACTTGCATTGCTCTGGTAGCTAACAACAAATCCTTGTTGCCATAGGTGTCTTTTTTGTCATACATGCTAGAGTCTAACTCCCTCCAGAATATATTGATGGCAATGCTAAACTCCAGGGATATGACGTTATGAAACCACAGGGCTAAAGAAAAACAACATTGCAGAATGCAATTAAATAATATAGTGAGTCACACCGCTATGTATTGGCACTAAAATGTTTATTTGTCTTTAAACCAATATTACAAAAGTTAAAATGGCATAGGTTATACCATTGTGCTTGATAACGCTATCTGTAAATTTGCATGCGACTACAAAAACTAAATTCAAACAGTTCAGATTTCAAAGGTGTACATTAAGCACAATCTCTGCAGAATTAAGGTCTGGGTAATACGGACAACATAGTTATGCAGTGCCCACACTATCACATCATCATGATAAAATTATCGTGACTGAGGGCACCAACGTGAATCAATCAATGCTAGTGTATACAGGCAAAGTGCCATCACCATATACAATCCATCACGAAAACATGCTCATGCCATAATTAAATGTCCGTCATAAGTTTTTCACAATACCTTGTTGATATGTCGCTGTATGAAACAATGGTTTTGCTTCATGACGGAGTTCATATCAAGATTATACACTTCACTAGGCTAAAGACGTTATCGACAGTCTACGTTAACTATTTGCTTGTGAGACTCGCATGAGATCATATTACACACTTGTTTTTGCAACCTGTTATTACTAACTTCAAGTTACCTGGTATGAATAGAATATCACCCTCTTCCAGGACACATTCATACCGTGTTGCCTTAGCAAAATCTGGAAAACGAGTTAAATCTGGATTGTCAATATCAAGCACCTTAGACTTATCACCTGGAAATAAGAAAATATTATAGAGACTGAACACAAAGAAAATCCCTTGCAGAGTCAGTTGTAACAAGCTTATCGTGGTATGAGAGATTTCGGCTGCAGTATCTTGTTGAGAAATCACAGAATTAGACTTATTTTATTTTGTAACTAACTAAGTTCGATATTCATGTTTTGTATGATTACTAGACCAGATTCTGATTAGAAAATTTTAGTAGCTGCACAGAGACATACATATAGACAACATCTTTCAACAATAAGAATTTTGTCTTAAAGTTAATAATAACTTTAAAACTGTTCCATAGTCCATAGTTTGGTTTTGAATTTTTGTATAGTTAAATGTGCTCTTTAAAGGCACAAGTTTCAAATTTAGATAAATTACATAATAAATATGGTGTTGATAGTACAAGCCTTGTTTCGTCTTTGTAAGCTAACTGTAACTTGTAATCATTAAAATAAAATTTTTGAATTCAAAATCTTAGTACATTCTCAACTCATATTGTGAATCACACGGTATGGTGGAGTCTCATTTTTTTGTAAATGTATATGTGAATCTGGCTTGTAAAAAGCAAAAAAGTTTTTCATTTTATCCTATGATATAAAATCAGTGTATATAGGATCAGCAGGTTGCAATATATGTATATATATATACATATACATAATATATATATATATATAATGTATTCCAACTCAAGTCCAAGTCGAGCAGGTAGCAAATGTGTGTGTATATATATAGATATATATATACATTTGTTTGTGTTTAAAATGCATAATTAACACCACATCGCACATTACTATAAAATTCATCATATCGTGCTCAATGACACATACCATGCACGTTAACAGATTATTCCATTCCACAGTTTAGCATGTTTATCATATTGCAGTTCCATGCACCATGTCACACCCTTGGCATATTATATCAAAAAAAGTTGTAACAAATTTGCTGTGCTACAATATTTCAACAAGCACTATAAAATGGCACCTTATAATGTTTCTTGATGAGTCTGATAATAAATTTTTGTAACATTTGTTACGAGTAGTCAATGCTTAGGAAACAGGGTCTTATGGTGGACAGAGGAAGAAATGGCTAGGAGGTCCGAGGGAATACTGTAAGCTTCATTAGTGGAGCGGAATCCATAGCTTACATTGTAACAAAAACCAATGCATTTTCTTTGATTTTAAGTTTTTGAGGCCTTTAATGGTCGAAAAGAATTTCATTAAGCAGTTTTTCAACTGTTTCAACTGAGGATACAAAATTTTGGTCCTAATTCAGATGCAGCAATTGCTTTTTAATCAGTGAATTAACTAGTTTTCACCAACTAGCTTTTATACGTTACCCAGTTAAGTTTTAGCCTATTCAAACCATTTAACCATGAGGGATCACTGAGCAAACGATCTACAGCAAGGTACACTAGCTCCAATTTTCTATGTAATTACCATGCAGTTAATGCTAATCTTTAACATATTGACATACTTCTACCAAAAACAATCATGCCAACTGATTACAGCTAAATTTTGATTTACCACAGAGTACCTTTGTTGCACCCAGCTTTTCAAGTCTAAAGCAAAATAAGTTACTATGTGGAAATTGGGTTAACTCATTTTTTGCAAGAAACATTTTTTCCTGAAAAGTTGCAAGAAAAAATGAGTTGTAACATTTTAACACGAAGCATCATTTTTTTCTTTAAGGGGCAATCGCACCGACCTTTAAGTTTGGGGTATTAACAGACCTCGCATGGAGTGTAACTCGTGTCACAATTTGCTTTAGACTCAACTTGGACTCACGTGTCACTGACTCAATACTTGACTCAGACTTGTAATGACTCGGACTCGAAACGACGAAACACTGACTCGAAATGCACTAACAATAAAACAAGCAATAACATGTTTTAGCTAAGTAGTTACATTGTTATTAACTGAGAGAGCATTTCAATCTCACATCTGACCAGCATTCGTTGTCTACAACTGTGTCTGTATTATGCCTAAAGTGTAATTCTTAGTCTCTAGGTTCACCAGTAGTGTTTGCTTCTATGCTCAGTTAAAAAAATTCAAATGTTATTACAACATTGAAAGTAGCCTTGACATTGAACGAGAAAAATTCAAAATATATCGTGAACAGCTTTTTTGACAGCAGACTTTTTTAAACTGACTAATAAGGTATTCAGTTGCCCACCTCCTAGTGTGTCCACTAATTGAATGGGTGTTCAATCAAAGTGGTTTATTAGTAATAACACACTGGTTTGTTAGACATTTGATATCGTATTTCTTAAATGTAATAAGTAACTTGAATAACTTCTTATAGATGGTAATTAGCACTACTGATTGTAATGTCACTTTTATAATGAGTCTTACATAGCAAAATTTAAAACATCGATATTACTCAATAAATTTAGTGCAGTAATAAGCAAAATAACACCAAGTTAACAAGAATGGTTTATTACTATTAAATATGAACTTGAGAATCGATAAAAACTGGGATTACTTTGATTTAAAGCTTGATTTCAAGTTGAACAAACCACGTGAATAAGATTTAGGACTTGACTCAGGCATAGACGTACTGACTCAGACTTGGGCATAATGACTCGAACTAAGGATTAATGACCTGAGACTAAACTCGGACATAGGCCAGAGTGACATGAGACTTGAGTAGGACTTGAACCCCAAAGACTTGGGAGTCGACTTGGACTTGAGTTGAATGACTTGATTGTACTACAATGTTTATACATTATATGTGTAACAAAAGTCATAAGCGAAAGTGAGTATTGACAGTATTTTAACTGAACTTATGTTAACAGTTATAAAATTTTTTCCAATAAATGCAATACTCGCTATAATCACAGTATAACACCTGTAATTAAGCTTTAAGTTAAATATGAGTTAATTTTGGTAATAATCCTCCTTTTCCTCCTACAAACCGTTCAAGTACAGATTTAAAGCATCCTTTGGACTATACAAAATTGCTCTTTTTTTGCCCTTGATTTGTATCAGAAGATTGTCCATCACCTGTAAAAATGAAAAAATAAAAATACGTGTATATAAAACCTATGTATATAAAAATTACTAATAGAAGGATGTTGTCACGAAAGAAACAGGTAATGTACTTGAATAACAGACTTGCCAAAGCGAAAACATTCACCTCAAGAACACCTGGATTTCCAGTAATATCAGCTTAAACACCAAGCTGAAACTATTTAACACTTTAGTGGAATCAGTCTTAATGTATGGCTCTGAAACTTTATAGGCGTATTTGCAAACCAGAACTGTATACAAGTATAACTGTATAATTATACTGTATAACTATATATAGTTAAAACTGCATTATGACGCTTCAAAAAATAGAAAGCTTCCGGTTTTTTCAGCTGCCAAACCCAGATCTTCATCAGGAAGAACCATCTACTGGATTTAAACATATGTGTAAAATCCATAACAACCAACATTTGTGCGGTTGCTAAGTGTTTTATAGAAACGATGGCTAACTTTAATAGTGATTGTCTCAAGATGTTCTTCCTTGCGTGTACTTCAGCTTCAATAAGGATTATCTCAGCTTAGAAATAACTTATAGCAGTGACCTTGGTATCAAAATGAAATGGAGATTCAGGATGTGTGAATACCTGGAAAGGCTAAATTGTCGACTTGTGGATGATTTTGCTCACATATGTACTTTCTGCACTCTAGTCCAGTATCATTTTTACAAAGTTTTAGAGGTACACTAATCTAGAAAATGAACCTGCCCTCTTTAAACAATTTAAGCATGAGGGTAGCAAAACTTACATCATAATGAGTCCATAATTGTGTGCCTGCTGATGCCATTCTAAGTACACTGGAAAAAAATTGACCTTTCTCAAAAAATTCTGGAATGTTGATGTCATCAGCTAAATACGGAAACTGGATTTTAATATTGGCAACATCTTTCCGTACATCACAACCCAAAGAACGAAAATAGTATTTTTCATCCTACAAAACCATAGTCATGAATACAACATATACATTTATCGGCAAAGAACTAACCAATATAACCTATCATGCTACGGCAAAATGTAAACTGTAAGATGTAAAATAGCAAACTCATTCTGCTATCATTTGAACCTAGTACACTGTTTTACTGTAGTGCTTTTTGTAACTTACACAGGTACCTATGTCTGAACTGATTTTATTAGGAATTAAATAATGCAGCTTTGATTCATTAGAATGACCACCATAACTTTTATTGAAGTTTATTTACAGTTCAGGCAATGTTTTTAACATTTTTCAGTCATAAAATTTCTAACTTTTAGTACTTTAAAATCTAATCCACTCATTATTGCCTCTCAAATGGACCATTTTAATGCAAAAACAGCCAGAATGCTTGTACAGTAATTTACTCTAAGATCAGTTAACTGAAAATCCAGTTATCTAGCATTTTGTGGTTACTATTAGTATCGAATTTGCATAATTGCTGCTCTGCTGTAATAAAGATGCTGGAAGGTCAAAGAGCTAGTACACACAGAGACCTGCAACAATTACAAAAACTAAGTTGTAACCAGTGGAGTGCAGTGGGTTGTGCAACAACACATGCAGCCAGCTAGGGGGTCTGGAGGAGCGCTGTAAGCTCCCCCAGCGGGGTACTGGGCGGAGTCCGGGCCACCAATGCACTTTCCAATATTAAAGAGAATTTTGGAGGCCTCAAATGAGATCTAAATTCGGCTACACAAACGTGAAAAATGTACTTATAATAAGTCGATTTTTAGGCAAATCAATATAACTTTTGTAGGTAACGTAGAAAATAGATTTATAGTTATTTGAAAATCAGCGGCCCTATGGATGAAACAACAAATTGTAGTCCTTATTCCGTTTCTGTTGTCGAAGGCTTACCTAAAACAGTTGATAAAGTATTGTACAATCAAGTTTCAACCTACTTGAAAACCATTAATTTACCGAAACAACAATTTCGGAAACAGATAAAACATCGTTGATGTGGTATTACTTTGTTATAAATAGAAAACTAGAAATAAGAAGAGATAAATCACTGTTGGCCAATAGCAGCTGAAATGTTAATAATATTTTTTTTTTACATTTGAGACAGATTGGTCTACACACAGTGAAAGAAATAACCATATCTAGCCCACTTAATTAAACTCATTTTATATAGCATCCAGCATTAAAATAAATACAATTTTTATTTACTATCTGCATAGAAAAATGTTTATAACTATAAAACCATTCACTTATTAATGAATTATCTCGCTGACGATTTTAAATTCTGCATACAGTAATTTGTTCATATAAATTCCCTAACTTATAGCCACAGAAAGCCGGAAAGTCATACAAAAATTGACTAATTGGTGATGTTGAAATGCAAAGTAATGCAACCAAACTATAGCTCTAAACTTGGAAAATTTAGGAAAATCTTTATGGCTTTTTGTCCCAATGTGCAAATAACTTGCCAGAAAAAAGACTGCTGTAAACCTTTCAATCAAAATTTTACTCATGATTCGTAATATATCTAAAATGTGGTTGCGTAAAAATGTATTAAAACTCAATTGTCTTTTGTCAGCTGCTTGCCATATTGCTAATTAACTTGCCGTCAAAAACTGGGTGAAATTTTCTAAATTTAGTGGCTTCATAAGGTCTAAGCTACAATTATGTAGTGTAATTCAACTAGTGATGCAGTTTATTGCTTGTACCTAAGCCATACCTTGTTTTAAAACCAACTCTTACATCCTAGCTAATTAAAAGTATGTTAATATAGAGACGATATAAAAGAAATGCTTACCACACATACACTTCTCGCAAACTGAAGTCCAATTACTGCATTAACACTACACTAAAGTCCTATGATCAACTAAAGCAATAAAAATACAGATGTGCTGAAAACTGAAATTAACGCAATGAAAAGTCTAAACCCTACAGTAATTTATAAAACATGTAAACACCAAGTCACCGTTATTACCTAGCACTCTACAGCAGCCACAGAACTCTATTAACTACAGTACCCATATGTATTAAACAATGGCTCATATAAACCATGTGATGCATTCAGGTGTAGCTGGGCAGCGAAAACCCAAGTTGAACGAACAGCAGCATTTCTCTCGCGGATAAGCCTGGGATAAAAAACAATGCTGTCGCTAAGTGTGATTGGACAAGTTTTGATTAAGCCACACCTCCACATTTTTCATTTTCAAAAATACTGTGCTTGCATACAGCTGCACCACTTGGTTAGTCTAATTGTTTAGCAAAACCTATAGCCTACTGACGTTATAATACAATACGAGCGTAAAATGTTAATAAATATTTGCAATAATAGTTAATTATTAGAAATATTCACAAGTACTTTTTACATCATAATTATTTTTTGGAAATTATAAGGCATGCAGTGCACGTGATGCATGCATGGGCTGCAAGTCACTGGTTGTAACTTAATGAATTGAGCCAAATAACTGCAGTATCAAAACAGCAAAGCTATATCTGTACAGTGACTGCAGTACCAAAAGTAACGTTCAGTTACTTAGAATCAGTGCTGTATTTTAAAAGCTTCGTGCATGCAGATGTTTAACGCTAACCATTTCCAGCATTGTTCTTAAGATAACTTAAATGCAAATGAGGTGAAGACAGCTATAAACTAATAACATGAGAGTTTTTTAGCAGGAGAACTTCATCTCTATGCACATGGGAAAGTGCAATTAGCGAGTGGTCAGTAGTAAATCATCACTGCCTGCCTCTGACTGCTTATTACTGTTAATTTCTATTATTTCTGTTACTGGTGATTTCTGTTAACAGGGCTTCTTCATAAAATGCAAGTATAGTAAACAAAATTTCAGCCCTTGAAGCCTGTTAAAATAAAATATGCGCTGTTAAGTGACTAAAAGGTGTCAAAAGATCAGCGTCACTAAAACGAAACATCGTTAAATAAGGAGTTATTAAGCGAGGACTTACTGTATTATTCTTAGTACTAAATGCTCAATGTTTATACCTTACACAGAAAATATTCATCATGTTCCTTTTCTGCAACTCGTTGAATAAGATCTTTAAAGGGAAGTGATCTGTAAGCATCAATAAAAAAATTTATATCAAGCAAAAAATGATTTCTGTTTTAATAACTATCCCCTATTAAATATTTCAAATAAATATAAAAATCAAGTATTTAAAACAAAATAACAATTATCAATTATTCAACTATAATAATCAACTATGTATGTCAATTATAATCTGCTGAAACATATGGTTTTACTTATGGGATTAACATATTAACATGTTATGAGCTTAATCTTGATTTGAGGCATATGACATAGACCTAATTAAAACTGACGGCTAAAAATAGACGATTTTCCACTACAGCAATTATGGATTCATAGTTGCAATTTTAATGCAAGTGCAATTTGAACTTAGATTCGTCAACTGAATTACATCATAAAAATAGGCTAGGTTAAAGAGTTTTTTAAGTTTAACAATAGCATACAAATCATGCCTAGTTGAGGGCAATAGGGTGTTTATGATCTCGAAGAATTGTCACCACGAACACTATTCACAAGGCCGTACACAGTGAACACTATTAGCTTAAAGAAGAGGCAAAATAAGACATTTAACCCACTATTACTTAGTGAAACATAATGTTAACTGATGTCAAATACCAAAATCCTAGAAAATACAATTTTTAAAAATGATTACTAACCTATACAAAAAGTTTTTGTTCAAAAAGTCCATCTGAGGCACAGTGCATACATGTACTTTCACCTCGTCATCACCAGCCCGTTCTGTTAGATATTCTGGAGTCCACATAGAAACACAATTTCCTATATCCATATCGTGAAGCACAGCAGGCTCATGCTGAAAAATTTACACAGACAATATTAAATGTGCATTTCCGCTGCCATAATCTTTACCGAAGTTTAATTATATTTGCTTAAGGCAATATTTTGATCTTTTTTCAGTCTAACTTCTCTAATATTGCTAACTTCTAGTACTTTAAAATCTAATCCATTCATTATTACAACTCATACAGGCCCTTTCAGCAGTGCAATAACAACTAGAACGCTTGTCGAGTAATGTATTCTAAAATCAGTTAACTTAAAATTCAGTCATTCAAGCACTTCGTAACATTTTTGGGAATAATTAAAACAATAGTCCTTATTCCATCTGCACTACCAGCACGTGGCACGCGTGCTCCATGCGACACTGGCACACGCATTCCTAAACAGAAATTGTTTCTAACTTGGTAGCATGCGACATTACATGGTTTTCTATCAGCGGCAAGACTTTACTATCAAAACAGGCAAAGAGAAATTTATATTAAATGCGCAAGGTTATCCCTGCTTGTAAGGCTGATCCACAGAACAGTTTAAAAGAATACATATTAACAAACAGTACATAAACCAACTCTTGAAGCACTTGACATTACAACTGATGGTAGCAAATAATTATTTTGTTTGTTTATTTGTTTATTTCATGTTTCGAATAAGACTTGAGCAAAACAGTGCAACAGTGTAAAACATGACATTTATCCACAAGTTGACAACAAAATTTGCATTCAATTACAGCTGTTTTCCAGTGAAAGAGTGCAGACTAATACAGAGATTTATAACTAAGTTTGCTACAGTTCGCATGTAAGGCAGATGTAAAAAATGTATGTGAAGCTCCAATGGCAAACCACGGGTGCAAAACACACTTTCAGCACAGATACGGCTTAAGACACAGATGGAAGTGGATTAAGGACTTCGATTCATATAATTGTAGTTCTCTTGCAGATTAAGACAAAGATATCAGTGGATAATGGACTTTGATGCTTAACTTTTCAATATTCAATAATAGAGATGCAATTTGACTACAGTAGATGGAGCTTAATAGACTCACTTTGGGACCGAAGTGTTTTGACCCAATTAACCTATCAACCGATCAGTGTAGTATTACTGGTATAGTATGAGTCACCAGCTTACTATGCACTACAAAGGTTTTTAATGAATTTTAGAAACAAAGTAATGCCTAAATTCCTTTGTGCAGTTAAAAATAAAAAAATTATATTTTAAAATATTACTTTATATCAATGAATTGGCCAAAAATTAAAAAGTATACTTTTCTAAATCACAAAAGTCTGTTTATTTGCAACAATTACAAAAATTCCTTCAAAGTCAGCTGCTTCATTTCACCACGAAGAAGTTGGCTCACAAAGTTCTCATAATGATAAAAACATTGAAAATCTGTTGTTGTATGATGCACAAATTCTCGTAAAACAGTTAGTACTTCGCGTGCTTAAACTGTTAGTGTTGCCCGTGTTTTCCCGCAAGTAGCTTCGTCTGTAGTTTCGCCTAAGCTCCTGCTTGCTATTGTGACACACTGTACTGTACCTGAATCCCTGGCATAACAGTAACATCTAACTGATTAAACTTTCCGGCAAAGACAGCCAGAGTTTCAAAAGCAAACCACTAAGCAAGTGATTAAATGTTTAGCTTCCAGGAATTCTAGGGTAACGAGGTCAATTGGAGTGGACTGGCAGGTCAAAGCAAACCATCAGGCTAGCATATTAGTGTATGATAAACATTCCTGCTTACAAACAAAACTATACTTAGCATGATTGTTTTTATGTATATTATAGGACAAAAGCAAACTAAGGTGCTATAAAAGTTATATAAGCTTATTAGTCACACGAAAGTGTCTTATTGAAGCATGTTGAGTCAATTATGCAAAGTCATTTGAGTCAATTACCGACAGTTTTTATGTACAATAGAACGCAAGCAGCCCATACCAGGCGGTTTTGAGTCAATTAAGCAATTGAGTATATTAAATGTGAGTCTATTAAATACCGCCTACTATATAAGAGTTTATAACCCAAATCACTGTTAATACTGAGCAGAAAATATCACTAAATAATTTTTGAAAGTTCATTCATAAATGTGAAAGCAACCATCCAACAAGAATTGAAAGTTCAACTGTGACTAGTTAGTGCGCTTGTTAAAAAGATGATAACTAGCTAAATGCAGACCCAGATTTGAACCTATGAGCCTGTATCTTAAGTTATAGCAAATATTTCCTAAATGTTTGCAGTGACCAATCACAAAAACGAAAAAAAACATTATACCTTTTCATAGATGGTGTTAATAAATTCTTCTTTCGTTACATGTTTATAATGTAAAATCTGTTGAGTAGGTAATATAGGCATACCCATGTTATCAGTGCAGCACCAAAAAATATCTAGAACAAAAAACTTGTTTTACAAAATCTCTTGCAGTAAAACGAAACAAGCCCATTTCCAGTTTAGATGATTCACTGTTTAAATTATCAATCAATGCAGAATTTTTCTGTTTCATTAATCAATTATGAATTGATGACAGATTGGGCATTTGTGATGACTCAGACTGAATTTCGAAAGAGAAACAAAAGTTACAAAATAGCGCCGATCGAGGATGCCACTGGAGGGAGAGAACACACAATCTGCAAAATGGCAGTGGTTTAGCAAAGTCGGATGTCGTACTAAACGCGATAGTCTCTTTTACTTTCCAATAAGTTCACACTTTTTTTAGTAAACCACTGCTCATTTCTATGTTGTGATAAAAAACAACCGCTTTCTGGAAACGAAAATATTTCAATAAAACGAGCAATCTTTGTTCGTTTTCATTATGCTGACACTAACTTTTAAATAATTCATTTATATATTTAAATATGACGCAGATCGTTATTGCTTTACATCAGTGTGCAGATAAACAATGCATCTTTCTATTGAAGCACTGTTTCAGCGATATTTTTGATGTGGGCAATCTCAAAATGCGTTAAAAAAGAAACACCTAAATTGCAAACTACCCCAAAACATGCATTGTTAGGTGAGAAAAAGGCGTTAAATGTTCCTCGTTGTTAAAATGTCGCAAAACGGGGAGTCGTTTAAGCGAGGACTTACTGTATTTGGAATATTGTGACTCCCAGGCTCGGTGGAGTAATTTCCGTCAGAACAAACTATGCAGATTATGGACACACCACGCGGATTACTATCGAACTGAGTCAGCTATTGTCATATGTCACCTCACTACAGATTTACGTGTGTTAACAGAGAGAGATTGCTAGATTCACACAAAAACTAACGCAACAAAGGGTGCCATGTTGATGGGTAAGCTACTGCTTTATTCTAATGAGTGCTTGTTATTTATTAATGTGAAATTTTTGCAATAACATTTGTTATGGGAATGCCATGTATGAATTTGTGTCCACATAAAAAATTAGTTAGAATTGCCAACCTCATGCATTGTCTATAAATGTTTAAATTGGGCAAAAAAGCATTGATCAGGAAGGTCTTTTGCAGGTAACAGCATATACATTTTCATTTAAATGAAACAATATTACTGTATTCTTACCAATTGTCTTTTATTTGCAAAATGATTCAAATATTCAAGAAACTACTATAATTATTAATTGTTATAATTGTGTATATTCATCAATTAGATCCAAATAATTATTATTATAGTTTTACCTATTACATACTGTAGACCTAATGACAAATCGAAAGTTCCAATATTTTCACTATTATGTTTATTTTGGCCTCTACATAATATATGGTTCAAATCTAGGGATTTGTTCCAAATATTTTCCAGCAAATTTGGTTTCAAAAATTCAACTATTATGAATTTATTCCATCTGGCATCACTACACAAAATATCTTCTGAACAGGTTTATTAGTGAAAAAAACATTTCATGAGGGGTTTTCTGTAAAAGGTTTTTTCTTGAACGAAAAAGGCAGGCAGAAACAAAGGTGTCCGACAGCAAAACAATTTTTGGGGCACAGCATAAAACTATTAGATCTATTTCAGGGTCATTAAGAACTTAATTGTTAATTAACTACTTTTCTTTTAAGTCGGTCTTCTCTTAATTATCGGGTCAAGTCGCTTAACTATGGACTGTTTTCCACGATGTGAAAAATTACATAATGTTTAATATCTATACCTGGAAAGCAATTTTTTCCAAGTGAACAGGTAAGTTGTTAATTTGCCCACAGCATCCTGTAAATTTGAAAAACAGAGTATACCAGGCTATTTTTAGATTAGCCATAATTGATTTAGATTTATTCATTTTAACAGAACAGGTACATCAGCAATATAAATCATAAATGTTAGTTTGTAACTAATTAATTATCTACTAGCTTATAACTAGTCTTATAACTAGAGCGAAATAATGACTGTGGTCAACATTTAAAAGAATTTCACTAGAAATGGCTGCAACAGTATTATTATACATACAGACAGTTGCTGTTGCCCAACAATATGGTGCCTTTTGAGCGTCACATGTTCGAAGTATTGTTCTATACCTAAGCTAGCAATTTCTCTGTACGCAAGCACTTCATCTAAATCCGTGCAACCCGCTGATTTGTTGTTTGCTGACTGAATACAGAAAGATTCACGGCAAGCATTAAGTGAAATAAATTGATTTTAATTTCATTCACATTAGTAATAGTTATTATTATCTATGTTGAAAACCGCCTCATCTTCATCATTCAATGAATCATATTGACCAGGGACACGATTCCATTCACCACCGCATGCCAGGAATCCCTACTCGCTGCAATGCCCCAAGTGTATTTATTTCTAAGAATCAGTGCTGAAGTATTTAAATTTTTCTGTGAAAAATCTAGATATGTTAACATTTGTCCTCCTGCAGGTTTTCTAGCTGGTTCTATGACTTATTGAAGAGCTATTTTCACTGGATTATCTCATCAGGTAGCCTAAGCATATGCCCAATCCGTCTTAAACAGTGTCTTTTTACTTTTCTTGT
This sequence comes from Tubiluchus corallicola, assembly GCA_030141605.1. Taxonomy (NCBI): domain Eukaryota; kingdom Metazoa; phylum Priapulida; class Priapulimorpha; order Priapulimorphida; family Tubiluchidae; genus Tubiluchus; species Tubiluchus corallicola. Next base: position 324,155 of record JAQGDQ010000127.1, read on the forward strand.
CCAAGGTTCTTCTTTTATTTTCTCATAGAGATCTTTGTTTGAGATTTTCTTTGGCTATCTGATACCCAAAATGTTTCTATAATGTAAAACCACCTCATTATCATCGTCATCATATGCCCGTCATGTCTATTGTAGACATTGGGCAGAAATAAAAGAATCTGCCTTCAGACAAATAAATGCAGCAGTAATCCAGTAAAAAACTAGACACTGCTATGCCAAACAACAACAACACACAACAACAGCAGCAGCAGTAGCAGCAACAACAACAACATCAAATATTAAAACCTACCACTATCAAATAAGAATGACAGTCCCAGACAAAAAAATCAGCTATACTTCACATCAGAATCATAAACTTACAATTTTAGCCATCAGAACATTGCAAGACTGCACAATTCTGGTAAACAGACTATAATAACCTTTGCATCATATAAGAAAAAATGTGGCAGAGTGCATTGACTGCTGCCTTAACATGGAGCTTAACGTTGAATATGCACGAGCCAAACAAATGCTAAAAGAAAGATACGGTGGTGAGTTTATTATGACGCAAGCGTGGATAAAGAAAATCGCAGATTTTAAGATCATTAAGGCATCGGAACCAAAAATGCACAGAGATTATGCAGACACTTTGAGATGTTGTTTTGAATCTCTTGCTGCTATGGGTCACCTGGCTGAAATCAACACTCAAGTCAAGGAAATTTGACAAAAATTATTGTCAAGCTCCCAGTGCACCAACATGCCACCTGGACGTGTCCGTATCTAGCTCTTGTGAAACCTACACCGTTAGCAGGTATACTGCATATGAAATCCAGTCAATACACTGAAAACCGCCTATCATATAGCATCTGTTGGGAGCCGTTTGGAGTACGCGGTCTACTTGGGCTGCCCAAGTAGGACACTAGAGACAGGTCGTGAATTCAGTCGTTAAGTGTACTGACACCGTCCGTTGTGCTTGTTTATGTAATAATAATAATTAAAAACGTTAATACACGTTGAATAATTTATTATACATCTAATAAAATAAAAGAATTTTATTCTGAGCTGGTAGAACGGACAATATTAAATTTGGTTTCGATATTAATGTTGTTGAAGTGAAAAAACCCCACTTTTTTGCGAATTCAACATTTGTTTAAGGTATATCATTTTTGATTTTGTCTCACTTCACAAACAGGTGATCCGTTTCACTACCTCTTGGGCAAATAATTGTTTTCTTATAAGTAAACGTTCTAGCGATCTATGTGTCCTACATGGGCTAGCGAGCCATGTAGGACAGTGCCCTACATGTTACAATACTACTGATAATATTAAAACTAATTATCCTTGCTTTTCTTAAATGTTAAAAATTACTTTTTGGTGTTGTGAAGGCTTAGCAGCATCTGTCTCATTTTTAAATTTGCAATTATTTCTGTAATAACTGTGTGCAGAATTTCTCTCTTTAAAGCATTAGATACTAGGTTTAATGTTATGATATATTAATGGAGTTAATCATAATGATGAAATTATTGTAAGAAATGCATTTGTAAATTGCCAAGGAATATCCATTTCTAAAAGAAATTTTGTTTTATGCTTTATTATGTCATAACAATACTTATAAACAATGGTAATATAAACTGGAAACAAGTTTTGCCAGAGCAAGTTTCTCGACAAAAATCGCTAGTGTCCTACTTGGGCTGCCCATGTAGGACACTACTTTTAGCGCATCAAGTGGTCTACTTGGCGCAGTGGTCCAAACGGCTCCCAACAGCATCATATCACATGCCGGTCACACCTGAGCAATAAGCATGATCTACTCAAAGAGTTCAATTTAGTTTCAATTCAATTTTATTGCGCAAATGCGCTATAAAGTACATTGGTAAAACATAATCTACAACATACCGTATTTTCCTGTGTATAAGAGACCCTTTTTTGCTCAGAATTTTCACTTTAAAAATAGGGGGTCTCTTATACATGGGAGTAAGTCTTTTCAACAAGATGCATAAATTGTGACACTAATGATTTTAAAGAAATAAGTGCTCTACAACTGTTTTGCGTGTCGCGTTCGACTATGAAGCGGTTGTAAGCAATACAAGCATCGTGACACAGGCATTATCTCCTCGTTTTCTCTTTTCCTGTTACAGGTTTGCAGGTACGCACTTTAATATATACCAGTACTCTTTTTCTACAACACATTAACTGGTTTTATTTTGTTTTCAGTACCGCACTGAGTTGAAAAAAGTTGTACTCTACCCTCTAAAAATGTCCGTCTGAAAAAACTTTTTTCCAGAATTTTTGCCTAAAAATTGAAGGGGTCTCTTATACACAAGGGTCTCTTATACACGGGAAAATACGGTAGGCCAAATAAAACATACATATAAAATTAATATGCATAAGCTTTGTGCAAATGGTTATTTTTGCAGACAAACATAACTGTAATGTAGTACAGGCAAGAATACAAGAAATCACAATTAAAGCAAAAGCCAAGGCTCTCGGGAAGATGAACTTATTCTAATATTTGAGAAAAATATTAGAAAGTTTCAGCAATGAAATTGTGGCAAGCGCCTCGTGTAATTAATAATTTCAATTTAAAATCGCGATCACTTCACGCTTGGGCACGATTCAGGCGATTCACAGCGGCTATTCTAATATTTCTAGGAGGCTCCTGTATATCCTCATCATAAAGGAGTAAGCCAAAAAACTGTATCCTGTCACGATGTTGTTCTTACACCTCTACACTGACCTCTACATTTAATTTTCATTAACATTCTAACTTCTTTTGAAACAAATGCTTTTCTAGCCGAAAACTTTTTTCCTCCTTTTGAGCAGCTGTTTCTGATATCAATAACTTGCTTGCTCCACTCTGTATATTTAGTTTGGAATACTTCACTTTTACTCCACATTTTAGTCAGCTCACCCTTTTCTGTTTTTTTTTCTGAACAACTCGAGTTCATTGGGCGACATCCTACAAATGCTTCTGTTGTTTCCCTTACTTGATTTATTTACTTATTGCCCGTCAGTGTTAACAAATACAGTGTTATGATCAGAGAACTTTTCAACTACCTGACCGTTTTCATTCTCTATACTGTACATGCCCTATAATTTCGGTTCATCTATTGTCATTAACTTTATCCATCGATTTCCTTTTTATTCACAACACAATAATCTAAAACAGATTTCTCTTCCGCCTCAACCCGTGTTCAGAGACATTTACATTTCTCCGTGGAAATAACTACACACAAATTAGTTTGATCAATTAACTTAATTAGTAATTTACCACCTGCACTACACTCTTTTTTATTTCCTTTGATGATGCTTCCAGTTTTACAGTTGAAATCTCCAATCAGGAGAAGACTCACTTTTGCTTCTAGCTTCCATGACATGTTTTGTTATATGGTCATACATCTTTTTCAATTGTGATACCTTTGTTCTGGTTTCTTGAGGTCCATATACAAGTCCAAGTCGTATTTTCATCTTCCTATTGTTAATTACACACCACAAGCTTTCATGATTTTCCTCTGTTCTATTAACGTCTACCATCACCCTGTATACTGCTGATTTTACAATGTTATCATCCCTCCATTGTTTTTATCTTTTCTCTCCATTTTAAAGCAACTGTATCCTTCAAATTCTATCATGTCAGACTCCTTCAAAAATGTTTCCACTAAGCAGAAAATTTCTGGTTTTCATTCTTGTTCAATGTTTGTAATTCAGCACTTTCTTTCTGATGCCATTACAATTTCCACAAATCGATGAAAAGTTTTTGTAATTTTTTTTATTTCTTTGTGATTTTTTCTTTTTAGTCTCTCGCTTCATTTCTATTGTCATCAAAACTTGTATTCCTTATGTTAGTTATCTCTGTACTTACACTATCATACTCATCAACTTTATTTACATATTTACAAACATTTCTCCAGATACCTAATTCTTCAAATCCCCCCATATGCCTCTCAACGGCTTCTATAACCACCTTTATCTGGTCATTTAGGTTTTTTGTAAAAAAGACATCCGTTGATTCTTTCTCAATTTCTTTGCCTTTTCCGTACGTGAATGCGGGTTTTTCTTTTACTTCATACTCCCAGTAACCTTTTCTCCAATTTGTTGGTCCATAAACTATAGTGTTTTCCAAAATTCTGCTTTTCTTCTGTGGCTTCTTCTCGTGCTCTGTGCCAAAACCTATTTTTTTTCCAAACATACAGTATTTCCCGTCCTCCCATTTCCACAAACTTCTTTCATATCTCCAAACTTCTCATGCTTATACCAGCGTTAACAGCATTTCTCCATGTTAACAGTGTAGTCCTTTATCATAAAAATTGCATAAGGGAACAGTACTTTCTTCATCTTTGTTTTCAACTACACCTCCTCTATTGTCTACATCTTCATCAACAGTTTCCCTAGATTTTACTATTTTCTTCGTACCTTCTACTGTTGTTTGCAAATCTCTTTTTTCTTTTGTTAACAGGTCTTTCAACACATAAAATGTTTGCTTATCCTTTTTTAATGCTTCACCTTCATTTTTTCTTCCAAGTTTTGCTTATACTTTTCCCACCCTCTTCTTTTAGTTCTTTCATTTATTCTCTTTACTATTTAGCCTTTTCTCTAACTCGTTTTCCTTTTCTTTAAACCTATCCAACTGAATAATTTCACTTCCCTTTTGCTGCATTTGTAGTTCTTTCCCCTTTATCTGTTCCTTTAATGTGCAGTTTTCTTCTCTCTCTAAGCCGTTGCTCACATTTTCTTTTTGTTTCTCATTTCTAACTCTATATGTGCAGCCCTCAGTTCTGTAATCTCTTCTTTATATTGTTCTAATTCTTTATCTACTTGGGCACACCGAGTGCTAATCTTCATTACCTTCTCCTTTTCTAAGGTAATTTCTGATTGAAGATTTTCTCTTTGTTCTTCCCATTTACTTTTCTTTAATTTAAAGAGTTCCTCTCCTTCCTGGGAGTTTTGCTTTTCTTTTAATGCACCTTATCTTTCTTCTACAACTATCATTTTACAGGCCTTCAATTCTCCTATTTGTTTCTTTATCTTTTTATACTTTTTATCGTATTGCACATACTTCACACAACCAAAAAATTGTATCAATGGTTTCCTCCATCCCCTTCTTTTTCATTTCTTTAAATGCCGTGTTAATTGCCCTATACGCTTTTTTGCTCATTTCTATGCAGACCCCATGGTGCCATTTATTACACCAATAACAAAGTAAACCATCATCTTTTGTTGCAACAGTCACTTTGCACTTTTGACAATCTTCATCATCATCCTCTTCCGCCTATTTCCAGTCTTTTCTTGCTTTTAGCTTCATACCCTTTACGAACATCTTTTTTCTCTTTATGATCACGTTCTGTAAGCCTAACTAAACCTAACTCCTGAGCTACTATTTCTTCATCTTCCTCGCTGTCATCATGTTGTTCACTATCTACAATACTGTTTCCTATATCAGTACTTTCCCCGTTATCAACTTGAAAATATTCTTCTACTATTCTTTCAAAACGAGTACTGTCAAAAAGTCATCAAACTTTCATTTTCAATTTTAGTTCTTTGCTGTAGCATTTCTTCCACATATGTATTCCTTTAACCCACTTCAAAATCCCTCTTTTGCCTCTTTTGACTCTGTGTTACACTATTACCAGCTTCAATTTCACCTTGACCACATTCCTCTACTTCCAAATTTTTTTTTATGTTCTGACATGACAAGTTTTCCGCTTTGCTTTAGACCCTGTGCAGTAGATGCCACTAAAAATTGCTAAACTTAATAGCCTTACTTGCTGACTAATCTATACTCCGTTCCTCAATACCTGTTATTTCGGGATCTGAGAGTTAGTTTAGCTTATTCGGGCTCGCTGGTCTAAGACATTCTTCCACCCAGAATGCAGCCTGTGGGGACCATATAAGTGGTGAACAAAGATACCTTTGTTAGTAATTTAGCGGAAAACACAAGTGTTGGAAAAAATCTCGCAGTCTTTCATTAGAAAAATCAAAATAACAAAATTAGATTCTTTCAAACACAACTCATTTCAACACCCTTTCACAAATTTTAATAGCGGGTTTTAACGGAGTATTCCAGCCACTGTGCAAAAATTTGTTAAAGGCAGGAATGAATGCAATATAACACATTTTATTTTCACAAGATAGTCAACCACGTAGCGATTAATATCATACGCGACAAAACTAGATTGCCACTTCACTATAAAAGCAATATTTTTGTATATTATAGATTTTCATCAGAGCACGAGAAAACACGTCCACTCGATCTGGTTGTAGTGTCATGGTCGTGCTCATTTTGGTGAAAAATGGCATCATTCTGTCACCATGCAATATAAACAGTTATTCTGCTAAGTGCTTCAGCAATCTGTTTTTGAGTTATAAAGCAAACTCTATAAACTAAGTAACCCACCCAGTACCTACTGTATGCTCGCAAGTTTACATGTGTATCTGAAAGTCAACAAAAGTCTGTAAATTAATTACATTTACGCAATTAATGTGTGCTATATTAAGACCAGTGTGAACCTGATTTAATAAATTTTAATTTTGTAGCCAAGGTAGCTCCATCTAGCTGGAAAGTTTTAAATGTGGGCATTGACCCAATTATGTTTTCATTATGTAAACTTCAATCACATTAGCAAACTGCAAATAGCACCAAAAAAGCTCCAAAATTAATGGTGAATTAGTGACAGACCCACAACACATGGTTGAAATCATAAAATGATCGAGGAGTTCTACACGTCGTTTTCTAGAGAGCACATGACTACCTTCATCAATCCTGAAACAGACATACCACTTTGTGACATTAACATTAATACCCAAGAACACATTCATCCAAACACTAAACATCAACTCTGCCCCAGGTCTTTATTTATTACATCTAGCTAAAGCCACACGTACTGCATATTTCTGAGCCACTAACCATTATCTACCGTAAATCATTAACAGATGCTAATTAACACATCAGAAGACTGGAAGCTCTCTGTTATTATACCTATATACAAGAAAAGTTTCAGAAATATAGCCAGCAACTATAGAGCAACCTCTTTGAGAGGTGTAGCTCTAAAGGTTAAAAAACACATTGTTAGTGATGTTAATGAATGCTTAATTAGCAACATTTTACTATTCAAATCACAGCCTCGCTTCACAAAATGACGATCAATTGTAACCAGCATGTTATAGTCTTCTTTGAGTATGCCTTTAGCCATATTAAAAATGTTCAGTTGGTATTATATACTTAGACTAGCTAAGGCTTTTGATAGGGTTGTCCAACAATGTCTTCGAGTTCTTGTCAAATTACAAGCCTATGGTATATAAGACAAACTTTTTAGCAGGACCAGGGTTTGGTTGTCAAAATTTAATAGAAAGTAGATGGATGGTGGTGACACAGAGCAAACTATCATCAACACTTCTAGTTCTTTTTGGAGTGCCCCAATGTAGTATACTTGGACCTTGTTTGTCTTGATTTTCATTAACAACATTAATGTTGGTATCATCTCAAAAGTTCAGTGTACTAAACGAAACTTGCTGGTTGTATGTCCTAGCCACAACCTGCTGCCACTTGCAAGCTCATGCGTGTCCTTGCCACAGTCTGCTGCCAACTTGCAAGCTGATTTACGTAAAATAAACCTGTGCACCAAATGCTGACAAACGACTTTTAACATAGCAGACGGAAAATGTAAAGTGATACATCTAGAGAAGGACACTCCGGAATATTGTTATCAATTTAACGGAGGATTCCTATCAGTGACTACTTCTGAAAAAGATTGGGATATTGTTGTGGAGGCTCAACTCAAATTCCTGCATACACATCTATGATAAAGTCGCCTAGGCAAATCAGGTACTCGGAGCAATCTCTTGAACAATTGTTAGTAGGAATAGAGAGATCATCATCTAGCAAGGCCACACATCATATATGCAAACCATTCTTGGAGCCCGGAATATGTTAAGGATATTTAAACTGTAGAGAAAATACAAGAGAAGGCACGGAATCGTCTAGCTGGGTTAAACAGAAGTAGATACGAAAGCACTCAATAGCCTTGCTTGCACAGACGTACTAGATGCTGCCTACTCGCGATGTATAAAATGTTCACAGTTGTCTCTGACGTGGATACTGCAATGTTCCTTCATTGCTGTCCTTCACTAACTAATGGCCACAAGTGCAAAATAATTATGAAAGACATTTCAGGCTGGATGTTTACAAATCTAAATCTTACAACTATATCTGTGGAATTCACCACATGAAGACTTTAGTAGAACTACAATTGCAGCCTTCAAAACACACTTGGACAAATCCACACATACAAAAAAATGTCACATTAATTACTGATTTCTTCTGTATATGCTGGTTAACAAACTTTAAAACTTAAAAATAAGCAAAATAAGCAGCAAGATGTTCAGGGTAACGTTTCAAGAGGAAAAAGAAAACAACCAGTGCACAATTTCAATTGGGTTTCTGTGACACTTATAACCCCTAATCGTCACTGCAAAATTTAATACTAATTATGAATACAAATACGAATCATCATTGCAAAAGCTAGCAGCTATGTCTGAAAAGAGAAAAATTAATAAAATTTATGACCTCAGGGGTAATGAATATGGGTAGCGAATCTAAAGTTGGAACTAGCTTTTACAGCTGTTCGGTTAATGCTGTATGAAAATACGGTGATACATCAATAATCAATGAGACTTGGGGACTAATCTCAAAACAGAATTGTGTAAATTAGCAAGCATTTAAAAAGTAGCAAATATCTGACATGTTTATCTATAAAAAATTAATGCATTATCATCACATTTTGTTACTGAATTCAAAGAATAAAGGATTAGTCAAACAAATCTTAAAAGTGCAATTAATGAATGAAATACACCAAAAATAAGTATAATATTGGGATAAATACAGTGGATAAATGCAATTACTAAATCTGGATTGAAAAGTATCTAAAAACGCAAAATTCATTTATTTATAGAAAATGCACTTAAAACTAAAATAGAAATTAGGGCAAATTCAGATTAAAAAGCCTTCCAAATACGAAAGGTATGTTGGAAATGCAGATTAGATGAAAATAAAGATATTATGGCAATCAGGCTCAACATGATTGATCTTAAAGTAAATTTTAAAATTGATATAAAGGGGAACTGAAATGCTCTTTATGTCATGTACCAGAGGATAGTACTGACCACCTTTTTGAAGTAAAGCCAACAAGTGGGGTCTATCTGCACAAGATATAAGCGAGTTTAGCACAGGTAAATTACGAACAACTAGGATGTACGATAATGAGCTGCGAAACTAAAAATGTAATGAAAGGCGCACACAGGCTCTTTGGCTCTGCCGGTCTGTTTCGCTGTCTGCCTGCCCTTCATTGGTGACGAAGAGAAGAGAAGATATCGAGCATATCCTTTGTCCAAGATCACAGTAAGTTATTGTTATGTGCAAAGTTACTGGGGGATGTTACTAATTTTTGAAATGTGGCCAACGAAACAACAAGTGAATTATAAGCAGTTGACATAGCTAAGAACTTTATACGTTTCCGGCATTGAATGATAGAGATGCAAAGAAAGTGTTAAAGAGTGTGCAAAAAAGGAAAGTGCCAAGTAGTTGGACAGACATAGAAAAACTTGCAAGTATGTAGAAATTTGAATATAGCCGAAAGTAAGTTAAAACTTGAAAAAAAACTTGAAGTTAAGGGACGAACCAAAAATATTTAAAAAAAATCTTTGAAGGTCATTAACGAAAAAACAAAATTAAGATTTCTAAAAAAATAGAGTGGGGCAGTGAAAAAAAAACCAATGAAATACTCAGAAGAGTGTGATGAGAAGATTGCATGTGAGATAACAGAGGGGAAACTTAACATGATTGCAGTAAAAGCAAATTACAGAAGTAAATTTAAATTAGATACGGCCTGTCCACTCTTTTATAATGAAGAGGATACAACCGATACAACCCTCTGTTATGTAAAAAGGGTATAGAAATATTGGGATAAACAACAACAACTGCAGATTATTTCTATAGTGATCACATTGTAAATCGACTGAATTAAATGAGCGCATATCGAAAGTGAAACGGCTAAGAAAAAGATATGGAATCGATCTAGAGATATAGATGACAAATAAAAAACGAAAAGCCGTGAAGATAAAAACAAGGATTGAAAAAAATTGGCGTTATTAGAAGAGAAAGACTTGCGCCAAAAGTGCTGACTGAGAACGCGTCAAACATAGGGTAGCCTAAGTAGGACATGTCGAACATGGGCTGCCCAAGTATGACACTAGAGACAGGTCGCGAATTGAGTTGTTAAGCATACTGCACCATCCATTGTCCTTGTTTATGTAATAATAATAATAATTAAAAACGTCAATACACGTTGAATAATTTATTATACATCTGAAAAAATAAAATAATTTTCTTCTGAGCTGCAAAAACGGACACCATTAAATGTGGCTTCGATATTAATGTTGTTGAAGTGAAATAAACCCACTTTTTAGGCGAATTCAACATTAAATTTTGTTTAAGGTATATCATTTTTTAATTTGTCTCGCTAAACAGACAGGTGATCCGTTTCACTACCTCTTCGACAAATAATTGTTTTCCTCTAAGTAAGCATTCTAGCGACTTATGTGCTCTACATGGGCAAGCAAGCCAAGGCCTTACACGTTACAATACTATTGATATTATTAAAACTAATTGTCCGTGCTTTTCCTAAAATGTTAAAAATTAATTTTTCGTGTTGTGAAGGCTTAACAGCACCTGTCTCATTTTTAAACTTACAATTATTTATGTAATAATTGTGTGCATAGTTTCTCTCTTTGAAGCATTAGATTCTTAGTTTAATGTCATGGTGATTTTAATGGAACTAATAATACTGGTGACACTATTGCAAAAATACGTTAATTTTGTAAATTGTCATCCATCATTATTATAAATAATCCATCATTATTATGAAGTTACTTTTTTGTAAAGCAAATTCAGTTTTACGTTTTATTATGTCATCATAATTCTCGATTCTCGACAAAAATCGCCAGTGCCCTACTTGGGCTGCCCATGACGACACTCCCTTTCCGCAAATTTAGCACATGCGTTTTACCGGAAATGTCCTACTTCGGCTAGTTGGTTACTCGGCACCCTACAGCTGTAACTCAGTTGACATGAAACAAACCAGAAACGAATAAAAACTATTTTAGTGCGGCAAAGATTTCTTACTTGCACGTGCACGACGAGCAGATAAATTGTAGCAAAATTGCGAGAGTTTTTAACTACGGGAGCAATTTACAAATTTTCAGGAAACTTCTCAGTTTTTCAGAAATTATCGTAACAGATGGCTACTCAATTTTTGAATAATATTGGGAAGTTTGGTCTTGGACTTGCTGTTGTTGGTGGTGTCGTTAATTCTGCTCTGTATAATGTTGATGGAGGTCAACGAGCGGTAATTTTCGATAGATTTCAAGGTGTTAAAAACGTTGTTGTTGGAGAAGGTACTCATTTCATTATTCCCATCATTCAAAAACCAATCATCTACGATATCAGGTCCCGGCCACGAAATTTGCCGGTAGTGACCGGCAGCAAAGATTTGCAAAACGTCAACATCACACTGCGAATTTTGTATAGACCTCTACCGAGCGAATTGCCAAAAATATTCACAAATTTGGGAGTTGACTACGAAGAAAGAGTTTTGCCTTCAATCACGAATGAAATCTTAAAAGCCGTTGTTGCTCAGTTTGATGCAAGTGAGTTGATCACACAGAGAGAAATTGTATCTCAAAAAGTAAGTGAAGACTTGACCGAAAGAGCAAGTCACTTTGGTCTAATACTAGATGATATTTCTTTAACGCACCTTACATTTGGAACCGAGTTTACTCATGCTGTTGAGTTGAAGCAAGTAGCACAGCAGGATGCTGAACGTGCAAGATTTGTTGTGGAAAAAGCTGAACAGCAAAAACGGGCCGCTGTTATAGCAGCTGAAGGTGACTCAAAAGCTGCAGAAATGCTGGCCTCAGCATTTACAGAATGCGGTGAAGCTTTGGTTGAGTTACGTAAAATAGAGGCTGCGGAAGACATAGCATTTCAGCTTTCAAGATCACGAAATATTGCTTATCTTCCGAGTGGTCAAAATATGCTTCTTAGTTTGCCTGTTCAGTAATGCACTGAGCTAACTTAAATTAGCAGTAGAAATTAGCATTTATTAACTGATTTTGTTCATACAGAATAAATATGTACGGCAAACATAATGACAAGTATAAAAATACAATATAAGCTTGATCTATTAAAATTTATATGTTGTTACGATTTCTTTTATTTGGCATTTGAATTAATCAATTTGATCACTGGATAATTTCTAATTAAGTACCTTTTGTTTTGAACTCTAAATATTGGCCTTCTGAATTGATTGTTATGTTTTATCTGAAATAGAACAATCATTGTTTTTTTATTAGTAGTTGATTCATTGCTGATGTTTTAAAATATTCTACTGGGTAACTTTGGCACATTGTTTTTCGTTGTTATACAACCATTGTGTTATTATATTTTAATGCGTTTTGATGTAACAATTTTTCTGAAAGAATTGTTGTAGTTGGTTGACATGTCAGATAGTAACAGGTATGCGAGTCTAGTATGAAACTAAAAAGAGTCTACATTGCTATTATATGAATTTAATTTGTGGTTTGGTAGTAAGTAGCAGTTATTAAAATGATAATAGATGCATTTATTTCTGTGGTGTTAGTTGTTTGATTTAGTATGCAGATTAATCAGCATGTTATACAATTAATGATACAAAACGCTTTAACCATAATCCTATTGTTCTAAACATTTATTAAATCATAACACCCAACATTAGACTCTATCATTTTTCATCAAGGCCCTTATCTAATAGGACTTTGTCTTTTAAATCTTTTCATTAAGTAAAGGAGCAAAAGTTAGAAGGGAGACTCGCACTCTAGAAAAGCTGTATTCAGTTGTTGTTTCCCAATTGTGAATTAACTAATTAATAAAAAATTAATTAATAGTGAAAGCGGAGATATGAATAATTTTACTGATTTTAATCTGAAAAAAATTGCGGTCTACAAGAGCAAGTCTGTGAGATTGCACAAGAGGCAGAAGAAAAAGCACAAGTCCTCATAAATTTAAATAAGTATAACTTTGCTGTACTAAACTTAAAATATTACTAAAAATAGAAAAGTATACAGAAATAAGGATAAAGAGCAAATTGAACTTTAACAAAATTTAATCAAGTAGTTGAAATGCTGTTTTGATAGTTGTGTAAATAAAATTTAATGCTATTTTACTTCACAAGCAAATGTGTTATGTTATTTTAATAAATGAATGATGTAATGTGTGAGGGAGATTGAGTAATGAGTTTATTATTTTTTTGGGAACTACTGTGTACCACTTATATGGTAAAGTCTCTGTAAAGTGGAAAGAAATGTTATAAATGCAGGCCCATGTTAAGCTCTCATCCCAATTGTGGATAGTTCATTTTAAAACATTGACTTGCAGACACATATTAATTGTTATCCTAAATAACTGTGTTCTGAACGTGAATGTATTTTCGTGCTGTGTGACAAAAAGCCTAGCTAAATAACGTCATTACTGATAATAACATCGGACATAGTCAGAGTTAGCTTTAGATATCTGAATTCCTTTAACATGGAGTCCTGTCAAGATTGTGCACCCTATAATCAATAATCTGAATCCCAAGCATGGCGGTCATCTGAAAAAGAAATAGATGCATTCATTGATTAAAAGTACGTTTTTGGAAATCACCATTACTAATAAAAAAGCAGGTTTCAGAATCGTAAATTGTAGATAAGGAACTTTTTATATCTGGCTTCGAGAAAAGAATTGCAGTTCAATGCAAAGTGATCTGAATGCTGAGTACTTAGGAAACTTAACTGATGTAATTCACTTATTTTAGCAAATTTTAGGTATTAGACCAATCTTGAAGTTGCTTCAGTATTATCTCTCAATAATATTTACCAGTTTCAACAAGCAGTAGTGTACAAAATTTCACAATGTGACTAAACGAACAAGGTACGCTATGTTTATAATTCAAACTAAATGATGCACAAAATTTATGTTTGTGAAAATTGAAAACAGGCTCAAGCTGCTGAAGCCATTTCATTATTATTATACAGCCATAGTGTAGGTAACCAATCTAATGTATTAGCCATTAGGCTACTGAATTGTTGTTGCTAGGACTCAGCACGATAAATTTCAATTGTTTAAACGTTTTGTACAGCTTTCTTACATACTATGCACTCACGTGTTTGTGAAAGGAAGCTAGAATAGAATGTTGCTATTATAGCTGCTGCGGTATTGATGAAACACTCTTCACGCAAGTTTGTGTTATACATATCAGTTTAGAAAAAGTGATAAGTGAGTTAGCAAGCCAACCAGCTTGATTTTTGAAATGCCACAACTGAAAACGAAGCAAAGCATGAAAAAAGCAAATTGTTATTACATGTATTATAAATTGAACTTTCTCAACAATAATATAGTGAATGTTGCATTACGCAAATAAAAGTGTTGTATAATTAAATTTTACTAGTGCAGACAAAATAAATATAACTAGACAACTCAAAATAGGGATGGGTATAACCACAAAGCTAGAAAGTGCTAAACTACCAGTATAACGCTAATATAACAACAGTTGTATAAAAGAGATTCGAGATATGTGTACAGTGACTTCAAATCACACACTGACAATGTAAAAGTTGCATTTACAGATATTCACGTTTATACAATTAAGCTTTAGTTCAACTGAAACCAAATACCTTAACGTTAAAATTTTAAACGGTCACTTACATGCTCTGCCATTTTGCATTAGTGATATTACATGCATAATGCCTTCTACTTGATAACAAAAAGCTTTTAGTTTTTAGCATCTATTATGTAGGTTATCAGTTGCATAGCTGAGATTCAGTACTCATCATTGCTATTAGAATAATTTGCATTTAGTGATTTTTATTATCTGTGACTGTATGTTACAAATCAGTATTCACTATTGTTAGCTTCATTTAAATACTACATGCAAAACTTAAGTAAGCCTAACAGCTCATTCTGTTAGTGACAACTACATTCTTATTGCCAACCAATATATTTTCCAAAATGGTTAGTTGCTATTGCTATACAGATATTGCTATGTTATCTCTACTGTCGCATATTTTCATTTATGGTTAGTCTTTCACCAGAGGAACCTTTAACCACGTTACCAAATGTCTGCTTACGATTGGCGTAAAATGATGATAAAGCTTCTTTATTTCGCAGATAGTGTTCTGGCATCTTGCCACTGTAATCCCGTAAATGTAGATTTGCTCCATATCCTTTTCGAAGCAGCTCTATGCATTCTTCATGGCCATTAATAGCTGCTAAATGTACTGGCGTGTATCCTCCACATGTACGCTGGTTGACATTGCAACCGTATTTCCCAGCCAACAACTTAATTAGATCTTTTCTACCCTTGCGTGCAGCATGATGTAAAGCAGTATAGCCAGAAAAAAAGTCTCTGAAACTTGCCAGGTCTGCATTTTCCAATAGCATGCCATTTACTTTCTCATAATCAGCTGATGCTATTGCTAGCAAAAAGTTCCTTTCTTCATTTGATAGAGAAACATGACTGTAATGCACGTCACTGTCATCATCGTGATCCTCTTCTTGTTCCGCATTACCTGTAACAACATCTGATTGCTTGTTGATTTTCTTAGCTTTCTCCTTTACTGATGTCTTTGTTTTTCTTGCTTCAAAATTTTCTTCTGCTGCAGAATGCAATTGTTCTGGTAGTGTCGGTTCCCTAGACCCTTCCTTACTCGAGGAAGTTGAAACCGTAGTAACCGAACTAGTCATGCTGTCCGTTGATATGTTGTCCGTTACTTGCTTTTCCGATAAAACTTTGCACTCAGAAAGATCAGATACTTTCTTGAAATCTATATTATCATGCTGTATTAATTTGGCATCTAGTACAGTTTCAGTGCTGGATGGCACTGCAGCAGTAATAGTTGTTTCAGTGTCACACTCAGCAATGCCAGACTCTTCACCAATAGAAAACTTCTGTGTATTCTCATTTGCTATTTCGGTTGTGCCTACATTGAGTTCACTTGCACAACTTATTTCTGATGAGACAACATTTATTTTATTATCAATGATATCTGATTCTGCTTGCTCTATGCTTTCGTCTACTTCAGCACTCTCTGCATCTTCTGGTTTAATTTTGCTGATGTTATTCATAAACTTCTTTTTTAAAACCATAATTTTTTCTCCGTTGGCTGTTTGTTTTACAGTTGAAAGTGTATTAACGATGTCCTTAAAGGCCTCCCTAGCCGCTGCTTTTGTGTTAGGATCACTCAAGGACTTCTTAAAATGACTGACAAGTTCATGGTTTCGACAACGTCCACCTCGTTCCAGCATAAAATTTTTAACATCCTCCAATGTAAAATCAAATTCCATTGTCAATTCACTGAAACAAAAAAACTTTTTGAAAGCACCAATAAACATGTACGTTCAAAATAGGCCCAAAAACACGTAATACAGATTTTAAAGTGATTTAATAACATGCGTACATTTTAAAAATAATTTCAATATCTTGTAGCACAAAGTATCTAGACGTTACTTATATAATGATAATGGCTCAATTGAAGCCTAATTGTTGATCAGAGACAATATATTATATGGGGTGGCCCACAAAATATGTACAAAAATTTACACTACGATAAAATTAGAAGCAAATGTCCTACAATGTCCTTGAAAACTCTTAATATGGCATTACAATACATTAACTTTCACTTGTTAGAAGTTTATAGCTAATAGTGGTTTTTAAGATGTGGCTGAAAAGCTTTTGCATGTTAAAAATTGAAATGCCAGTACAATGTCTGCTAATAACCAATTGAAGAAACAGTCAGATTGTCATATAACGCACTTGATAAAAGCCAGCAAAATAATAACGAAATTTACACTAAGTAACATGTATATTTTGCTCTGAATTAATCTCAATTAATTGAATTACAATTCGATCGCTGATTATATTGATTTATACATGGCTACAATCGTGATTAATTTGATTAATCTACTAATCGCCCATCACTATTGTGTTTAGCATATTGAACAGGAAGTCTGGCACCTGCTCAGATGGTATTTCCCATTGTGTTACTGCTGCTACCTGTTCCAGACTGCAGAACTAAATTTTGACATAATGTCCGTGAAATTTGACTGGGTTACACATAAAATTCATAAACACTGTGTTTGGCACCCGGGTGACTAGTCAAATCGATTTCTGCTATCATATTTGGCGTGTTTTGAGCTTCAACATGACCTGAACTCTATTAGGCTACAAAAACATTGTAGAAAAACACTGTAGTTTATATTTAGTTTAAATCATTGAAAATGTCTCTCAGAAAAAAATGACCGATTTACTGCTTTCACCCTAAAGTATACAAAAAATAATTACAAAATGCAAAGAAAAAGTGATGTACAATAAGTGATGTTTTATACAAAATTAATTCATGCACAATACAACAAAATTACAAAATTCTCATAAATAATAATTATAAGCTTAGATTGCTGTATTAATTCTTTGCTTTTTTTATTTAGCATGATTGTCACTAGTATTTCTAGTGTCAATGCAAGTGTAAATGTAGTAAAACAGATGAAAGACCGCTGCATCAGAACTTTTCTCGCTGAATTTATAGAAATTATGCCAGACTATACATATACAGATTGCCAGAAATAATGTTGGATTATTCAAGTAAGGAGACAATCAGTTTACATATTAAACTGTAACTGTAACTAAAAATAGCATTCAATTCAATTCAATTTTAATTTACTTATCTCTTTATAAAGCTACAATAAAACATGATTAGTTTTGAAGAGTGGCTAAAATGTATAGATAGATCTAGAACTAAAGAAAGGATAGCGAAAAGACTACAAAGTCACCTAGTCTGCTATACTTTACCGAATATAGATAAAAAGATTTTTTAGACACTGGCGGGCATTAATGTTATCAGTTTAATTTAGGAAACCTTAGTAATTTTTAAAATTATGACATTTGCTATATAATGCAGAGAAAAGAATATACATGTAGCTTAATTAGCGGGAAACAAAATAAGGTCAATCTTGATTAAACTAAAAATTGCATTTAGATTTTATGTGAAATACAGGTCAAAATTGTTATGAAATGATAAAAACACTTTGGGTTAATAATGCTATTGATCAACAACAGGGGTTAAATACATTTTGATTTGAGTTAAATTTCATTATTTCTAGGCTTATTGATTAAGAACAAATCTACTGACTTGGACAATAATACTAAATAATATAATTCTCAATATACTGATAAGACAAAAATTTAGCTATACGGGTTTTTTAGTAATTTTATAAAGGAGAGGTAAGACTTGTGCAATATGTGAACAACACCTAAATCTTTACTCATAAAACAGTATTACAGTATGACTTTAATAATTACTCTGCTGTAAAGAATAGAAGAAAGACGGGTATTTCCTGATATTTAGGATAATATCTGTAATGGCCTGAGGATTAATTAACTTGTAGAGTTATAAGTAACAGCATTCAAAGTACGAAACGGTAGCTCGTTATTCAATAATTGAGAGAAAAAAAATTTAATTGAGTATTAGAGTACATTTTCTGAGCCACAGATTCATGCCATGCTGTAGTATTTTCAGTTTTATGAATATTAAAGTAGTTAGGATTATTAAATTAAAGAAGTTAGGTAAAGAAAATAGAATATAGTTGAGTAAGAGCTTGAAATTAATCAGTGTAAGTTAATAGCCATTGCTTTTTAAGTTTAGAGATCAAAATATAGATACTGTTAGAATCTTTAATATTACTGTTAAACAATTTCAGAATTTAACAGCTTGATATTTGATAGTACTTAATCCATGAGTGGTACAGAATCTGGGCGTAAATATAGACTACGAGTGGCAGATCTAAATATACATACACTAAATATATGAGTAAATTACCACGAGATTAGCGGAAACATTCACTGATAATGTGAGAATAATAGAATAATGACCAACGAGCCTAGAAACGAGTAATAACCTAGAAAAAACTAGGAGGTGCGAAAGTGTAATAGCGCCAGCAAATTATAAAAATAAGTTCAAATGAGATGTTAAATTCTCATTACTTTAGGTGGAAACAGTAAAGACACTACAGAACAGTTATTAACATGTGAAAAACTGAATAAAAGAATGTCGATAATACAGATAAACTGAAGGAAGTAAATACCAGAATCAACGAAGCCCTAAAGGTAAGAAAGTTGTTAGGACCTGATTTTGAGATATAAAAAAGAAGACAGCGTTACTAGTAGATAAAATTACTTAGGCTTGCACTTAGAGATAAGTGCCTTCCAGACTGGAAAAGAGGCCGATGTGAAACCGTTATACACTGAAGTAAGGGTGACCAAGGCTATGATTTGAGCTTAACAATAAAACTGCCTTCAACGTTACTTTAAATTTGGTTTGGCTTTCAAAATGCACTCAATGTAGGACTAGAACGCCCCCACACCTCTGGCTGAATTATGGAGTCTTACTCAATTCGTTCTCTGGTTTATACCCCTTGGCAGCTCTAAACGTAATTTGTTTATTTACCTGCCAAAATAATTGTAATATCTCTCGATCTAACACGGTTTCATATCGAGATAATTATTTGATACAATTGCAACTCAAAGTAATCCTGTCTATTCGAGATGATCCCAATTTGATTCAACCATGAGCTCCGTCGGACTAACGCACGGAAAACTAAACGGAACAGTTTAGTTTATTTTATTTACGATAACCTTTCTGTTCAGAGATAGAATAGAATTTTTCAATTCAATTCAATTTATTAGTCTCCTTTACACGATGTAACAATATATAATATTTATATGAGAATAATACTGCAATGATAATTGAGACAGGGTGGCGAAAGACAAAGAGGTCACCTAGTAGCCACCCCTATTCATGCAACATTAATTAGTATGGTTAATTATGTAATACTAATTCCAGCTTTGTGCGAGACATTTAATTTGCGGAAAATAGTGCATCGAAATGACAAAATAAAAAAATAATAATAGTAATAATAACCATGCATTAAAACATCAAAATAGCAAAAAAAACATTTATGTCAATAATCAATAAAAGTTGCAGTAATGTATGTAATACCCCGGAAAAGATTCATTACTTGCGTTATAAAATCACATGCAAATTATAAACAAACAGTTCGTGGAAATAACAAAATATAAAGTAATAATAATACTAATAATAACCATGCATCAAAATGCATGTTATGTCAAAAATCAATAACAGTGAAATACATTAGGGAAAAAATAATTACGTGTAAAAAAAAAATCCCATACAATAATCAAACAAAAATGAAATTATAATTCCAAAAATGTGAACTAAGTCATCAAAATAAATAATGCATCAAAATAATCAAATATGTGATATGTGTCTATATATATAAATGGAGGCGGAACATCACAGTACCTTGAGCACTAGAATTATCAGATATCTTGCTCCATTGCACTGCTATTTAACTTAGTTGTAATTTTCAAGCTCTGTCAAAAAATGTCATCATTATTACAAATGAAAATAAAAATTCATATTGCAAATTTTAAGCAGCAGTCTAGTTCGGTAGTCTGTTTTAGATTTCACCAGTTAATATTATGTTTGCTAGTTCACTACGTACGTATACTTCTGCAAACAGCCGACATGAATTGTATTATTCTAAATACTATGCATGATAAAGCATAATTTCTCATAAGTGATAGTACCATCCTTATTGATGGGCATTTGCATAGTTAGTTATCAGGTATTCAAAATGCTTTTTTGAAGCAATGCCCAGAGAAGACGACATCGTAATTTCAGATGAGAATGTATTCCACAATTTAGTCCCTGTTTGTTGTATTGTTTTGAGGCCGTGTGTTGTTCTGAATTGTTTTTGATAAAATTTTCCTTTTGATGCAATTCTAGTGTTGTAGTCACGATGGTCGCTGATTTTACTGAAGTAACTGTGAAACAGGTCTAGTAGCACATTATAGTTAGCTTTATACATAAACTTTTTAGCATGCGTAGTACATGATATGATGTTAGAAACCTTAGGAGTTAGCAGCTTGTAAATAATCGCCTGGCAAACTAAAAACAAAATCGGAATAACCAAAATAAATAAGAATGTTAAACAATTACTGCTATGGCTAATTATATCAGGACGTGTGATAGCTGGCCGGTTTTAAACAGTTAAAAGAGAAAGAAAAGAAAATTTTAAAGTATATCCCACATAACTTTCCGTAAAAAGTTATAATTGCCAATTGGTAAGTGACAAAAGTTTCAAAACGAATATTTTAAGCATTATTTATGAAGAGCGTTTTTTGGGCTTTAAAAATACAAAATCACGTACAGAACAAAAATGTTACGCTGCACAAATTACAATCAAAATAAGTCTAATAAATTCATTTCAGACAACTAAAATTCTCAGATTATAAGTTACAAAATGCACGTGAAAATAACTGTTTTTAGTTGAGATTTAAAAGGTGATAGTGATGGTGTCGTTTTTACTTTTTACGTGCAGAAGTAACTGATTCTATAGCTGCAGGGCAGCATAAGAAAATGATCGACCAACACGCGTGGAGAGATTATAATCCTTGGCACATTCAAATTGTACAAATTGCCAGATCTGAATTGCCTACTACAGGCACATAGCTCTGCTGTAAGTAACTTGATCTGGCAGCAGCACTCATACTTTTTGTACACAAGCAACAAGATCTTAAAATTTATCCAGAAGTACACAATGCAGCAAGAGTATAACTGAACCAAAACTGGAGTTTATTGTCTGTGAGATAAACTGCAGTGACAACAGACAAAAACAGCAGTGATGCTAAACTTGAAAGACAGAAGATGTGAAAAATAAAGATACGCCAGGATATAAGCCAGAAAGTAGTTGTTACTGCTTCATCATTCCTTCTTTTATGATTGGTAATTCTGTATGCCTGGTGGCAAAAAAAACAGTAAGTAGCCAAGAACCACTTTTGAAGTATTTGAGTTGCCATCAGGCCAAGGAAACTGATTCAACTGAATAACTCTTGTCTTCGAACAAAATCAAGTACATTGTTAATCAAAATCAAGTACATTGTTAACTTATGGATAAAACTACAAAATTTACTTTTTATTTTTTTGAAATTTTGTTTATTATTATCCCTTCAATAACCCCACACTCAATCTAGTCTACAGAAAACATAATAAACATTTAACATTTTTACACATTTCTGGTAAGGCACCACCAACAGAGCAATCTATAAGTTTTTTACCCCTGATGATAATAATAATCACTTATCTTAGCAGCACTAGTATAAAAAAACTGCTGTGTTCATAAAAATACAAAAAACAGAGATACATAAACGCCTATTTCTTCAAAGAAGCCATTTCATACTCAAGAATAAAGTTATAAATAAGCTTTAAAATGCCTCCTTATTGGATACATGAATGTAAATATTTGCCTAGTAAACAGTTTAATTTCTTAATTTCAAGTGTTTTTAGTTATTTGTAGATGCCAAATCAATAAAAAACACACAATCTGTATTAATAACACTTCAAAAATATTGTCTGTAAAAAGTAATAAATTTCATAAAAGAATAATTCAAAAGTAACTGCACCAAAAATATAAATCTTCTTAATAAAGTTTGCCATATTATTGGCTTGTAATTGTTTTTTCTAATATCACAGGGGCTTAACTTTCATTTCTGTAGTTTACATTGGTAATGTACCGAAATACAATGAAATTTCACATTAAACTGAATTATTTTTTACACGACCAATAATTCAAGTAGTTTCTAGTTTTGCGTGACCTGAGCTAAAAGTTTATAATAACCGTTAGCGTGCCATAGCTATCCTCAAGTTACCATGGTGAATATATATTAATATGCATAAAGAATATCACAGAGAAGGAGTCGATCACGAAGTGAACCAATCAGCATCTTATTTTTATATAGAACAGCACCAGTTGACTGGCCAATCAAAGTGCCATCATCCGCAAATATTTCTGTTATCTTTGTGGCTTCACCACTCTTCATATGAAAGTGCAATATCTACAAAAAATCACAAATAAATATAGAATTGCAAACGGATTAGGATAATGGGATTGGTGCAGATTTAGTTCCACCTGCTCTGGATCCAAAAGCTTACAGGCATCTGAATCCAGAAAAAATTTAAATTTCTGTAATAATAATATAATTACACAGTATAACAATAATAATGTTAAATTTGCACAATAAAAAAACTCATTTCCATCTATCTCACCTACATACACTCCAGAGCTGTACAGAATTGTTGATGCTCACAAAATGTAAAAAGCAGAAATAAATTTATCAAATATCCATACTTAGTTCTAGACCTATAAGTGCAAAACGTGTCCAGTTTGAAGTAAAATCAAATTTGTCAAAGTATACCCAGTACTTTGAAAAAATAATCAGAACCATTTTCGCAGTTAAATAGATCTTAAAAATTTGGCTTTAGACAATTAAGGATGAAACATCAATTAAATAAAAACAAAGTTATGATCTGGTTGACATCATCTACATTGTGAATTGAAAATGTAAGCATGTCTTTTAGAGGTTATCAGATTAGTAAAACGTGCGCACCTTGCACAATACAGACATTTTAAGAGAGAAAATGGAAGAAATTATTAACTTAAAAAATATTAATGGAACATTTAAATTCTGCTCGTAAAATACATCATTGCAGAATATTGATGGAAAACTTTCATCAAATGCAAAATAGTTAAAAGTAAAGGAGAAAAGATTAGTAGTTGGAAGTATTAGATGTGCAACAAAAAATTTCATTGATACTACCAAGACTGCCAAGTGTTGTAAAACCAAGAATGACATGAGCCAGAGCCTATTTGAAATATGACCATACCTGTGATGGAGCTTTCTCAAAATCAGGATATTCCTCACTCTTTAACAATTGATATGCAACTGGATGACAGCCGGCAAACACATCTCCTGTGTCACTGTCGACCCAAATGTTATCACAGTTACTTGCAAGATCTTGATTCTGAAATTCAGGTGCTCTTTTACATGTGTGTAGTATTAGAAGAGATCAATAAAAAAGCCATTTTTAATATAATATATTACACACTGATGTAATACACTTAATTAAAAATATTAAAACTCCCCAAAACAGGTTAAAAATATCAAACACCCATATCTCGGTTTGCCGTACAAAAAAAACGACTGTGAGAATTTGCCGATTGTCCATATTTAAAAGTACTAAGCTAATACGTCGTGTATTAGACTCACGGCAATGTAAAATCAATCGCTTAATTGTCTGATACACGTCTAGTACAGGCAGCTCTCACGCAAAATCTGTCGGCAATTGACTCAAGTAACTCTGCACAATTGAACGTACATTTTTTCTGCACACGCTTGAATAAGATACTTTTGTGTGACCAATGAGTTTTTACTATGTTTAAGTGGTCTTACTTCACTTTTGTGCAGTATAATATACAGAGAAACAATCACGTCAAGTGCAGTTTGTATATGCTAATTATATGCTAACATGCTAAGTACTGTTTATTATGTGCTAATACCACTACATTATTATGCTGTGGTTTCATCTTGAATCTGTTACCCGCTTATCCACTGCAATTAACCATGCAATTAGCGGTCAGCTCACGAACCAACTGACTGTGTCCATAGTATGCAGGACTTTTTAACAGTCCAGATTTTGTTCAATTCTTCCAATATCCAGCAAACCGAGACAAGAGTGTACTTGTCTCATACAAGCATGCGGCATTCTAGGATATTCTGTGTTTGTTACGGACCTTCTGTATTTACTAAAAGAGGATTGGGTGCAAGGCTTCAAAACGGAATTCAAACGTAGTAGAAAAATTTACTGAACTGACAAATTTTTAAATCTAGACTAGCTCAAAGGCTGTCTTGCTAGGTGCTTGTTTTGCAAACACATTCCTACATAAGGCACCTGTAGTGGAAAATTTCTGAAAGCCTACTTGTTGCCAAATAAACACTTCAAAAGAAGTATTAAGACAATTTACTAAGACGTGCTAAAAATATGTATTCGTTGTTCGTAGTAGATTTTTTTAATTTTACACATTGACTCATTCTACTGTTTTTCAGTTTTAGAACCTTCATTTGTCAAAATGAAGTTTGACATTTTAAAATAAAGATCACCATAATTTATAGGAAGGGCACAGGATCAGCTACTGGTTATTTCTGATTTAGATATTCTAGTAACTAATGCTTTTGCATTCAACTTTGAATAAAAAAAATTCTAAGTGACTAAATAACTATTGTTGAGTTTTGTATGGAGATGACCTAGGTTTTATTTTTTTTCATTTACTGCTACCAGGCAATAGAATATGTGCAATGGTAGAAAGAATGATATGCATGGAATATACACAAAAAGATAACAATGCATTACCTGCACTTCCTTCAACTCAAAATCTTTCAGAATTTCGAATGAATAAAATTTCCGTCGTGCCACTAGATACAGGTATCTACATAAAATGAAGGTTAGTCAGAGTGATGAAATTGCAAATATGAATAACTACTTGAACGAAATGCAGCAAATGCTGCTGATGCTGCTGAAAATTATGTGTGAATTATAAGTGCTAATTCTACTGATGACAATATTTTAAGTTTTTTATTTACTAAGCATATAATAAGCTTTTATTGAAATTTTAAGCTACAATAAACAAATATACATTAAGTGAGCCTCATGTATGTTCACAAATCCAGATATAAAAATAAAAACAATGATACCTTCCATCTTTTGACCTGGCAAGTCCATTAGGCAAATACAAATTGCCTGCAACTTCATGTGCTTTAGTGTGTTCATTATAATGTAACACGCTTCCCCAAGGCAACTCTCCGAATATCTCCATTTGTTTTAATGGTGGTTTTGCAAAAAAGTGGAAATTGGTAATGAAAAATCCTGTTTCACTTGTTGGAACCAATGTGTTGCCTCTGCATTAAAAAGTATGCATGTAAAAGTGGTGAACCATTGGTATCATTAACATTCAAAGTAAAGGTAAGACCTTCAAGTGAAAATGCATTAATTTACTACACACAATAATTTTTCAAAAATCCCAACTTGCAACTAAACTGAAAACTGACACACAGGAGTGGCCAAATCATAGCTTGCTTTAATCGATTAAATCTCAGACTCTCAGCACTAGTCAACAATTTTGTGTTGCAACAATTTCAATCATACTAAAACATTGTTCGGTGATAGTGCTCATTTAATCATTGGTACCCAATAACTGCTCTTGGACCATTGATTTAGACAAATCATTTATGGTGGAATCAATGGTAGAATGTCAATGTGTATAAATATCAACCACTGGCAGCTAATAATAAATGAACTGTAGTTGAAACAAACAGTAAACTCCCCTACTATTTGCCAGCTGATGTGGCCATGCTAATGCGCACATGTCTACTTAAGCAACATTGCAAGCGACGATGGCAACAGAATGATAGCGGTCTGTGAGGTTTTCCATCTAACCATAGAATTTTTATCAGGCATTCTAATCGAAAAGAAAAAGTAATAAAACACTCAAACACTAGCTGACAGTTTTCAGTAGCGATAGTTTCATGGGAATTTAAAATCTCTACTATGTTATAGTTTAAATGTCGACTGCAAGTTATGAAGTTTTCATGCAGGTTGTCAAAAAAGAGAAGCCATACCACCTGTTAATCACTCGTCAGCACATTCATTTGTTGTTATTTACTGATAATATATAGGTGCTCATTAGACAGGATGCACACTAACACTGGGCACAATGATGTACACAATTTTAAAAATCTGCACTGAAAAGCTAGGCCATTTGGTATGGCATAATAATAATAATAATAATAAACTAGTTAACAATGTTTCTGTCGTGGTCATAAATTGAAGATTTTGCAGTCAATAGTTATAAAATTGAGCCTTATATATGAAGAGACGACAGCCTTTTTTTGAAAGTGCTTATTTCCTTTTATTGAATTCACCTTGCTTGAATACATAGGAAGTGCATTTCAAAATGAAACCTCGGCATTTTTCTGTTCAGCCCGTCACCCAGAGATCAAAGGTCAACCAATCCTGGCATTTGACGTGGTAGACCCTGGAAGGCATTTGTCTCCTTGACCCCTCGTTTGCCCCTAACAGGGTCACAAGTTAACAATTCACACTGTAACCTATACCATTCGAGACCTTTCATCAAGTCCTTTCATTTGATGAAACTACAGCAAAATCTTACTGTTTTTCATGGAGTTATTTATTAAAGAGCTAAAAGTAAATAAAGGAAATAAATAGTAACAATAATAATAATAATAATAATAATAACTCAATGAAAAACAGTAAGATTTTGCTATGGCAAAGTCTCACAGCAAAATCTTAATAATGGAAACACTCCAAAGCTGAAGTCATAAGCATTACACTATGATTTGGGAATCCTGTATAGAGCGTGTATGAAATAGTGTGTTTTCTTCTTCTTTATAATTGAAGACTTCTACTCTGTCTTGCAGGTTTTCTGGGTGACTGATTACAAATACAGTAACAATACCTACAAAGACAAGGCAAAACACATTACAAAATAGTTCTCTGTAGTATAGTTTGCTCATAATTATCAATGCACTGATTTGCATAAACTATATGCATAAAAAGCCGAGCTTAAAAAACTGCTTGTTCATTTCAAGTTATGATTTTCGAGTTTACATATGAAAACCATGTTATCCTTCTTTTTTGTTATTCAAATTAATAAAAGTTAGTGCAACAAAACCTTATATCACATTATAATGCAAAGAGGCTATTAAAATTAATTTACTACTGCATGCTTTAAAATATCAGTTAGGAAATGTAAATGTAATTTATTTTTTGAGATTACCATTCTCTATCCAATGTGCTATTCCATGTGGATTGAAATCAATTAAGTTGCCTTTTATGGTAACCTCCCTTACCCTTCCGGGGCTAGCAAAGTCAAACATATAAATTCGACCTTTCATATTTTTGTACTTTTCGTGTAGCATAGTTATAGAATACCTCAGTCCCTGAAATTAAACAAAGGCAAAAATAAGAGTGACTGGTATTAAAGACTAAAAGTAAATAAAGGAAAAAATAATTTGTTTTACTGCAATCTGACTTTAATTCTGATACCTCGACTGGTATGCCATGTTCAAAACTCCATTATCTGAGTCTCACTGATGAATATAAAATACAAGTATTAAAAACATAGTATAAAAACAGACCTTGGAGTCGCCGAGGCTATTACATATCTAAGGCTTTAGATAAAGTCTAGCACAGAGATCTACTCCACAGACTTTAATCGCATGGCATAAGTGGCAGTTTTCTGCCTATTATATCGATATAATTATCTAAGCAATTGCAGATTGCACACTGTTTGTGAAGACCAGTCTTCACCTGTACATGAAAACGATCCTAGCATTCCTTAAGAGGCCGCAATAGCCACCATTTTGTTCCACTATTTATCAGTAACCTGCCAAAATCTGTATTCTCTACCCTCGCTATTGATGCTGACTATATTTTTATGTACTAATACGTTTTGAACCTTCAGCGCAAGCACAAGAAGACAGTCACTGCAGCGATTACCATGGTAAAAGTTACCTATTAATCTCCAATCTGCACATCAACCTGTCCAGAAAAATCAATCCAGAAAAAGCTTGGCAAGTCACAACAAAGTCACCACACGTAAATATAACTGATAGTGCGCCGTTGCTTCGTCGGAAATCAAAAATCAACAAAGATCTTGGATAAATGAGTCATAGTGATATTCTCACTAACACAAATTGTACTCCTTCAATTACAGTCCCATATAATGGCAGCACTAAATATTAAGATACGTGTTCTTTACTCAACATCAAATGCTCATTTTCATATTTTTGTGAGTTTTCATCCATTTGGTTCTGTTTCTTCCCGACGAGAGGGCTATTATTTTACAACATCCCTTATAAAACTTATCACACAATACCCTACTGGACTATTCCCAACTATCAATATCTTGAATGGAGTCTTAAACTAGCTTTGATGCAGGATGCTATATTGCCTATTAAAAAGTCTGGTTAGGTCTGATTTATGCTAAATCCTGCAGTCTCTTGCTCATTGGAGGTCAATTGCTACATTAAGTGACTTCATCACTATTTTTAGATGATGGTCGTTTTCGAGATGCTCGCAGGACTTCTCATCAATGGCTCTCAATAGCCAACACTGTTTGCAGGACTCATTCTTCTGCTGCTTCTCTTACTCTTGCATGCACATTCCTAGAACAGTTTTTCCTAGGCTTTTTTATCTGCAGAGTTTACTACCAAAAAATTGTTTCCCTGAAGACTATGATGTCACCCAGATTCAAGAACATCAGCAAATATCTCCACTAACAAACTAGTTAGATGAATTTTACTTCCCAGGAGAAGTCACATTTTTTTCACATTTTCAACTTTGTACTGTAGCCCCTTGTGTTGAATTGCATTTGACCTTGTTTGAGGTGATTTGTACAAAAAAATTTACTAAGTAAGTTAATAAGTAAAGGAATATACATACTGATGTTATTAGTACTTTTCCACCAGGGAACATTGTGAAGTCTTCAGAACCATACTCTGGAAATTAATGAACGGACTCACAATCAAGACACTTGATCAAGACAAACACACACACACACATATATATATATATATATATATATATACACATATGTTGCATCAATTATATAATTGATGCATGTGATATAATCACATCAATGTAATTATACCAGAATTTTTCTTTATGAAGGATGCTAATAAATTTTTATTCCTGATGGGAAGTAATGATTTAGAAGTAATTAAGGCATTTATTGATTATGCTGTAAAAGCATTTTTAAGACATGATGAACAACATACTATGTAATGATTATATCACTGAAAATGAGGCCTAATGAATGACAATTTATTTTAAATACTTAATATTTTAAACTCTTCATTAAATAACTAATATAACTAACAGGAAGATTTATTAATAGTAGAAAAATTGTTTTGTTTGTATATACTGTCATTATATTTCAAAATCGAAATTGTATGTACGTCTTGTTTTTTTCTTGTATTGTATGTATTTTTGACACTAATAAATAAAATATCTTAAATATCAATACACCAATATATGTATATATGTGTCATCAATAGTCGCACATGTCAATTTGCATGAAGCATAATGCTAACTGAGTATGATTAGCAAAGACCACAATCTATTTACAACCACTTGTAGCACAGAAGTTCTTTTGTTTAATATGTTTACAGGCAATATACAAGCAGTTCTGGATGCATACACATGATGCAGTACTATGAATTTATTAACATCACAGTCAAGATATTGGGGCAATGTACTAAACTTGAGACATACATGGATACATTAGTAATTAATACAATCACTGACAAAATCAGTCACACATTTTATTTATAAGTGAAATGTTTAGTTAAGCTTTCGAGCTTTTTCTGACTGCAGGACAGAGGAGGTCAACCAGATTTGTAGAGTGCAAGTAGCAAAATTTTAAAAGTTATGTGACTTCACTGGGCACAGAACAATGACACTACTGCTGCTCCTACTAAGTGTGACATTATATTTACCTGCAATACCCTGAACTTGAACACACGGACCAGGAGCATGGCTATAAACTTCTTTGTTAAAATCCATCATATATCTGAAAAAAAATTTAATTGCGACTAGCTTTTAACCAAAAAAATCTAGAAAAGTAAATTATATTTTCAAACTAAAACCGGGAGCAAATCCAAATAAAACAGACAGATACAATGTCATTTCACAGGTACAGTTCAAAATTTTGGTCATTTTGGTCCTTACTGACTATCAGTTACTAATCGTGGATTAAATAGTGTTTTTGTCATTTATCGAATGTTGGCTGTTTCATCTAAAGCCGGGTTTCCATTTTTTGATACGTACAGTAGAAGCTCTGATTCAATTAGTCGAGTGAATCTATGAGCCAATGTGTGAAGTACTATTAGGGTAGCTGACTCGATGACCAATTGGTCTTTCGCTACCCTTTCTCCTGCACCCCCCTTAACTCTTTCCTTTATGCTTAATTTATCCTTTTTAATCAATAACTAAAAAAATAATTAGTCAATTTGTATACAGGTGTAAATGAGGAGATAAATAAAAATGTCTATGTCTATGTCTCTATTAGTACAGGGGTATGAGTCATCACTTTTCAGCTTAGCATACACTGCAAAGGCTGCAAGACCTTTAAATATTAGGCTTTTATGCTAATGGTATATTTTTCAAAATTAACTTTGTGCTCTATGACATTTTTGCTTGTAAAGTCACAAAGAATACTGACAGTTTACTGTCCCTGCATATGTGGCATTACAACAACAGTTAACTAATTAAACGTTCTCTCACAAGCAGAAAAACCTTCAAAAGGAAACCACTAGGCATGTGATTAAAAGTTTGGTTTCCATAAATTCTTGGGCAACAAAGTTGATTGCGACAGATGAGCAGGTGTCAAATTCTAAGCAAAAATGCTATGCTAGTATATTAGCACATGAAAAATGTACTTGCTTACAAACAAAACTGTACCCTAACATAATTGTCTCTATCTATATTACAATATATAAAAGTGAATGAAAAACGCTGTAAAAGTAGTAAAATCTCTTCGATCACACAGAAGTTCAAGATTTTCTTCAAGATTTCAAGATTTATTTAGCCAACATATAAACATTCGAACCAATTTGTGCATGTGTGGAGAAAGAAAAGGATTGATGAAAAGGAGGAAAGGGAAAAAAGGCACAAAGAACTGGAAAAGCTGTGTCGATGTGAAAACTGATGCTGTTCCGACAATGACGGCATTTACAATACAATAATAATAATGATAATAATAAACCTAACAACAACAACAACAATAATAATAAAATAACAATAATAGTAATAATAATAATAGTGACAATAATAATAGTATCTATTTCTATTATCATCAATATCACCTGCATCATAATATAGATAAATAATGATAATAGCAACTATTAATAAATTTTAAAGCTGAATTATCCTCAAAGTTATGTATCAACTCACACAATGCCTTAAAGACTACGTACATAACAATTACATAACATATGAACTTATTTTTTACTTTATATACACAGAGTTATTCGAGTCATTTGCCAGTAATATTTATAAACATTTGAGTAGGAGCGGCCCGTGCCAGACATTTTGAGTCAATTAGGCAACTAATTCTATTAAGAATGAGTCAGTAAAAAAATGGTACCCAAGGTATTTAGAAACTAACCAACAGCTCACTGACTCATTAGGTTATAGATTGAAAGCCACTTCAAAAAATAAAGTATATGTGCAATCACCAGAAGGCAAAAAATTGTTGTCAACAACTTTTGGCATTCTTATTGACCTTTGCCAATTATCATTTATGGGTGAAGAATAAAATATCTACTGGCGTCAGTTTTTATTAAAACCAGATTGCAAAGTTAATCTCAAAGAAATTAGAAAACTATGAATTTACAGCCCATTATTGGTCTTTATCAACTATCCTTCCTGATGAGAAAAGCAATTGTAAACAACGTTTCACCCCGGCAAAGACACGGCTCTTAGGGATGCTTATTGACTGGATAATTATCAGAAAATTGTCGTCTCGACATGGAATGTGCTGATTTATCATTAAAGATTAGTGCAGTATGCAACTATGCACTGTCATGTGAAAGTGCTGGGTGAAAACTATTATTAATATTGCTACTACATCCACAATAAAGTGCTGAAAGGGTCAGGAGTAAACAGTTTTGTATTCCATTGATTTGATGCTGCGGCTGCAGATTACTGAAGTCAGAGGTCAGACCAAAGTGCTAAACTAAGTGAGTTAGATGGCACCTTAAGTTAACCTCCAATGTGACAAACAATTTGAAACAAGCTACTGAGCTATGGTGTGGATTCAAGTCATTCAACAGTAAACAAAGTCCACCTAATGAAAGCACATAACTGGTACATAAATGCATGCAAACTTGGCTAAATGTTCATTGATCGATACCAGTATAAAAACACAACTTCTAATTTCTGAAACTGCCATAAAAACAAAGCTCATTGGTGTGGGCAAAGTTGCAGAGTAGCTGTCTGCATGCAAAACTGGCAAGTTAATTGATTACGTCATATCTATAGCAGTTAGACTAAAAATGTCGCCATCCTAGCTAAATCATCATTATCATCATCATGTGTTCATTATGTCTATTGTAGACATTCTAAAACATAAGAAATCTCCCATCAAGGCAAACACAGCAATAGACCATGGCTTTTGCAGTGGCTTCTCAACACCACTTGCGAGTTGAATACCCAACATGGACAGCACTAGTGATGCAGAAAATCTTTGTATTTGTTGGAAAAAGTTGCCAGCAGTTTTCAATGTGCATGTGCAATGCCAGCTCAGCTGTTAGTTTGAGGAATATTTACAACTTTTGCTTACTAGTTGTGTGGCATTATCCATAATTCATTCAACAGAGATTGTAAGATGATCGTAATTTCAAATTAAACTCAAATTCTGTCTGTAAAGTAAACCGAATATAATGTTTATTTTCTGCACAGCCATAATACTGATAGCTTTGCCAATTTAACTTAGCAGATTATAACATAAACCTCTCAAATTTTTTGGCACTCTCACAGGTTTATGTAAAAGAGCATAACAGGCATGAGGCCAGCGCACATTGTTTTACTGACTGAAAAAAGAGTGACAATGCCTGCAAATGAACCGCACAGATGTCATCACCCTTCATTGACATAATATAATGCTGGCCGTTACAAGTTGCAATATTGAAAATCATTGAAAAGATTTGTTCATTGAAAATTATTTAAATAACGTTTATCACGTCTTGTCCAATGTAGGCTGTCACCTTCCTAACTTGCTAAGATAATGGTGTCTATGAAATACATATATGTATCTTGAGCAAGTAATTATAAAATCACTTGTTTCAAATCTAGTGCAATGCATGTTGAAGACGATAATGGACAACCTTCAAGTTATACCTCTGAACTCGACATTCCCGCGTACCGCCTCAACTTGACGGTTCAGGCTTCACAGTAAGTCCCTCGTCATGTACCACATAGAACATTTATTTTCTCCAATTTGTTTGACATGACAAGTTTTTTAAATATTACTTAATTATAGTCGTGGAGCAGGGCAGGGAAGGACCATAGGGTCATCTAGTCTCCTGCCCTGTCTTATAATTAAATTAGTATATTAAAAATAAATGGTGAGACTGCGGATAACAAAAACAAATAAGAAAAAAATAATAATAAAAACAGTATAAATGAAAACAAGGTATAAATGAAAACAGTATAAGTGAAAATAAAAAATAATAAAGTTAGATGATACCTAAATCTAAACAAAACAATACAATTAATCAGTAATTATGGTTATTATATATATATTCAAATAGGGGCCTTATTGACAGGGGAATTTGACCAAGGTTAGTGAGTAAAGTTAAAAAACTGAGAGTATGGAGAGATAAAATAAGTATCAAAAAAAGTGTAATATAGAAAATTTAAGAGAAAAAGTAGGTATAAGAAAGAGCAACAATTACTTAGGAGATGAGAAGAAAAAAAAACTTGCTAGCTTGCTTATTAGTCTTACAAGTTATGTATTACAGGTATATTCATTTAGTAAGAATTTTGTGTATTTTTTGGAAGCAGAAAATAAGCTACCTCCAAAGGTATCTTTTGGCAACGAGTTCCATAATTTAACTCCTCGTGATTTTAAGCTATTGAAACCATGTCGGGTAAAAAATCTCTCCACAAAATACTGTTCATTAGAAGCAGCTCTTGTGGAGTAGGAATGTATATCAGAAACATTAGTGAAATATTCACTAAAAAGTTCGGGTAATAAACCAGCATTGAATTTATACATAAATTTGAACGACTCAAGATTGTAAATATCTCTTACTTTTAAAATTTGTAATTTTACGAACGATGGTGTAGCATGATCATATTTGCGAGCAAAAGTTATTAATTTTACTATTTTGTTTTGTTGTGTCTGTATTAATTCTTGAATTGATGCAAAAACCGTACCCCATGTTAAGGGAAAACTAACGAATTATATAGAAGTTTCAGAATATATTGGTCAACGTGGTGCCTTACTTTTAAAATTATTCCAATAATTCGACTTAATTTGTATGTTATGTGTTTTATATGTGGTTCCCATGTTAATTTATTATCAATGAGTAGGCCCAAGTATTTGATGTTGTCTGTTTCTTCAATTTTGTGTTTGTTCATTATAATATGAAATTTCGGATTATTAGCATTGTTAATTTGCTTATTGTTGATTATCATAAATTTGGTTTTTTTTGTAGTTAATTGATAGCTGGTTTGCCCTCATCCACAGGTCTATTTTTTTCATTTCGTCATTAACAGATTTTTGCAGATTATTTATATTGGAGTCAGACATGAACAAATTAGTGTCATCGGCAAATATTCGGGTTCGAAAGTTGCTGCATGTGGGAAGATCGTTAATATAAATTAAGAATAGAAGAGGTCCTAAATTAGAGCCTTGTAGCACTCCACACGATATGTGTTTATAGTCTGATGATACATTGTTAATAGATATGAATTGTTTTCTGTTAGTTAGATATGACTGAATTAGTTGCAAAGCTTTTGATAAGTCTAAAAATATTCCGCAATTCAGTAATTTTTTGTCAGTGTCTAGAGAGATCGTGTCTATTAATTCGGATACAGCAAGGGCAGTTGAATAATTTTTTCTGAAACCAAATTGGTATTTACTTAGGATATTACTTTTCACAACAAACTGGTATAATCTCTTGTAAATTAGCCTCTCAAAAACTTTTGATACTGGTGATAAGAGAGATATTGGTACCACGAGACGATACATGGGAAGGCAGCACATGGAGCTACACTAACAGCAAGGTGGTACATGCCAAACCCGTAAACTAGACATAAATTGTCTTACCCAATTCTTCCAATCTTATAAATCAGGAAAGCTATCAACAGCCCAAGGACAGCCTTGTAGAACATTTTCCTGCTAATTAATCAAACTACATAAATTTTAAGGTAAAAGAACTAACAAAGATTACTATAAAATGTAGCAAAATGAAGCGTCTAAAACGAATCGCTTCTTGTCATAACTCAGACGAGCCACATCGGCACATGCCTCGAGCTGCTGTAGTATTAAGTCTTGATACAAGACAAGTAATCTTTGAAACCGTTTCGTGACATGTTAAAGGATAGAGACAACTTTCTACACTTTGACATCATCCATCTTGTGGGAGGGAAATGTAGTTAAGAAATGAGATTACGTAAGAAAAGTTGTCTTGATGTTCACATAAGTTTGACACAATAGCGGATTTGTTTAACTGTACATGCTTGCTACATCTATGTAAAAGAAGGTTCAAGCTCAAGGTCTGATACAAATAACTATAGAAGTTCTAAGGAGAACTATAGAAGTTGCGATGGTTGTGAAGCAATTACAACCAGAAATAAGCAGCAATAATTGTGCGTTACATGGTCACACCTAGAAAAATGATTGAAATCAAGAATTAACAACTATGACTTTATAACAGGGGTGAGCATTCTCTACCAGAAAGCGAATTCGAATCGAACCGAATTTGTGACTTTCGAATTCAAATCGAACTTCAGTGTTTCGAATTTGAACCGAATTCGAATTGAGATTGAAAGATTTTCGAACCACCAGCAAAATTACAAAGATCATGCATATCACTAGATTTTGTTCTGCAATAAAATGACTAGTAATTTTTTTTAAAATTGTGTGCAGAAATCACAGCTAAATTGTGCTAATTGCATGATGTTTCAATCGTTTTAGTGATAAAGAACATGTGTGATTGAAGTGCTGAATTATTCGAATCTATAGTTTTGGATTCGAATCGAGTTCGAACTAAAAAAAAACTCGTTCGAATCGAATTCGAGCGTTCGAATTCGATTCGAACTCGAACGTTCGATGCTCACCCCTACTTTATAAGTCTATCACGTATATGCTGAAAGGTTGTTTAAAAACATAAGTGTAGCAAGCAGGCAGAGCATCGAATGTTGGAATTCGATTCGAACAAGTTTTAAAAATTCTCGAATTCGATTCGAACCTAAAATTATATATTCGAATAATTCAGCACTTCAGCCACACACGTTCTTTGTCATTTAAATGTTTGAACAGAATGCAATTGACACAATTTAACTGCAGTTTCTGCGCAAAACTTTTTAACAAACTAATAGTGGTTTTACAGCAGAACAAAATTAAGTAACATGCATGATCTTTGTATAACTATTTTACTACTGGTTCGAAAATCTTTCAAACTAATTTTGGTTCGAATTCGAAATACCTCAATTCGGTTTGAATTCGTAAGTCGCAAATTCGATTAGAATTCCCTTTCTGGTAGAAAATACTCACTCTCATAAGAGAGTACTCGCTTAACCCCTATTCATGACAGTATAACAGTATAGCGTATTGGTTTTCGGAGTGCGCCCTGAAATCACGAATTGCGTGTTATTTAATGCAACATCATCTGTTTTGCAAGTATAACTGAAAAAAAGGCGCTAGCGAGGTAATCAAAGCTATGTGCGGTGTTTCATCGCTTTTTCTCTCTGAAAAAAATGCTGTTTTTCTTTTAAATGATTTAACACTTTGGTCGCTGTTGCAGGAAAGGTTCAGTTATAAGTCGCTTGTAATTGAGGTATGTTTAATGAGTCGTAACCATTAAGTCTGTACCAGTGATGAGTGGACCATCACCCTGCGTACGGACACCGGCAGACGGACGCACGTGTGTTCAGAGAATTTCTTAAGAAAATTTTTTTATGGCTAAATAAATTTTTTTAGCAGTAAACCAAGAAACACACCAACAAATTGTTTGCGCCATCCCGGAGTCGTAAGCTGATTTCCGTAGTGAAGTTATGTTTATAAATTATAATTTATCTTATCTTATCGATTTCCGTTGTCTAGACAATTTTTAGTTAATTGTAACTGCACTTGTGCATTTAGGGAGTGTGCTCCCTTTTCACGGCAGTAGCGAAATTATGAGTCATTAGTTTGAGGTTATAATTATGAGTTTAAAGCTAGTGAACTTGCCTGAGGAAATAGCTTCTAGCAACCGCAAAATGGTCAAAAATGCATGAGTGGCTGAGATGTTCCGCTGTTTAGCTGTGTCTGGTGGAAAAATTAGCATGCACGCAAACTTATTACATTAACAGTGGGTGGGCTGTTTACTTATCAGACTCAAATCAGTTTTATGTTTGACTATCTACCTTTTGCTGGTTAGATAATCTTGGTACTAAATAAATTAAGCTTAAGTAACAGCTAATCTGCTTTGCAGTGTATTACGAACTTGCTTTTAAGACATATGATTACTACAATAAAATACAATGAATATTACCTAGGTAAATTTAAGTAAAATATATTGCCTATAAAAATGTTCATCACTAACCAAAGGGCAGCTGACTAGATGACCAATTGGTCTTTCGCTGCCCTTTCCTCACATTTTTGTTACCAAATTAATTGTATTATAACTGTGCGTGTGTTAAAAGATAAATAAAAGATTATTATTATTATTATATTTATTAAAGGAGAATTTTTCATGTTTGAGAAAGTCTGTGTACCAGAATTTACATCTCATTTGATGCCTCCAAAATGTGTTTAAATACAGGAAAATGCCTGCCCCCACACCCCATAGCTGCTTGCGTGTCAAATTTTTAAAATCTGGTGGTGCTATAATCCTGCCACTGGATTGGACCAAACAAAATTGTGGATCTGCTATCGAAAATAAGGAATTATATGGCTCAAAACTGGCGGATCGGATCTTCGCAGATTTTAATTTTCATTAATGTTAATCCGCGATAGATAACAACGTGTGCATTACGGGTAGATAATGACAGACTGACACTCATCCCAAGCTACCAGGTTGACTAACAATGAAATAAAATAATAATTAGCTTTGTTATTTATTCAAAGAAAAGTGGACGATTGTGTTAGCATTAGTTCAGAATAAAGAATGCTCTAAAATATTGAAAACTACAATAGCTTTTTTAAATCAAAGCTAGATTGAGTAATAACTCGGATAAACTTTCAAAGCTACGCGCGGCTCAGTAAATGGCAACGGCACCTTTTTGTCACGTGAACGTGGCCGACGAATAGAAGGTGGCACAGTGATAACCATTATCATGAACTGCAGCAGTGTTCGTTTCTGATATCCATTTTCGTGACATCACGAGTATAAGCAGTACTGGAGCACTTGCTTGACATGAAAGGGAAGATGCCTGTTATTGCACAAACTGTGGTTAGTTTCTGAAATAAGCAATAGCTGTGTTCAGTTGCCATTAATGAACTTTCTAAGCTAATTATTCAAATATACGAAGCAATTGCTAACTTTTACGGCAAGAAAACGTATATTTTGAACAGTAAATTAAAATGAGATTGAGTCTAAACAATTATCCGGTTTTCCTTTAAACAAACGTACTACTGTACTAATAGTAGTAGTATTAGTAGCAGCAGCAGTAGCAAAATCTTTAAAATATACTAATGCTAAAATAGTAAAATAACATCAGGTAGAGATTATTCTAATATTCCGTCTTACAGGTGCATTTATTGGTTGAAAATCAAACCACTTAGTGGACACTGCAACAGGGTTAATTTCCACTAATTTAAAATATTTTGGTTTTTTTAAACCAAGGTTAGTGCTAAAAATGCAGGTTTGCAGATCGCTGTTAATAGCAAAATGTGGATTTGTAGTCGACTGCAGATTTTAAGTTTGCGAACCAAATTTTTTGTGGATCGGGAAATTAGTCAATCTGCTCATCCCTAGTCTGTACTAATATATGCGAAAAGGCTAAAAACATAAGTGCAAGTAATAGTGAGGCCCAATACTAGAAATGTTAAATAGTATAACATAATAGACTTGTGGCTAGTGTAATCCCTTATGTATGTTGTAATCCTCATTTTTATAGCATGTTCTTGAAATAATGTGAACACTTATTCATAGTGACACTGCTTCAGTTTTTTTAAGGTCTGTGCCTTCATAATACAGTGTTCCCTCGCTACTTCACGGTTCATTTATCGTGGACTCACTGTTTCGCAGGTTTTCAAAAATATCAATGTAAAATATTTATCGCAGTATTTTCGCTCTTTCGCGGGTTTTGCGATACTCCGTCTAAAGTATTTTTGCACATGCATAGTACGTATTGTACAGTAATGTATAGATTTGATGACTTTTGCATAAAAATCACAAAATGTATAAAAATATTAATTCTAACATTAAAAGAATATTATAAATCATAAAAAATTACCATTTACAGTAAATAGTGTATTTGTTCAGCGGATGAATACACACCAAAAAGGAATTTTGTACTTGCACCCGCTTGAGATGCTACTTGCCAACGTGAGATTGTATACAACACATGAATGGTTGATTGATGGATTTATGTAAACTTTTTTAAAAGGTACATGTACAGTATGGGAAAGGTTATTAAGGGAATGGGAAAGGGTTATGTATGAGAGTGTGGGGAGGGTTTATAAAGACTTTAAATAATGTATAACTACTAAAATAAGTATCGCGGTTGGGCCTGGAACAGAACACCCGCGACAAGTGAGGGAACACTGTATATCTATAAACTAAAATTATTACTTGCAATGTACTTGCTTAAATTAAACAACCAACAGCCAGTGAACACACATTGTTACTGTGTCTGACTGTAAATGTAAGAATCTAATAATGAGAGTAATACCCAAAACAGTAGTACAGTGAACTCCACGTAACTCTAAATCGCATAACTCAAATTTTCGCTTAACTCAAAGAACTTCAGCGAAACGGACGAAATCCTTCGTTTTTCCCACAAAAAACATCGCTTAACTCAGAATTTTGCCTAATTCAAATAAAAAATTATGGTCCATTTAATCAAAGTACATGTAATTTACTTTGCCTAACTCAAAAATGAAATTTATACTCTAGAAAAATACAAAGTTTCGTACAACTCAAAAACAGTGTCATCTTCCGGGAAAGGGCTGATGTCTTACAAGTCACGCCTCCACCAATTATTTTCTCCGGGATTGATCTTCCCGGGAAATTCTCATTCGGCGACATGAAAACAATCACTCTATTATCATTGTCTGTTCGAATTCGGTGCCTCTGTCTAACACTTATTATTGTCTCGGTCTGAAACTCAACTGTTATCTGGACTTGGTGTGGATCAAGATAACTGAATACTTGACAGAGAGTGCGTAAATAATTGAACCATGCGCAAACTGGATTGCAGTATGTAAGACATTGGTAGCCCCACTGTCATACTGTTTAACAGTGTTGTGTACTTGTCCTTTTGTAACATAAAAAATTGTTTCACTACATAATTTGTTATTCTTTATATAATTGTCATCAAATTTCGTCGTCGTTTATGTATAGAAAGGTTGACTTTCTGCCTTCTGTTTAGCTTGCTGTTTGGAGTAGGGGTTTAGAGTTTCTATGCTGGAAAATGGTCAACATTGCCTAACCCGGCCCGGTTGGATCTGAGTTATGCTGAGTTTACTGTATAGTTGATGGTTGATTATAATTAATGTTAACAAACATTTTGTGGTATTTTTAGTGCCATGGATTCTGACAACCAGAACTTACATGAGCTGCTGCAACAGGCTGAACAGCTCACTGCTGAAATGCATGGTGAGGAGGAGCTGCCCAGAATTCGTCGTAATCTAC
The DNA here is from genome assembly GCA_030141605.1 of Tubiluchus corallicola. Classification (NCBI taxonomy): domain Eukaryota; kingdom Metazoa; phylum Priapulida; class Priapulimorpha; order Priapulimorphida; family Tubiluchidae; genus Tubiluchus; species Tubiluchus corallicola. Next base: position 365,761 of record JAQGDQ010000127.1, read on the forward strand.
GACAAATGCTTGATGTTGGTGACAAGATACATGCCAAAACGGCCCATACTGTCAGTGACAATTCGGCTAATGTCAAAGCTTCTCTGCTACTTGGCTCAAAGGGATTCGACCTGCCAAAAATTTCTACAAAGTTGGAATCTCTTAGTGTTGCCAAGACATTTGAACCGCTGGAGCCTTTTCCACTTGCGAATGTACCTGCTTTTTTGCGCAACGAGCGGGAAAATGCAGTATTAGCTCTTATTGAGGAATCTAGAAAACAAACCTTTACTGATGTAACGAATAGCTACTATGAAGCTATGGAAAATGAGTGGGAGCAAGATAAGCAGAAAATTCTGAATGCACTAATAGGAACTGGTGGAGAATTTCTTTCACTTCCCCAAGAGACTAATATTCCTACTGCAACTGTAGATATGTCTTCAAGAAGCTCACTTAGTAGCATCGAAATGACTTATGCAAGACAGCTGTACAAATATAATGAAAGTGTCGTTCAAGGTGGAGCCAAGCCGTCATTGGTTAACATGTTCCTTGAAGTAGCACAAGGTATGGATGACCAAACTGTACTAGAAATATGGAAAATGGTAAGCCACATTACTGAAGTGCCACTTGCCCCTAGCAATGATACCATTGGAATGCGAACAAACAAAGATGTGCAAATGGGAATAGTAAGTCAGGCCAGAAAGTATCTGGAAACTAGCTACAGAAAGTATATCCAGAACACTGTTTATAATAATCTACAGCGTGCTAAACTTAGTGGTATACCTGGTACACTAAACCTCGTCAAAAGTTTTCTTTCAGTGGTTGGTCTCCAGAATCTGGCAGACTTAGGAGAGATTATGTATGAAGGTCATCCTGTTTGGCCGGTTATATACTACTGCCTGCGTTGCGGTGATGTCCAGGCTGCTTTAAAAGTTGTTAATAGTCTGGCAGAACATTTGGATGAATTTCCAACATTTCTACATGAATATGTTGCTAGTCCTTATAGAAAGCTTTCTCCCAACACCGAAGCAAAACTAAAGCTTTTGTATCGCCGTTGTGTACGAACCAGTCCCGATGCTTACAAAAGAACAGTCTATTGCATAATTGGCAGCTGTGATCATGGGGATGACCACAGAGATGTAGCAGTTAAAATAGATGATTATTTGTGGCTGAAACTTAGTCAAGTGCAGTTTCATGTGTCAACGTCACCCTTAAGTGATGTTCTTTCTCTACCTGATCTGCAGAAACAATTGCTGGAAGAATGTGGAGAAACATACTTTAATGCTTATCAACAACCCTTATTATATTTCCAGGTGTTGTTTTTAACAGGACAAATTGAATCGGCAATTGAGTTTTTATTTCGCATGGAAGCATTACGCATTCATGCTGTGCACATTGCTATATCTCTTCATGAACTGAAACTGCTGTTGTTACCATCAGATATTCAAGCCCAATTGTTGTCAGTAGAGCAAACGGACCAAGCACCAATAAAAAGACTGAATTATGCTAGGCTTATTATGATGTTTACGAGGAAGTTTGAAGCAACTGATCCTCGAGAAGCTTTGGAGTACTTTTTCGTTCTGCGAGACATGAAGGGTGTCCATGGTGAGAACCTGTTTTTGTCATGTATCAGTGAACTTGCTTTGGAAACGAGAGAATATGAACTTTTGCTTGGAAAGGTGGAGTCTGATGGATGTAGAAAGCCTGGTTATATAGAAAAATTCCACAGTGACACAAGAAAGATCATTGAATTTGTATCAAAAACTGCTGAAGAGAAAGGTCTGTTTCAGGATTGTGTTCGCTTGTATGACTTGTGCAACCAACATGAGAAGATGCTCGAGATCATGAATAAGCTCCTGAGTCAAGTAGTTTCTCAGCCGCCACTGCCCATGTCAAACCGAGACTGCCTAAAGTCACTAGCTGTGTCTATAGCAGAAAGATTTAAAAGCCAAGGTCATACGGGCAGTCCAATAACGGCTGGAGCTTTCTTCTTGTTACTTGATCTGATTACCTTTTTTGATATGTACCATTCAAAGAAGTATGAAGAAGCCATGGATATTATGCACCAGTTAAATATTGTGCCCTTTTTATCTGAAGAAGTGGAAGCCAAGATAGCCGGTTTTCGATTGCTTGCAGAAGAAATCAAATCTGTTTTGCCTGATATTTTACTAGCGGTAATGGGAATTATTCAGGCTCAGTATAAATCTATCAAGCAGCCTGTTGTGCCAAATCAACCGCATTCTGCATCCAGCTTATTTGCTAAGGATGATGGTGGAAAGCAAAAGTACATTGATTACTTGAGAAAACAAGCAAGAACATTGATAACATTTGCTGGATTGCTGCCGTATAGGCTGCCTGGTGATACTAATGCAAGATTAGTGCAGATTGAAGTGCTTTTAAATTGATTGCAGACTAAATAATTTAAACCTTTTTTCACCAGTTATGGACATGTGTTAACACAGTGAGTACCAGAATTCAGACTATGCTTATAAAATGAATGTAGTGATAATACAATCTACTTTGAGAAAATTTGCACGCTTTAATTGTAGCTTTAAGCATGGAAAAAGACAAAAGTGGAATTTAACAGATGAAAATAGCTATAGACCCCTACTTAAATAATTGGAGTGTATTATTATTTAGTATTATGATAGTTTAGTAGTCACCCAACTATAATCAATTTGGCTATAAAGCAGGACATGGAACGTACGGAACTTTGTGTTTATACACTTAAAGAAGTTATACATTTTTATATGTAAAAAGACAGTCGTACACATGTATTATTCATGAATACTTCCAAGGCTTTCAACAAGTTATTGCAAACTTTTAAAAATGTTGCTAAAATTCAATTTTCACCAGTAATTGTACAAGAGACCATTCTCTTGTATTTGTATTTGCTATGTAAATCTAGTGGGGAGAAGCTGTTGCACTACATATTACTATGCCTAATAGACTAAAATGATCGTGGGAATCCTCTTCCACTGCCTGATTACCATGTAACTTTTGAAACACCAAAATTTTTTGTAAGAAAAGAAATAATTATTTTCGTGATTACTATTAATTGGTAAAACGGCAAAGAACTATAATAGCATAAGTCACTGCTGCTGAACCCATAATGTATGATTACTGTCATGTATACAGCAAAAATGCTTACAATTATTGTTGATGATAAGCATTAATTTAAGCATTATTTAATTTGCTTACTAGCTGATCTAGTTGTAGACGTTTTCGAGTTGACATGCAACTATGTAGTTATAAGCAACTCATTAAACAACGCACTAATTTGTAGGTCGGTTTCTTCTAAAGCACACCAAGTATTCATTGAATATAGTATTGTGATATAATGCTAATTATAAATTGCTCTAGTTGTACTGACGCTAAATTTGTTTTTGGTGTGAATAGGTTTTTCTGATGCATATTTCTGCTATTTACCGTTTTTGTGAAGCTCTAAGTATTTTTGAAATAAAATGGTAATGTAAAACTACTAGTAAACTTCTGCTTCGATCGTTCACATAATACTGAATTAAGGTGAAAAACCAGAAAGTGCGTCAACTGACTGGTTTTATTCATTATGATATAGTGAAGTGACGATTCTTAAAAAATTGTGAGAGATAGGAAATTATAGTGAATCATTAAAAATTTTAACCTGCAAAAGTAAAAAATAGATGCATTAATTTTTATTGGTGTCCAAAAGTCTCGCACCCAAGTAATATCGTGCTTTCCTAAAGTTGATGTGTAGTCCCGTGCCCTGTCCAATTGGCTAATTCAAGACAAGCTAGTAGCCTAAATATGTGTCTTCCAAATACAGTGCAATGTTTACATGCATGATGTTAGTACTACTGTATAAGTAATGTTTATAAAATTATATGTATAGGTTATTTTATTGACCGTACCTACATCAGTCATATTAATATATGCCGACGATACTTGTTTAGTGGCCTCTACCAACGTTTTACAAAAATTGGATGATATTAAATGACTTGACTATATAGTAAGTAAGCTATATATCGATTGGAAAAAATGAAACCATTTTGGCCAACCAAACATATGTTGCTATTGAAGGACGAAATCTAGATTGGATTCTTGAGAAATAGGTCTGCAAAGACTGAGTATTCTACAGCATGTCATACTAATACCCTTAGTTTGAGATGCCTATAATGTTTTTGCTGTACGTGTATGTTGTGTATATCTATCAAATCGTTATTATCATTTTAGTTAAAGTACAAGCACCACGCAAAAGTTGTTTAGAGAATGAGACTGAGTGTATGATATAGCCCAGTTTTGCTTTCTTTACAACAGCTACCAAAATATAAAGACATACAAGTGTCAAAATGATGCAAGTAGCTGAAAGGTGAATAAGAGATGAGTTACTTTCTTTTAAACGGTCGTTTACGTCCTGCGGAGGCGTTTTGATCAAAAACTATAATAAAAAACTAGTTGTGGAAAACGTGAGTAGACCACTTAGGCTTATTTGTCAGTGATGGTAGATTAAATTCAAATTCAATTCAATTTTTTTTATTTGTCTCTCTTAATGGGTTACAAAGTGTATGAAATTAAAGTCAGTAAATTATATTAACAAAAATAGAGATGGGGTGGTGAAGGACCAGTGGTCATCGAGCAACCACCCCTATATAAATATATTATGTCAATTTTTTTTTGTGCTGCTATGAATTGTGAATTTAATATTGTCTGAGGAGACAATTTATTCTGTGCAAATAAAATTAAATAATTACAGATATTTTGAAGTTTATGGTGAACAAAATATAATTATTGGAAATACAGTTGTGTGAAATGCAGTGTCAATTAACCATGGAATATAAAATAAATTAAATAAACAAAATAAAATAAAAAACACAAATAAGCTGGAAACGTACGTTACCATAACTTATAGTTAGAAACAAAAACGTTCTGATGTAGCTTTGCAAATTAGCTCAATGAAACCTAGCTGTATGCAATAATAATATTTGCATCCTTAATATTGTTACCATGCAATAATAATAATAGTGACTGTAATATTAATAATGTTAATAATAAATGCGACAAGAATTTACTACCAGAATGATAATGTGCTGTTAAGTCTGTTAACATATTATATTCGCCTTCTGATAATTATGTAATTTAGATGAGGAGTAGTGGCATCAATATGTATTCATGCATTTACACATGTATACACAAAAATACATACACATATATGCACATACATAAGTGTGAACATAAATTAACAAACTGAGTACTAATACTGCCTATCATATAATACTGTATGTACACATGTATATGCACACACATACATACACACATGTATTCATACACTCACATATATGCAAACATATGTACAATTTTTCTTTTGCTTTGAACTTTTTTGCGTAAAAATGAGTGGCATGAAATGTGCGGTCGCAGGTGGTTTTCCGAGCGAAGAATTATGATACTGCCATTGTAGGGCGCCGAGTAAACCACTAGCCGAAGTAAGACACTTCCGGCAAAACGCATGTGCTAAATTTGCGGAAAAGCAGTGTCGTACATGGGCAGCCCAAGTAGGACACTAGAGATTTCTGTCGAGAATCCAGATTTATGACATACTAAAATATAAAAGTAAATTTGTTTTAGAAAAAAGTAACTTTATAATAATGATGGATAGTCCTTGACAATTTACAATTTTTTTTACAACAATATCATCATTATTATTAGCTCCATTAATATCATCATAATATTAAACTAAGTATCCAATGCTTTAAAGAGAGAAGCTATGTAGGGCACATAACTCGCTAACTCGTTTACTTAGTAGAAAACCTACTACTTAGTAGATGTACCTTAAGCAAATGTTGGAATCGCCTAAAAAGTGCGCTTATTTCACTTCAAAGAAGATTAATATTGGCAAAATTATACTAACTCAGAATAAAATTCGTTCATTTTATCAGATGTATAATAAATTATTCAACGTGTATTGACGTGTTCAATTATTATTATTACATAAACAAGGACAACGGACGACGCCAGTACGCTTAACGACTCAATTCGCGACTTGTTTCTAGTGTCCTACTTGGGCAGCCCATGTACGCCAATTGTCCTACCTCGGCTAATGAATTACTCGGCGCCCAACCGTCATAATTATTATTTTCGACCACGTTCGATAGTCATTACTTATTGATAGTTTATTATTATCTATGTAGTCAAATAACCGTGGTATATTATATTACCGTGTTTCGACTTAAAACTTTTTATCGCTATTGTTATCACAGAGTGTGGATTAGGAAAACGAATTGTTTACTGGCGCGCCTCTGAATGGTCATTTTCCAGTTTTAACTGCGATCGATGTAGGAAATAACTCTCGGGCAAATACTAGAAGTCGTATAATTCACAACTTCAAAAACAGTGACTGGTATTATTGGTCAGGCATCTTAGAAAAAACAATTCAACAGTCCTTTTCTGAAATCTTAATCCACCTACAAAATAATGATGCAAACAATATTATGGTGTTGTTTCCTGGAGTGTATTAAACAAGCTAATGAGTAAAGACCAAGCGCTCATGAAAAAGACTTTGGACGTCAAATCTTTCTCTTCCAAAAAGTCCATATAAGCAAGGTGAATTACACCATACTCTAAGTGAGTTAATCACTGAGAATACGGCAAATCTGAACGTGGCACAAAGTAAATCTTTCTGGAAAACTATTTCGGATGCAAGAACAATGTCAAATTGACACTTTAAAAGTAGGCAACAATTTTTATACAACTGACAACGAAAAATGTGGTGTGTTATACACTGAATTTTTTAGTGGAAAAAATTTTGACAATGAGTGGTATGACTATGTTAATAACTTTGTAGAAAAATTCATGATTGTGATTATGTAAATCAAAATAATGAAACTTGGTATAATGATGCGTTTATCATGACTGAATTAATTTGCAGTATAAAAATGGTAAAAGTTTAGACACTGATCGCGTTCATCCATTAATGGCAAATGGGGTTCTGGGTCTGACCTCTCTTTTTAAACCTTGTTGATATTTGTTTTGAGTGTAAAGTATGGTCCTGGGATAATGCCAAAGCTATGTTTTTTAGAAAGCAGGGTAAAGATGACTATAGTGCGCCAAACAATCATAGGCCAATCTCGGTAACATCATATTTTGGAAAACTTGCAGAGAAACTAATAGAAAACAGACTAAGAAAATTTTTTAGCGGACATAATTTGCTTGATCATGTACAAGAAGGATTTAGACCAAATTGTAACACTGGTCGTTACTTTTGACAATTGAAAGACAGTTAGTTCAAATGTTTGATAGCATTGCAGTATTGTGTGACCTTCGAAAAGCTTTTGACAGCATTTGGATAAACATTTCTATTAAATCGGATAATCACTTTAAAAGTTAACAATTTTAGCTCTAAAAATTACCTTGTTCAATGGGTTTGCCCACAAGGATCTGTGTTCTTGCCTTTGCTATTTGTATTTTTTATAACAGATATGCTTGGTGCAATGGTATGTGAAAAGTTTACGTACGCAGATGATAGTTCAGCTTTAGGAAGGAACTGCTAAATCTAAGTGGGAACTAAACCCCCTAATCTCAAAATTGAAGAACTATGTGGCCAAAAGCAAAGTATTAGTAGTTGTAATTGATGATCATTTAAATTTTAATGACCAGACTAAGGAGGTAAAGCGGCATGCTTGAAACACATTGCACAAAATAAAACAGTTCTGTTCAACATATAATGGCCTGTAAATGAAAACAATAATTACTCTGTTCAAAATTGATAATTTGCTACTGGTCTTATTGGCGATCTTATACGGTTGTATAAAAAATTAGGTGCATTTGAAGATATTTGGTACGATTTTCAAGAAATTGCCGCATGCGTGGGTTACAATCCCTCAAAGCAAGAGCTAGGTATTATATATGGCTTACCACCAATAGTTGTTTTATATTCTGACCAGGTGAGCAAATTCATGGTAAAAAGTTTGTTGAGACTGCCAGAAGATCTAGTTGAGTGTGAAATTTTGGAAACTGACTGTTTAAGAGGCAGGTTAGTAACTGTAAACATTTCCTGGCGGAATATTTAAATACAACAGATCTTTCATCAAAATAGCAAAAAATGTAGAGCTCTCTCGAAATTGTAGCATCCTCGAGGCAGAACCAATGCTCTAATATATATAGTAAAATTTAAGTAGATTGGTACTTAATTCATCTGTGGAAAAGAAAAATTATGCTCTGTAACCAAGCTGCAGGCATCCAGCCAACCAATGATTTACAGTTAAACCTAAAACATTTTAACTTGTCTCTTGAAAAATATGAAAGAAAACTTGAAACTAAAATTTTAAATTTTGGCTGCGGAGCCTTTTTTAAAAGAGTGGGTCTGACGGAGAGTGAATCGTGTGTCTTTAGTTCAGATAGCCAAACGCCTGAACATTTATTTTTGATTGAGATTTGGTTGATTTTAATGCAAGAACTGAGTTGAAAAATATTTAAGTCAAAAAATGTATTACTGTTGCAATGATCAAGCCAAATATTGTGTAAATTGTTAGATATGTAAAAATGTAAAAAAATGATTGAGCCAAACTATTACTAAAGGAAAATGTAAGCAATCTGATGCTAATAAATATTGTGTAAAAAATGTCTGGCAAAATATTGAAGAAAAACGTACAATAATATTGTGTATTCATAAAAATGATGTTGTACATTTTCACAGTGGATATAACTAATATTGACAACTTGTTTATATGTATTGTGTTTAGCACATATTTTCTGCTATTATATATAAACGATGAAATCGTCTTTCTAATTATCCACAATACTGCCCTGCAATTGGTGTGCTAGGTAAAAATTTTGAGCTTTGACTGTATGTATATTTCTGTATCTGTGTAACTATATTGTTATTTGTACATTATGTTTTTGAATAAAAGATTTATAATAATAATCTCTCTCTCTCTCTCTCTCTCTCTCTCTCTCTCTCTCTCTCTCTCTCTCTCCCTCCCTCCTAAAACCAACTAATTTTTTCATTCACTTTTAGGGTTTTCCAGAGTGACATCAAAGAAATTCATTTTCTTACTAGAGTACAGAAAACTCAAATAACAATGACAAGCTTGCACTGCAGTTCAAAAGCAGAGCCAGAATTGGATATCACAGCAGAGATAGGTACTGTAAAATGCTGCTTTTTATTCTTATTGTAGTTCACTTAAGTTTGTTGTTAAACTATCTTAACTGTGCAGAAAAATTATGTGAATTTTATATAAACTATCAGAATGTTATATTTCTTGCTTCCCTGGGAATATGCACTTGGATTTTCAGCAAGAAATGACCCAATTTTTTCAAGTCTGGTTTCTTCATACGAAAGTGCATTTGTTCTTGCTCGTAATGCTCACATTGCCAAATGGGATGTCAAGATAAATGTATTTTGGCTTGTACTGAATTGCAATATTATCATTTTGAAAACTTTTGTCATCAGCTATGCCCACACAAAGTTCAGACTTAATAGGGTGAACAGTCATGCTTAATTCGGAGGCAGATCTACTGATCTCATACATGACTAACATAGTGAGTACTACTAAAATGGCTAACAGATCTACTTTCCTAATAAGGAAGGTAAATAATGAGCAATGGATCAAGCCTCCATGTCTAATACCTTGTGTAGCTTTGGAGACATATTTTCTAATCACTCCTCTGGTATGATTCAGGCCTTCCCCTATTGTCATAAGGAATCATTACTACATCCACTTTCTCTGAGGTTATTCAATAACTCCTGCATATTTACATTGTCTTAAGTTTTGACATTGTCTGTAAAAGTAACATAAGTATACTCTTCATCTTTTGGCCTCATCAATAATGAGTCTGATTCATCAAGAATCAGCATGTACACTCCCTTACTCCCTTGTGATTGCAGTACCTGTAGTTGCTGCAGGATTTAATGGTGCATTAAAATGATCCAGAAAATACTGTCACATAGCGTTTCTCAGAAATTCCACAATTATATTTCAAATTGCCCTCCATAACCTTTTTAGGTCCCTCCACTTCAAACGTGTGTTCCACTTTTATTGGAAGACATGTATGCATTTATGCACGTTTGGTTATTTGATATGATCAGTGAATCATAATAAGCCTTATACAAATTTTGAGTTTGAGATTCAAATAAAAAAATCTAGTGAAATGTTATTAAGACTAGACTGTTCAGAACTTTGTAAGCAGTTTAGACATTTAACCAACCTTTAGTAATTTAATACCTACAATACAAACAAATTTCACTTTGTATTGGTACACTATGATTTACACAGCTGCTTTTAATTGTATTGACAAAATTATTAAGTAAGTTATCTGTACTGTGCAATTAAGTGTATTATGAACTAGAATAGTTTTTTCTATTAAATTATCTACTGGACTTATCATGTAATTTATTAATTTACAGAAAATTCAAATCTTGATATTTGCCAAGAATCCGGTAATGTTAAGGAGAACAATGCAGTTCCATCTTTTTTTGACGTATCATTCTCTGTTCCATCTTACACAGATGAGTCAAACAGTTATTCCTGGAGCCCCACTCCTGGCCACACTGATGAGATGATACCTGCAAATGTTGATACTTCTCCTGCAACTGATGAAAATGGTAAAACTAGAGATTTGAATCCAAATGACATTACAAAATGTGAGGCTGCATCACCTGGGTGTGGTGATTTAATATTAGCAAGTTCTGCACTGGAAGGCTATGGACAATTTTTTTACAGAAAGTTTCAGTGAATAATTTGAAAAAGATGAGATGAATAACATCTCATCAATTAATAAATTGTACAGCTTCAAACTATCTGATCATCATCAACCGTCTGAAAGTGTCCGGTTTTCTCGAGTTTATAACCTAAAGCATACTTTCCTTTCCATTGCCTTTCTGACAGAAGAATAGTGTCATCCATTAAGATCAATGAATGCAGGGACTCCCAATGTCATTCTAGTCCATATCTGTTGACAGATCTGATTGTATCGTTAATAAAGAAGGTAAATAATGAACAACTGGTCAAGCCACCATGTGAAATGCCTTGGGTAGCTTTGAAGATATCTTTTCTAATCATTCCTCTAGTATGTCTGAGGCTTTCCTCTATTGCCAGTCTGGAGTCATTACTACATCCATTTTCTTTGAGGTTATTCAATAGCTTCTACATATTTACATTGTCTTGAGTTTTTATATAGTTTGTAAAGGTAACAAAAGTATACTCTTCATCTTTCTTGCCTCATCAGTTATGAGTCTGAGCGAAGATTTGTTTAACACAGCCACAATGTTTCTGCTCTCCTGCTTGTTCCACATCTGGGGTAAAACCACGATATAAATATTTTATTTAAAACACCATCATATAACTTAAGCAGTGCAGAGAGGATGCTAATACGGCTGTAATTACTGTGACTTTACCTTTCTTAAAAATCATGAAGACACTTGCTAATTCTCATTGTATTGGATATGCTACATTAATAGAAAGTAAGTTTAGCAACATCATCAGAAATAAAGTCCATTTGTCTGGCAGAACCATCAACACCCCTGGAGGAATTCCTGGGACACTTGCTAAGTTTCAGTCAGTTTAGCTAAGATTCCACTTCAAATGGCATGAGTGAGTACAGTACCACAAGGGACTGTAATCGCTGAGGGATTTAACAGTGCATCAAAATGATCACAGAAAATACTGTCAGCAGGCCTTTCTCAGAGATTCCATAATTATATTTCCCTTTCCCGTTTCTTGCCTTCCATAACCTTTTTAAGTCCCACCACTTCAAAAGTGTGTTCCATCTCTCTCTCATTGGAAGACATGTATACCTTTATGCGCGTTTGGTTTTCAGATCTGATCAGTGAATTGTTATTAAGATGAGACTGTTCAGAACTTTGTAAACACTTTAGAAATCTAACCAATCTTTAGTAATTTAATATCATTTCTACAATACATGACAAACTTCACTTTGTATTGGTACACTATGTTTTACACAGCTGCTTTTAGTTGTATTGACAAATTATTAAATAAAGTAAAATGAAGTATCTGTACTGTGCAGTTAAGTGCATTGTGAACTAGGATAGTTTTTTCTATTAAATTTTCTACTGGACTTATCATGTTATTTATTAATTTACAGAAAATTCAAATCTTCATATTTGCCAAGAAACCAGTAATGTTAAGGAGAACAATGCAGCTCCATCTTTTTTTGATGTATCACTCTCTGCTCCATCTTACATAGCAGATGAGTCAAACAGTTATTCCTGGAACCCCACTCCAGGCCACACTGATGAGATGATACCTGCAAATATTGGTACTTGTCCTGCAACTGATGAAAATGGTAAAACTAGAGATTTGAATCCAAGTGACATTACAAAATGTGAGGCTGCATCACCTGGGTGTGGTGATTTAATATCAGCAAGTTCTGCACTGCAAGGCTCTAGACAATTTTTTACAGAAAGTTCCAGTGAAGAATTTGAAAAAGATGAGGTGAATAACATCTCATCAATTAACGAATTGTACAGCTCCAAATTATCTGATCATCAACCGTCTGAAAGTGTCTGTTTTTCTGGAGTTTATAACCTAAAACAAATTTGCATTCCGGTTTCATCTACAACTTTGGGCGCTGAGCAGTACATTATGTGTGTAGGTAATTTGCACGTTGGTTTTATTTGAGATTTTATTTGTTCTTACAAAAAAAGGCATTGCAAGTTTTAGTGTCCTCTAAAAATTCTTGAGAGCACTCTAACACCATTTTTCTAATGATGCTATATTTCTACATTTATATACATGCAGTAAAATTTTATAGTCTGTTATACATATCTATGTATTCTTTTGGTCTGATGTACTTATAATTAATTGTGCTGTCTTTTTATAGCTCTGTGTTTCATTTTTCTACTGTGGCACCAATATTCTGAGTTTATTTTTGACTAGTTTTTGTGATCAAGAGGATAGCCTCCTGTTTTGAATGATAAATTACCCACATTTCTTTTTTTGCTTTATTCTTCTTAACTGCTTACTGAAACCATATTAATTGTCTTTGCTGCTGTCAAATCTAATTCAACCTGAAGAATCAATTTTTATACCCGATATAACTTTACAATTTTTTTGAAATTAAGGTAGCTTATTGTACAGTTAGGTTTATTAATTCTTGTTTTTGCAATTTTGTTAGGGTCAACTTTAGAAGGAAAAATTCTGAATGAGATTTTAGATAAAACTAAGCAAGAAATGTGCAGAGCAGCAGATTTACAACTGGAGCGGCTAAACCGTGTAAGCTTTTTTTAAATTATTGTAACTTCGTCCTTTATTTATGTCGGTTTGATGTTGAAAAGTGCACAAGAATTTCGAGTGTGAGCTATATATTCGAGTGCTGTATTGAGAGTATTACCCTTATAAGAAATTTTATGTAATTAAGAGAGCAAATAAACAGATGAATACTATATTTTGAAAATTACCCATACAAGGTCATATTATAAATTTTGTTATTAATTAAGAGAGCAAATAAACAATTGAATAATTTTGTTACCCTTATAAGAAATTTTATAAAATTAAATTATTTTCTGGGGCTCAAATATTTCGCACCCAAGTGGCCGTGCCCAGATGACCTGCCCCCCTTTCTGCCACATGGAGTGTTTTTATTGTCAACTTGGGTGTTTTGAACAAATTCTAGTGTTATGTCTGATGATTGAATACGCCAAAATAAATCATGTCAAGTTATGGATATTGTTTGTATATTTCCGTCAGGCTTATGACAGGGTACCACGATCAAAGTAAGTGTTAATGTTAAAGAATGTGGGTTGTAGTCAAAAGCTTATATTAATTGTTCATGCCGTGTATAGCTGTACTCATTTTGTGTTTAAAACTGCTATTATAAATTCTTCCATGGGCATTAAACAAGGTGCTCCCATGAACTGTTTGTTATTTGTGTTTTACATTGACCATATGATTCGTATGATTCAGATAAGTTTCTTCATAATTGTCATAGTCTGTTACTAATGGACGATAGAGCTTTGACTGCTACAAGTAAGGAAGCTTCTGTTGAAAAATGTAGAATTTTGTTAGAACAAGATTAGAACTCAATTTATGGTTACAAATTGTATTCCGGTAGATATAGAGAATATTGTAATTGATGATTTGTGTGTGAAATGTACTAAGGCATACTGTTATCATAGATCTCCCATTAATGGTGATGGTAAAATGAGTTCTGTGATGAAAGTCCATGTTAAAGGCAAAAGAAAGCATAGTTGAAGTATGTGACTTTTGTAAATCTCAACTATAATGTGCCTTTTTATTTGAAGCAAAAAGTTGCTAAAGCTTGTAATTCTAGTGCAATTACATATGCTTCACAATTGTGGTTAACATGCAATTTTAAAGGTCTTGATTGTTTGTGTATTAAAGTGGTCAAGACATTGCTTGGAGTAAAACTCTCCACCCCTAGTGATCTGTGTCTTGTAGAAGCAGACATAGCTAATGTCAGTGACTTAATTTTAAAAAGACGTAAACAGTTTTTGGATAAAAAGCTTGATGATCTCAAGATTAATGAACCCCTAACATCTGCTTGTAATTAACTAATATTTCACATTGTCACGCTCGTACATTTAATATCCTTCATAAGTGTTACAATTACAGTTTTGACAACATTTTAGCTAATATGTTCGTGTTAAAAGTGTAAACAAAAGTCTGTATTCTTGTTGTCAGCCCTCAACCATGTGCTGGTACAACATACAATTTATTTGTCTGATATCCCCTATTCTCTACGAATCAGTTTTTGTAGGTTTTATATGATGTAGTGCACTATATAAATAAATTTTGCATTACATTAGGTTCACACTATCGTCTCATTATCTGAGGTTTGAGACTGGTAGATAAGCCAGGCCACCCATTCCTCATGATAGCAGGGTATGCTGGTGTGATAATGTCTCTGTTCACATTTGCATGTTATTGGACATTGTAGATTATCTGAGCCAATTAGAAAAATGAATGCTTTGTATTTAAAAGTGCAAGAGCTATTTGATTTAGAGCCTGAACTTTGCAGTGAATTCTTGTCAGCAATTTTGAAAATTTATGATTAACTAGCTGTGTTGTTATTTGCTGTCAACATCATTTATGTTTTCTAACTATGTGCAAGTTTTTAAAATGTTCTTGATGACTATAATGTTATTATTATATAATGTCAGTAAAGTACTACTACTAAGTAAGTACTACGTCTGTGCAGTTTTGCTTGTTGAATTATAAATGTGTGGAATTCTTTGCAGTTTGAAGTCGTGAATGTACCTAATTTAACTGCTTTTAAAACTCATCTTCACAGTCATCTGCTATCAAAACTTGTAATTTTAGACTTTCTTTTCATATATTGTTATTGCCATAAGTACTTGAAGTTTAGCACTAAGGTACTTATATTATTGTATCGTATGATATGCTGCCCTATGTTATCCCCTCTGTATGCAGACTACTTTGAGAAATTTGAATTACTGTAATATTTGCATATCAGTAAAGCTACAATTTTGCTTTGTTTATGCTACAATTACAATTGCTTCCACACTTCACGTAGCAGAAAGCATTAACAAATCTCTTCTGGCTACTTTGTTTTTGTTTTGTGAATAGCTCTGATACATCATTTCTGTAATGCCAACGAATAACGCTCTTAGAGAATGCTTAAACTGGTTTTGTGTGTTTACAGCAGTTTAACAGCGAGTTCAGACTATAGCGAGTTCAGACAGACAGTGAGTTTTCTATCGAAAGTCTTTTATTGACAATCTACTCACGTGTGTGAACTGCTTTGCAAGTTACTGTTGGCAAGAAATTGCAAACTATCCAACAGTTGTTACGGATTGATTTCCTGTGAGCTACTGCTTAATGCCTTGGCGAATTTCTTGCAGTAAATAGAGAACTGAGTGTCAGCTCAGCTTTTGAGAGTAGTACATTTGAAGTTTAGCTCTCTAGTCCGAACATGCTTGCAAGTTACTTGGCGAGAAAAATCTCTGGTCTGAATGCCGTAAGAGTCTAGTTATCATCTAACTTGAACCAGTGATTTTAAAACATGAATGTTTCTAATTTTTTTGTAGGTTGAGATGCATGGTCCATACAGTGATTTGCCAGACTTAGTAGCTGTTAAAAATCGAGGAGCTGCAGTTAAACCGTTAAGTTTTTTAACTGAGCAAACCTCCCTTAGTAATGATAATGTGGTCAAGCAGAGAACATCTTCAAATTTGTTAAGTATTGATGTATGTAATATTTCCTAACCTTCTTGCAGTTTGTCGTACTTAATTGCAGGACAAAATGCTGAACATTATCTAGATCATAGAATTATATTATCTGTCAAAAATGTTGGTATTGTGTTTTTAATGTAAAACTGAAATTTCTTGCGACAAATTGTCCTGGTTCATAATCATAGTGTTTCTACTTTCATTGCTTTGAGTTATTTATATTTAAAAAATGGTGTAACGTCTTTTGTTCACTTTAGGACTGTGCTTTGAAGATTTTTACTGACAAAGCAGTAAATAGTTGGGAACAAGCACAGTTAGCTGCTGAATTGATGTGCTTAAAGATTAGTTCTTCGGAAGCTATTAATGCTGCACTTCACTGCAAGAATTTGCAACAAGCTTTCCTTTTTCTGCAGCACTGCTGTGAAATATGTACGGAAAAGATCGCATCTAACAAGGTACTCAAGTTACGTTTTTCTTAAAGTTATCAGCACTTGTGAACAATGAACTGAATAAAATCAAGCTACCAGCTTTTTTAGTTTGGTGAATTTTATGTTCTAAAAGTTTTGTCTTAAATCTAAATAATAAAATAATAATTTGTTCTAAATGATTTTGTTTAATGTACTTAATTAGCATTTTGTGTATGATAAAAAAATCTTTCCATTTTTTTAACACTGCAGTGTAATCCAATTGTGTGTGATAGGGCACTGACTTATTTTTTGCAGATGATGCAGATGGTAAGTTGCATACACAAAGCATGTGAAAAATGCATGGAAAAACACTTTACTGACAAAATCATGAGTGCTAGCATACTAGAGCTGACTTGCCCATTCTGTGGCGAGCCTGATTTAGCTAATGATCCCAGTGAAGAAAAAACATTGAAGTATTTTAGGTAATGTAAACTCTTATAGTTTTGCAATTTTTATAACATGAAAACAAAATGCCTAGGCATTCTATAGACTGCTTTGTTTCACACTTTTCCTTTAACACACACACACACACACACACACACACACACACATATATATATATATATAGTATTTTACAAATGTAAAGAAAATGTTTATTTGACAAGAACACTTAAAAGTGTTGTACATAAATAAGTTAACAATTATACAATTATTAATATATACACCCATTCTACATTTTATTTGTCAACGTTTTACAAAAACATTTTTTTTGAGTAATTAATAAAATTATTTTGAATAATTTCTATCTGCTACAGCGTCTTCTAATTTCTTCATTACAATCAGGCTGCCTTTTTAACACATTGGCTAACGTTGAACGGCATATGCGTGGTTTCTCAGGCATGTCTCGGCACATAGACGCAATGACTTGCTCTAGCTTAAATTCTGGATGAGTTTCTATAAGATTAACTGTATAGTCTCCCATTTCTTCATCGACAAGCTTTCTTCTGAAGCCGCCACGTGGCTTGACAATTCTACGCTCCAGTGCTGTTGTTTATCCTCAAACGAAATTCTTTGATAAGCCATAACGTCGGCAGAAAAGAATAAATGGGTTCCCACTTCTCAATGAACAGTGAATCACTAATTAGTTTTTTAAGTAATCCATTAGCACTGCATTACTGAATTAGTTTCTCTCAAGAAACATTGTTTATTTTAAGCATGTATTGTTTTCTCTAACAGTTCCAATGGTATCTAAAGTTTACAGAATATAGTGAGACCTATAAAGTTATTATTTTCACAGTCTTAAGAGCAATTATTAAATTAAGATTAAAGAAGATTAAATTTAACATCCTTAAACTTTACCACCTATTCACATTTGAGATACTAATGTCACATTTGACTTGACATGTGCCTTCATTTGACTTAACGCAGGTCTACATGTAAAACTATATATAATACATTACATTACATGCAGTAGTTAAAGTATGTTTTGTTGCACAGGTTTTTGCCATGCTCGCCAAGACCTGCATTTTATATTTTTTTGTACAGTTCAGCATTGCAAGCTGGTATTCAGCAATGGGAGAGCCTATTGTTTTTGTTAATGGTTGTGACTGAAGTGCGACCTCCTAAATTACTTTCTAAGATTACCACTAAGCCGACAGAGGCACATTCAGACATATGATATATATATATATATATATATATATATATATTATATATTATGTATACATTCACATTCATACATATATATGTGTGTGTGTGTGTGTTTATACATATATTTATGTATGAGATAAATAGTCGGAGGTTGTATGGCAGATGAAACTGTCTCAGAGGCAATTTTCTTGGTGGTTATCTGTCCGTTTAATTAGGCTAATCAGTCCCAATGTTATTTAACTTTTTGTTACTAAGAACATACTGTGACCATTTACTTATCTGGCACATTTTCATGTTGATATATTTTTCACATCCTGGGGCATTTTGTTTTGTTCTAATTACATGTGATACAGTGACTGTTAGTAATCACTGTCTATTATATTTTTACAGTGAGTTGGACATTATTTTAAAACGTCTAGTTACAGTGAAAGTTCATGAGTTATTCCAAAGAAAGTTAAGAGATTACACATTAAACAAAGACCCAAATTTTCGCTGGTGTGCTCATGTAAGTATTTGATGCATTTTTCAGTAACTACATTTTAAAAAATTAATCATTTTAGAAATTAAAGCACTGGCACATTTTCTTGTGAATTCAATGCAAGTGCAAGTTTTCTGAGAAAGTAAGTCTTAACTGAAACTTAATCTAGTATTGTTTATTTTTTTTTGCTTAGTGTGCTATGGGATTTGAGACTGACTCTCGGTCGCAGTGCATACAGTGTCCCTCCTGCAGGAGATATATGTGCTTTTATTGCAAACAACCAGTACGTATAAATATTAACACATTTAGAGAAACGTGGTAACTATTGTCAATGGAAAGGCAGAACTATAGGTAATTTGTAGTCCTTATGAACCTGCCATTAACATGCATTTGACTATACAGTTGTCTAGTAATCTAATAATTGTCTATAGGTATATAGGCTAATAAGCCATAGACACTTACATGGACAGTATTTGCAGATAAAAAGAAGCCATGTAATTCTAGCACTCATAACTACCTTACCATTTTTTATAAACAGCCAATTTTACTACATCCATATCTCTAGAGGCCAAAGGAATCATTGTGAATTGTGTTTGTATTTACCTTGCATGTAATGAGCAGACTTGCTAAATAATGGGCACCATTCACCAAGGTCAAGAAGATTACCGTTCACTGTGGAGGTTAATTTATTGATCGCACTTAAAACAATGTGTTATGAGTATCAAGTACAGCACAATCATGCAGATGTGCTGTTGAGTCAGCTCATCTACTACAAGCGCTGCTGTAATTGTAACTTACAGACTGCAGTCAGAATGAAGTGAGCATTATGATGCAGACAGAAAAACAACCATGCAGTTTGTCACCAGGAAGTTTGTACAATAAGCAAGTTTTCTTAAATAAAATGTTCTGCTCATCAAAATAAATAATTCTGTGACTTTTCAAAGTTAAATTTTTAACAAAGATACTGTTCTAAATAAATATAGTGATTTCACATCACATAGGTTAGCCAGAGTGTAAATTTAGTTATTAAGCGACGTGGGTCCATGCTGAAATGCTTAACAGTTATATCTTGCCGGTACAGCTATTTAAATAAAAGTCAGTCATGTTTTCTGCCCATACAGACATCCAGGGTTTTTGGCAGCCATTTAAATTACAACACCCACGCAAAACACACTAGATGGTCAGCAGACATCGCAATGTATAACAGCAGTGGCTTAGAAAAGCAACTCGCATGGTGGTCTTCAGCAGGATTATTGCATAAAATACTGCCTTAATAATAGAAATAATGGCGTTTAAACATAAGTTATGATAAAATAGTTACTGAACAGTGGCACTCATTAAAAAACTTGTGACAGTTTCAAAAGAAAGTGCCGTTTTTATCGTTACATTGTATCAGTCTTATAGGTTTCTATATAGTACATACACTCAGATAATTGACCTCGGCTATAGCAAGATTCGGTTACAGTGAGCAAATTTTGGATTGGTTATAAGCGCATTATACTGTAGTTTGATTAGTCATCTCTGTGAGCTATATAATTTTAAGTTAGTCCGAATCTGTTGCCTTTACCAAACTACACAGACACTGAAACCTCTATAATAAAACAGCGTATGTACTAGCTGCTTGGTGCATATGCATAATTTTTGCTTATATTAGCTGAGTTTACAACTATTAGTTTTTCCGTGAACTAGACTGTAATATTCATTTTAAAAAAATTAATAAATAATGCTATTTATGCTGTTCTTATCTTGATGCTTTTAACTGGTGAATTAATGTGTGCAGTTAAAACTATCCTTCCTCAGAACAAACTCTCAGGGACAACTTCACCCCAGTGATTTTTTTAAACTCTCACTTTGTTTGCCATAGCAGGTTGTTCATATTAAATTTTAGTTGAAGGGTGGGTTGGTCCTATACATAAGAAGTTAATTTAGATTAACAGTAGTAGCAGGAAAAATAAGTGTTAAGCTTCTGACTGAGTACGAAATACACAGAAAAATTTCCGTGTTAAGCACAGGTGGTCCAGAAACTAATAACGTATTAAAAGAAAATAAGAGCTAGTTGATGCAGTTTAAGTGATTTTTTAATATTAGCTTAGCCAAAAGGTATTAGTACTATCTACAGCTGCGTTTTTATCTGATTACCAGGGAGTACCAGCAGGCAAAGGCCTATACTAACTACTAGCAAATTGATTAGAATACAGTCGGAAAACACACATAATTGCATGCAAATAGACAAATTTAATCTAAGTTAATCATTCATTTAAGTACAAACTTAAATTCCAGTAACTACATACAAATTGTTTTTGTGCTTTAAGCAACTGGCATTATAGCGCAGTTGATTTATTAAGTAATAAACTTTTGGCACACCAACATTGCATTAGCAGGTGATAATAAGCAAAGGTGGGGTATTCCCTGCTATTACGTGTCAAAAATGGTGTTACGTCAAAGTGGGGGTTATTCATACATACTTGTAAATTAATTGTTTAAAGTATTGCATAAAATAAAACAACGAAATACTGTACAAATAATGACAAAATAATATCAATTTCGAAATTTGCCAATACATGGGAAGTTTGACGTAGCTGCTTTTCTCATTTAGAAAAGTTCAACGGGTAGACCTATGCAAACGTGCAGGTCGTACCTATGTTATAGTACTTAGTAATGGCTTTATTTTCTCAATGCATTGTAGAAATATAATTTTTGCAACTCTTTGATCCAGGAAGTCTCTGCTCTTGTTCTGGTCATAGTACTATAAGCATACTACATGTCCACTTGTCTTTTTTTATATGGTTGATAAATAATTTCTCGTATTTTAATTTTAAGTGGGATGAATTGCATGAGCGTAAAGTCTGCCGTGCCCAACAGAAGCCTCTTAATGATACGTCTGGTTTGCCAACTTTACTGAAAAGAAATGTTATAGGTAAGTTAAGCCTGGGTATTAGAGATGAGCAGTGAATGTTCAAATCGAATTAAAACTTTCGAATTGTAACTTCAAACTATGAATTTTAATAATTCCACACTATGTGGTTCGGGTTGTTATGACCCCAAAGCCTTGCTATCGCGAACTTTATTCAAATTCTGAACCCTGTTCCCAAACATTCAGCCCGTCCAAACTCTGTACCCGAACTTGTCATCCTGACCCGACCCGATCCCAAACTTTAAAAGTTTATAATATTTCAAAGCTTACAATGGGTTTTTGAGGCATATGAAGAAAAAAGTGCTAGTTATCATATTATCTGTCGCTTAATTTTGTGATAACATATTGTTTATTGAGATTTTCATGCAAGCAGGTAATCTTCTTAGTAAAGTAGACCCTATGCATAATTTTTCCGTCTAGCAATCACTTTAACTTCATAGCAAATTTGTGGCTGGCAGGCTACCAGGCAGTGCATGTGTATATGTGTGTGAAACCTGTTTGCGATGTAGGCACTTTTTCGTCCAGGATTATAAGAAGCTATAATAGTAAAGTTTTGAGCCTAAGTTATTAATACAGCATTGAACAAACACATGCAAATAATTTATATACTGTAATCTCAATTTCAAGATTAGTTCTTGAAACTACTAATTAGTGGATAAACCTACAATTATTGAATTTATGAATCCATACCAAAGAATATGCTCCACAGAAAGTGGAGAAAGTCCTACTGCGCAGCAGTTCGCGCAGTTAGTGTCGCCCTAGCGGCACAGCAGTACCGACTGTTGTTGTCAGGTACACCATAGAGCAAGCTGTTTGCGCACCGGTGTTGATGAGACCACCAAAGCCAGGCCGGTCGACAGTCGCTCATAATTTGCTCAGCAGTTGCAAAAACAATAAAAATATCTTTTTAAATTTCCCGAGGATGCAGCCAGGTAATTATATCAAAATGCTAATTATAACACAGTTTTGTAACTTTTGTTACAAGCAAAATATTTGTACACTAAGCAAAGACTGCCTACATCTGTCTTTGGCGATTTATAGTAGCTGTTATATTTTTGAATATGATTTAAAGCAAGCATAAGGCACTAAGAATAATTAGTAGTTAAAATAAAAACTATTATACTCACATCTCATCAAAATTAATATTCTTATTTACAAAAGAGGTTAAGAAAGTTGATCATAAAGAAAGTTTGCTAACACCTGACTCTTGTAGTATTCTATTTCAGGAGAAATATTTTTTCTAAAAAACATTCCAATTTAATATGTTTTTATCAGGAAATATAGCTTGAAGAAATATTAAGCCTGACTTTCGTGTGTTTTACCTTTCATGGAAAAAAATCGATTTTTTCAGAAAAGCAAAATAATTTTTCCAGAACAAAACTTAATCTAAGCATCTGCATGTTTTGTTAATTCTAAGTTAAACGATGTTTAAAAAACACATAATCATACATTGGCCTTTGTTATGAGTTGGAGTTGGTTATAAAATCACGTTGTACAAACGGAGAAGCATTTATGACATTACTCCTCTTTTTTATTGTCAGTGAACAAAGAATAACAAAACAAAACATCAGAGCTGTCATCCTGAGCAGCCGACATTACTTCCACCTCTATAACAGTCAACTAACTAGGTCAAAATCAACTTACAGAATTCAGGTGAGAAGCCAACCTGGCGCATAAATTAGAATCTGCAGGCAGGTCATAACATCTCATATGTCATGTGTAGATGTCACTTACATTTAGCCTAATTTTTTAAGATTCAGTTAGGCTTACGTCAAAATCAATGTTCATTAAATACAGTCTGTTTACGTGTAAAAAAATGTACTTGTATAAGTGTACTAATAAAACACCTGTGGCTAAATCCACAGACAAAGTATTGATAAATAATTTATTTATTGATGGGCTTAAATTGATTTTATAGGCCTAGGTGCTAAGGGCAATCAGTTTATGTTGTTAAATATATAGGCCCAGCTTCATAGAATCTCTGTATGTAATAGTGCATACATCATACATGTATATGAGTGTGTGTGCATGGGTGTATCAAGACGTTACGACACCTTAGGCCGTGTTTCCACTGCGTCCGCACAGACACGTACAGACACAGACTTTTCTGTCCGCAAAAGTTGTTTCCATTAGGACCGCACTCATTCTGTAAAATACATCATAAATAAGCCAAAAGTTTAGCGCGAAATTCTAAAGATGAGACTTTCTAGAAGAAACAAGATTTTTAATTTGCTATGGTGGTTAAAGAAAAAGGTAAGTAGGCGATACAGGAAGTGACAACATCGTTTTTGGGTTCCCTATTTCAATATTTGAAAATCATGGACGGCTAGGCGAATATCATCATGTGTTGCAACAAGTTGTAATAATGGATGAAGAAAAGTGCCTTGGTCATTTGAGATTGCAACCTTCAACCCTCCGAATTTTACTTCATTTGTGTTTTGAACATCTTAAGAAACAGAACACAAATTTTCGGAATTGTATTTCACCAGAACAGCATCTTGTTGTTACACTAAGCAGAGCCAACAACTAATAAACTGTATCTTAGCATGAAATTATTATTCACATTTTCAGAAATATTATTATACGTGTATTACATATAGTTAATGTCTAATTTTAATTATTATCGAGGCTTTCAATTTACATTAACACTTACAATTCACATTTACATTCCACATTAATGATTTAGTTAGCATACATGTGCGTTATGAAACTTGAAACAAAAGAAATGTTGCAATCTTGTGCTTGTGTTATGCAACAATATAGGTTTCAGCACTGGATTATGCATTCTTGCCTAAATGTTCAAGCTAACAATGGGCATCATTCCACCACCATATTCCGGTGCATTTTCTTTTACATAACACAAAAGAAGTTGTTGCACTTCAATACAAAACAACAAGTTCTTAATTGGGTCAAATTGCCACATCATTGGCACTAAACTCTTTAAAAAAAGCTCGTGATTATTTTTCACTTGGTGGTGAAGACAAACGGAAGCCTTAAAATTATCTACTGCAGCGTTTCTCCTTATTATTATTAACATATTGCAGTTGATTATGATTGTGCCTTGCATAACTCGACGTAGTCCAGTCAATTTGTTAATGATAAACAAATTATAACAGATGAAGCCAACGTCAACAATTGGCTTAGAGCGAGAAGTTTTGTGGGTTTAGCAGGTTTGGGAGCAAAACGACTTGGCAGGTTTGGCATGTTGGCAAAGTGCATCTCTAGGCTGTGGGAAATCGGAACTGAATAGCATGATGTCAAGAGTTTAGCTAGTATAGTAGTGTTGAGGTTGGAGGGGTATAGGATGAAAGGCTACGTGGCATAAAACAGCTTGAAGGTTCCACAATTTCGCGCGGCTCTGCATGATGTGCTTGCCTAATATCTACAGTTTTGCCTACCATGGCAAAATTTTCAGACATTTAAAAATCAGATTGTGCGAATATTTGGCATGTGGTTTTCTTTTAAATGCAAGCAATTAAAAGCAGTCTTCCGGATGATCGTCCATCCATTATTAATCGAGCAGGGCATTTGTACAGCTGTGTTGTAGCCAAACATTTGCCTTGAGCACTCAGTCCAAAAACACTATTCTGTTCATATCCTGAGCATTAAAAATTACAGTTAGTTACAATAAGGTAACATATTTGCTAAAATATTTTGTTAAACATATGAACCAAGAAACATAGTACATATTTGTATAAAACTGATTATTAAAAAACATGTGAATGAATAGGCTGTGCTTTATTCTTAATATGATTAGGGCTCACATATAAAAGTTAGGGATCTATTGGAAGGCAACAAATGGTTACTTCCTGATTCTCAGGCTTAAACCTTATGGTATTTTTCACAGCTTTATATTTCTTGGTAAAATGACTATCTAGAGAGAAATCATTATACTTGAAATGTACTTGATAAATTTGTACATGATTTAGAAGCAGAAAGTTTTAGTACAATTATTGAACGTTCCAAATTAGAAAAGCACAATCATTTTTGCACAACAGCTATCAAAGCTTTTTGTTGTATTGTGTTAATTGCTAGCTTTTAGCATGTCAGATCCTTTCTCAGCTATCATAACAACAGCAGCCTGAATGTTAGCAGAAACTATTTCTGGCATAACAGATGCATCAATAACTCTCAAGCTTTGGATTCCTCTAACTTTGAGTTCAGGGTCAACAACAGCATTTGTATCATTAGTCGCACCCATTCTACATGTACCAGTAGCATGGTATATTGATGCTGTCATTGTACGTACACAACATGCCCAGTATTCATCCTCTTTCAATTTTTCGCATCCTGGAACTAACTGAGTACGCATTCGTGTGCCAATAGACTTGAATGCTTTTGTTTCTGTTAGCTTCAGTGCCAATTTGATGCCTTCAACTAGCATTTTTACATCACCTTCCTTTTCAAAATACTTTGGATCAATAACAGGTTCATCAAATGGATCACTTGAATGAAGCCTAATTTCTCCTGTACTCTTTGGATGAAGTAACATGGTGGTTATTTTAAACATCTGTTTGTTTAATTGATCAGCAAAATTGAAATCATGGATAAATTTATCACTGAACCCAGATTTTCGTTTTGTTTCAGTGTCACCCAAAAAACCAATTACAGGTCCTCCAATCTCAAACTCAATGTCAGGAATTGCTAAGTTTGGATTCGAATATTTGGTTTTGTACATCATAATACCACATGTTTGAATTGTTGCTAGTGGTCCATTTCCAAAAAGTTTATATTGTAACACAGATTTCCAGCTTTCTATTTGATGCTTAACATACATTAAAGGTTTATCAATGTAGAATTCTGGAAACCAAGTGCCCATATGATCCTGCATGTTCTTGCCGACAGGAAGATCAGCAACAACCGGAATGCCCATTTTCTCCAAATGGTCTTTTGGGCCAACACCAGACAACAACAAAAGCTGTGGAGATGCAATTGAACCTGCAGATAAAATTATTTCCTTTCTTGCTTTTACAATTTTTTTTTCAGCATAATGTATGAAGACTACTCCTTCTGCCTTTGCACCATTAAAGATAATTTTTTGTGCTCTGGCATATATAGCAACATGTAGGTTAGATCTAATTGAAGCAGGCTTTAAATAAGCTTTTGATGTACTCCACCTTGTACCATGCTTTAAATTACCTTGAGGCTTCATGATTTTGAATTGATTCTCGCCATTGCTGTCACCAACTTCATATCCAAGTTCTTTACCACCCTCGAGGAAAATATCAGATAATTCAGTAGTTGCTATGTCAGAAATTGGCCATGGACCTTCTTTGCCGTGGTAACGAGATTTTCGGTAATCAAGATTGAAATTATTTTCAGCTTTCTTAAAGTATTGCAGAATGCTCTCATAGTCCCACCCTGTTGCACCCATTGCAGCCCAGCCATTAAAGTCTTCCTTGTTCCCTCTCATGTACACTAGCCCGTTAATACTGCTTGATCCACCGAGCATTTTTCCTCTTGGCCAATAACTTTGTTTATTTTCGCATGCATAGCAACTGTATTTTTGAGAGACTGTCTTGTATTTCCAGTCAGAAATGCTAACATTTCTCAAATTGCCGCGAGATGCAGGTACATCTATGTCATTGATATCTGTGTCCTTTCCACCTGCTTCTATTATTAAAACTTTCACGCTTAAATTTTCACTCAACCGATTGGCTAGAACACAGCCAGATGCTCCAGCACCAATAATAATGTAATCGTAAACTTCGTCTAAATTTTCTGTAGTTATATAATCATCATTCTTGCTTTTGATGTACAAAATGACTATTGCAAGTAAAACAATCATTAGTTTTGCCAACATGTTTATTGTATACTTTATACCCGTTTTACAAAGGGTTTTTGCCTTTAGCTGTGCGATCTAAAACTGAAAATGCTGTTACCAAATAGTTTGACGAGTATTACTTGCTATTACTGTGAACTTGCTAGTACTGCTATAACTTGCTATTATCGTCACAAATAGACTAACGCACTTTGTTCAAACAGTACAAACTGCAAAGTACGAGATATGTTTACACGTGTGATACTATTTTCTAGCAATAAAACAAAACTTCTGTGAGCGAACATTCCGGATTAAAATACAAAGCATTGCATTTAAAAATGCGTACTACGCCGTCCTTTCTATTTTTTAAATCTCATTGTAGTCATCAACTTTGTTTAACACAGTTAGCGCATCCAGATTACAGCAATTCTTTCAAGTGCGCAGCCATCTTTGATTTATTGGCTGATGTCAGTTCAACTTAGTTTATTTATAATCCCTAGTCTGCGTATCAAGGAAACAAAAACAACAGTTTTCAAAGGCAAGATTATGTGGTAAAAATTTGTATATTTGAAAGCAGGTCAAATAGGGATTACATATGCAAGATACAAGTGAAACGAATATAGATAAATTAAGAAAAGTTAGGATGTATGTCACAAAGCTGTTGCAGCTAATGTAACGAAAGATGAGCAAACTATAAATTAAACATTGACTGGTGGAAAAGATGAAATTTATGTGTATAAAGTTACACTAAAGCACGTGTCTTTGATCTTGCAAACTGGCACTTTTTGTTGGTGTCAGTTTGCTCGCCAATTTAGTGAAGAGAATCAATTTTTCTTCTTGATATATCTTCATATGTTGCTAGAGGCCTGCCTAAATATTTATGTTCTCTCCACACATCATCTCCATTCCTTTTTACGTTGCACTCTTTTGTTATATCTTTGTTTAATAGGAGACACATTTCTTTTCATTTTGTTTGTAGCTTGATCTTGATGTCTTCTATTTCATCTCTGCCTCTTCCCATGGATACACTTGATTCTGGTTGGTTCTGGTTGATTCTGATTAATCAAGTGTATCCATGGGAAGAGGCAGAGATGAAATAGAAGACATCAAGATCAAGCTACAAACAAAATGAAAAGAAATGTGTCTCCTATTAAACAAAGATATAACAAAAGAGTGCAACGTAAAAAGGAATGGAGATGATGTGTGGAGAGAACATAAATATTTAGACAGGCCTCTAGCAACATATGAAGATATATCAAGAAGAAAAATCTTAGCACAAGTGGCATATTTCCAAATTAATGGAAAGTTTTGAGAGTAAGAGAGTCAGTCTGGAATTGGAAACAAAATTAACAATATTTAATGCACTTCTGTAAACTGTGTTTCTTTGCAACTCAATTTTATGGACAATCAAAACACATACAAAATCAGAATTAGATCCATTTCAAAGAAGAAACTGAAGTAATATATACGAATAAATGTCCAAAGAAGCTGCCAAATCAGGATCTGTATCATGAATTCAAAGCAGAGAAATAGAATTTAGAAATACAAATTGAATATGATTGTTTTTCTTGAACTAGATTGATCAGCAGTGAGTGAGTAAGTGGGTCAATGAGCACAACGACTATTCTACCATATTAATGACAGATTTGAATTTAGTATAAAATTAATATATGTGAGTATGTAATCAACTGTCAAAAGTCATTGATAAACACAAAAATTGTAAGATATCAGACAATCAAACTTAAACTTAAAACAATCAAAATATTTTAAGGAACTAAATTGAAAAGAACTTGGAGAATAGTTAGAAAGGTATCACATTGTAATAGTCTTTTGTGGTCAAAGTGGTCTTTTGTGGTCTGGAGTGAAATAAATTGATTGTTGATTATTGATTGAAGACCAATTTGCTTGTCTCGTGTTCCAAATCTTTTTGCTTTTATGTTAGACTAACTTTAAACTTCTAATATTTTTTTACAGATTGCCCAAATTGCAAACATAGTTTTGTCATTTCTAAAGGAGGATGTATGCACTTTAAGTGTAACAGTTGCAACTATAGCTTCTGCATTGGATGCAAAAGGAAGTTTACTGATGGCAAAGTATTAACTTCTAATAAACTTTTAATTGTTTATAGCGATATAAGAGGTGTCATATTTTTTGCCATATTATTCCAAAAAAATCTGTACCTCACATATACTTCTTAAGTTTCTTATTAAAAGTATTTTATTTTTGTTTTCCATATTTAGCTACATTTTGTTCCATGAAATTGTCCATAATTATTAAAATTTATAAAAAAATAATTAAAGCTGGATACTTCCTGTTTCTGATTTGCTATAGGATTACAACGGTCATCATCTCCAAGCAATAAATGTGTTAATTTGCATAAATTATGTATATTATGCAGTGCTGAATTTTTACTCTCCATGAACTTTTCCAGAAATGTGCGGTCTCTGTGACATGTAAGAATAAAGGTTTACATGCTCATCACCCTCGTAATTGTCTATTCTTTCTAAGAGATTATGAAGTTGCAGGACTAGAGTCGCTTCTTGAGGTATGTCTGTAAAGGTCTACATTAAAACAAACTTAAGTTTTTGATAATGTTTTTATTTTAACCTATTCTTATGGAGAAGGAGCACAGGGTATAGCGAATTCTAACCACAGAATTAGCAAAATTGTATTTTCCAGGCTTCTGTAAGAATTTTTCTTTTTTTAATCCTAACTAAATTTGTTTACAAGATACATAGTAGGGACGTAGTAAAATGTGTAATTTTATTATGTAAAATGGTTTCTGTAAGCTACTTAGTATATTACTGATAATATTGTACATGTTACATAAAATTATATTTTGGCCAATCTTTTTATAGCAGCACCATGTAAATTACAGAGCAATAATACTGGAGCAGCTGCCTGAAATAGGTGTAAATGGTAAGTGAACTGTATCTATGCTGAATCTACAATTTGCTCGGCTTTTCTAAATAATGTGTTTCTTGATAAAATTTGTGTTTTTTTATGTTTCATCAAATGTGGTGTCCATGATTGAAAGACAACGATAAATGTGGCATAATGGATGAATTGCTGAACTATACACCAAAGTTAATTTACTTTGAGCATCTGAAACTAAGGTGAATTAACTAGGTTCTTCAAATGTGTGGCTTTACTTACTTTGCATTTTTTTGCAAAATGATCCATTTTTGTGCAAATGGTGCAAAAGTGCACAAATATACACTTTCTACCAATGAATAATTTGTTTTCTGTTCCGAGTGATGTAATCATAATATGGCATTGTTTTTCTGAGTTGATACTACATGTATCCAACTCTCTGCGATACATATATATATGCTGCATATATACAGCTTTGTTATCTTAGCCCATTTACTTATTTGTCATTATGTAGAGTGTTCTTCTCCAGTGAATGATCACATTCAAGATTAAAAGATTAAAGTTATATGTTATTATATCATGTTGAATTATGTCATATCACACATATCAAGTGCTTGTATTCGTACGTTGTAAAATACATCACAGTTTATGTTGAACAGCCATGTGCTTGTCCCTTGCCACTAACCAAGTATCAACACGGTTTGCGTCACAGTAGTTTTTTTCTTTCAGGATATTGTGATGTGTGATTGGTTGTCTTCTTGTTTTTTGTAAGAATAAGAGTTTGTTGTAAAGCAAGATCTTTACAATTACAAGCATTCCTTTCTTAGGCAATATAAGAAAGGAATTTATGCCCAACGTAGGGCCGGCTCTAGGTGGTTTGACATCGTTGATAAAGGCATTTTTTGTACTACTGTGGTAAAAACTCATCAGCCAACTTGGGCAGCTTATGGTAGTTGAATTTATTAACCCATTGATCTGGGTTTTCAGGAGCAATAAAAGTTTCTATAATTTCTGATGTGTGCTGTTTATATACATACTCTTGCAATTGGTTAGATTTTCCTTCAGCCTTTTGCCCTTTTCATTTAAAAATTTTCAATGTGCGTCTGCTTCATTAGTTTCATAACTTTGTTATGGTTGCGAGTGTTTAGTGAATCTTTTTGCTGTTCCATGTACGCCAGCTTGTTTATCTTTCGTTTTCTATATTACGTTCTTGAAGGCTTCGGTCTCGTATAAGTTTAACTGCCACAATTAAATAAATGATTTTGCAAGAAACTTTTTTTGTTAATTGAACAATATGCTGTTGTTAAATTAGCTCTCCTGGTGTATAGGCAAAAGGGGGATATTGTTCCAGTAGGATTCTGCTTAAAATAAAATAATTTCATAAAGCCAGGTAAAGCAAAAAGTAGAAAGTGCTTTGTTGCAGGACGGTAGCTCCGTACTAGCGTGGGTGAATAGTACATGTTGACATAAAAATAATACAATAAATTTGTCATTTAATTAAAGTTTTGTGCATTAAGCAATTACACACGTACTATTTTATTAATACACACAAACTTAAAAATTAAAGAATTACTTCTAGAATTTGCTGCTCTAGGTCACTTGCCTAGTTTCCCTGGTGGCAGAGCCGGCCCTGGCTTGACCACATTGTTTAAAGTCTGGCTTCTAGAAGATATAGTGACCTAGGTGTAGTGTAATAAGAAATGAAACTCAAATCTTGGTAACTTTGCTCTACATCTCCCTCAGCATTCATAATCAAATCCTTTGAATTCAACCTAAGCATTCCTTAGACAACACCATAACATCTTTTTTATTATTTTACATTTTGAAGTTTCATAGGCAAAGTCACTTAGTGAAAATAATGAGTGAAAACAATGATATTTGCTTTTCAGAGCACAAAGTGTGTCAGGAAGTAATACAGAAGAGTACAGACATGGGCACCACAAGTGATATTGTCTGTGGCAAACCCACATTGGACACATGTAACATGGGACTTTGTAGGTAAGAAAACCTTGAATGCACTGCAACCTGATGCTCGTGTACAATGTAACTTTCTTATTTGCTAATATAAGTTTGGGGCATATATACTAGCTACATTAAAAAAATTATGCAGCTTATTTTAACTGCTTTGTACATTTTGTGCTTAGCTAATTATGTTTTGTAAAAGGCAGTTAATTTTTGCAGTGACATACGTCCATAAGGTCTTGCTGTAATTGGTTGTTAATGACATTATCATATTACGCCGTAATGTGCCGTTGTATGCTTAAAGCATCTGTGGCTGTCTATCAAGAACAGACTATATTAGCTTTAAAACTTTTAAGGAATTCATTGATTCCTAGTAATCTACCTAGTAGCAGTAGCTAAAACACAGGAGAGTCCGTTCTCTCTCTGATAGAAACATTAGAGGAACCCAAATGTGCCAATGGCCTAGACAGAGGATAGATTTTCTTGTTCTGTGTCTGTAACACTGACAGTGTTTTCTATAAATTTGCTCAACAGAAATTCAATATTTTATTTCTTGCTTTTTGGACCACTACATACACTATACACAGCAGTACAACCTTATCATCGCCAGTTTTTTTCCATAGAAAAATTGACATGTTCAACTATATGTAATCATTGTGTATTTGTAATCTGCCCTTAGTTCCTAAGTTTTCTGTATGACTTTGTGATCACTTTATACATCAATGTATGTATTTTAAATTTATGAAAATTGTTGACTTTTATATTCAAATAAGTTGGAAAATTTCCTGCATATTCATTCATTGACACATTAGTATAATCAATTGTAGACAATATAATAAAGTATCACAGGCAAAAACATGACATGGGTTTCACAATTCATTGACGTCTGTTTGTTACTCCAGAACTGTGTTGTACTGAAGTACAGTGAAGAAAATACGGTTGATTGGATATTCTAGCCACATAAAATACTATATTATTACCATGTACACTATTAATTAATCATTTCAGAACCCATTACATAGAGGCTTTAGGAAGTTTGATATGGCAGAAAAATATAGACCCAGCTCCTTTACTGACAGAAAAAGAATTAGAAGCAATATTGCTTCGAGAGGATATACCAATGGAGCAACTGCGATCTGGAGAAACATCCAGCCAACGTCGAAAACGAATTCTGTGCCAAGTTCAAACTGAATTGCCATTGAAACTGGAATCAGAAGTTTAATCAGAATAACTTCGATATTTGTACATAGCAAGTAGCAAATAGTTTAACCTGAATTCGATTTTGCAGCACTGCAGAAAAATTAATTGTGCGTACAAAATCAGTTGAACAATATTGCTTAATGGAGCTGTTAATGATACGTGCTACCTTGCTAAAGGTCGTTATTCTAGAAGATGAAAAGGAAATGTCATCACACATGTGAATTTTGTTGTATTTTAAAACAGGGCAATTATAAGTTATATATTCAAGACAATCTGTGATATTGTATTACATTGATAATGATGGAGGTGTTCAGGATCGATATCACCACGATCCAGAACTTTTTTAAACCCTGACCCCGTTCAGTCCCATCCCAAACCTCTGGCCTTTTCCCATGAAGCGAACTGTAAAAAGTTCATAATATTTGAAGAAACAACTTTTACTTATCTTTAAAGTCAACGTTCTTGAAAAAATACTCCCTGAAGTTTATAAATTGAAGCTTTTTACAAAAGAGAGCTTATCGACAATAATGTGAATATTTGATTAGAGATAAAAAAGTGCAGCAAACAGCATTGGTATTTGCCGAAATAGATGCGAACTTTTGAGGATGGCATATTATGTAGAAATAATGGAATAATTTAGATGTCTACATTTCACTTGTTTAAGCCAAACAAAACGATCACTACAGCATAGTGCCTACGAATTCTATAGTATCTAATATATGCTGTTCAAGCTTATGATTATTGATATTGAAGCTGTGATGAGACAAAAAACAAGAATTATTCTTTTTTTATAGAACAACACCTGCAGTTTGTCTGCATTTCTAAATAAATTGTGTAAATCTACGTCGATTTTTTTCATGATTTTATTTAGGAAATATCACGTTATTGCTATAATTTATCTGATGACCCCAATCTGCAGTTAACCTTTCTAGGTTACAGCACTTTATTTAAGTGAATTTCTCAGATAACTTTTGTTACACTTTCTAGTTCCGTTGGTTCTTCGTGAAATTCAGAACCCTGCTTTTGATGAGTGAATGTTGGGTATGTTCCTTTACATTAAGTAGTCGGTCCATTACATCCCAAATCCCAGTCTTCTGTACAATGAATGTTCTGCTCACTAGAGCTTGACTATCTATATCTAGTCACTTGAAATGAACTGGAATTGGCTTATCTTTAATGCAAAAAAATCCAAACTTGTACATCCTTTTCTTGCTATTGCAATACTACACTGCCTAATGTAAGTATGAATATTTCATCTCTCCCAGACTAGCCTTGTTTCATTTAATGACCTGCATTCCATCTTGGATGAGATAAGTAATTTACAAAAGTGGCTAAGGGTATTTCGAAGAGTGGGATCCTTGTATCCATACTTGGAAATATCTAACTTCTTACGCAGTATACTCTATCTTTACAGAAACTACGTATAGGCTCATGTCTTAGTTTCTTACCTTAGCTTACTACAAACACTAATCTCTTTATCAATTCTGTTAAATTGTTTCTTCCAAAGCAACCAACAGTTTGCTGTCGATACTCGGTTGGCTACTTCCCAGCCTTTGATGTTCCAAGATGCGACGCTTACATGCCGACTGTGAAATTCTCCTCGAAAAAATGTTTTCTTGCTAATTGCAACCCCTCATGCTCCAAGAATAATATCAATTGACACTTCCTGTAACTAGCAATAAGGAACCTTTTATAAAAGAATAACTGTAACGACAAAGATTGAATATTTCTTTCAACACTTTATTTAACATTTTAATTGATGTCCTTCCAGGAAGTTTTGATAACAATACATCATTTTGCTAAACCCACATATCACAAGTCAGTGCAAAAGTTATGCTTAGTCTGTCATCACATTTCTGCATACTACAAAGGATATGAAATTAACTTGTCAAAACAAAATTGGTAAATAATTGGTTATTGCTTGTTTACTTCTGATTTGAAACTGTCAACAAACAAAGGGTACAGTAAAACTAATGGATTCTGCAGTTTTCTCTTTTTTAGAATACTATACTTAGATTTAGCAGTTTACAAAAATTATTTCACTGTGCCTGTATCTGCAGGCAAATATGTAAAAGTCAATGATTTTAAACTCTGAGTCTTAGATAATTTTCCAAACACTGAATAATATTATTACAAAACCCAAGCATAGCCTACTTACTAAACAAGCACTAGACCCCAAACTAAGAACTTTAACCACACACAGTTTTATACTTTCTTTAAATTAAAACTATATAAAAAGTATATAATACTAATATACATAACCAAACATATTAATGCAGAACACATATCTGCTAGCTGTCAGTCTGTCATACATATATATTACTAATACATATTGAGCAATTATTCCATAAACAATATAATACTAAAATCATTCAACACCACTTATTTTGATTCACAAGACTTGAAAACTGAGCACAATAATATATTGACGTTATAACTACAAAATCAACAAATTTTCAGTTTGACATTAAACTTAATTTTATACCATCATAATGCTTGTTTAGACAGTTGAGATTTTTGCTAAGCAAACAGACATACAGTTACCCACAGTCTGACATTAACGATATGATTTTTGCTGTATGTTATTTCTGCAATTATTTAATACTTTATTATATATGCACTACGGTGAGTCACAGTCACATGTTTATCCTCACTTGGCAACCTCTTACTTTCAAAAGCTACGACTTAGACTAATGCTGTTTTGATTTAATATAACTAATCGCTAGAATAAATAAAAAATTCTCATAATCTACACAAAGGTCAACAATAATATTCTGCCCAAAGTAATAATGTAATTTCTGTACAGGCAGTTAATCTGATAAAACTAATGCTAGTAAGAAGATTTCTTACATATTTATTGTCAAAATTAGAAAAATTAGTAGAAATTTCTAGCTTTTCTAGCAGTTTTATAGAAAAATAACTGTGAAAAGATTAAAATTGTATAGCTTTATAGTTTACATTAACATTTTATTGCAAATCAAAGTAAACTCACACTAAGCGCTGTTGTTAATTTGACTTAACACATTGATTTCACGTGAAATTTATGGACACATCAAGTTAAATTAAATACTGAACGAGTGCAAATAACCATAAAACTTTGATGATCACTGTCACCTAATTTATCAGGCTTCCAAGGACTGGTATCTCATCCAAATTACATGACTAGGCATTACGTAAAAGCCATCACAAATGATTATCACATCAGATCAAGTCAAAAATTTCTGATTAAGGAAAATGGTTTTACAAACTTCTTATAAAAGTAAACATTTAAAGCTAAATGAAGAATGAAATTTTTAACATTTTTTTAATATAAAGTTAGAAACATTAAATTAAAAAGCAGTTTTGAGAATGTGAACTGAGACGAATACAATTTATATAAAATTAAGGTTTGGATAATAGAATAAAAAGATAATTTCTAACTTAACCATACAATTCTTCAGCCACTTAGGACATTTTTTAAAGTCCTATTATAATGAAAAGTGTTTTGAGCTATAATCAAACTAAACTTCCACAAATAAAAACTAACTGAAAGCTCTTAATCAAACAACTAACGATAAACTTAAAAAAACAAAAAACAAAAAAGTAAACTTCCATATACCATCTATAGACAAATAATTTTATACACATAACAAAGAAACACATAACATTTACATAGGATTATAATAACAATGAACAAAATCAGTGGCACTTCCGATTCATTTCATTTGAAATGCATTAAATTTAAAAATTGGAAAAAACATCAAATGCTCAATTTCTCTGCAGCAGCAATTTCTGAATTAACTTTCCATGCATTCTCCTGCTTAGCTGGGTCAGGAAAAAGTTCATCTAGAGTCTTTCTGGCATTGCTTTTTCCTGTAGGTGTTTTACTTTTTACACTTTCTGAGTTTGTAGGTGTCAAATGTTTCTTTGATTGAGTTACAAGTGAATCCGGCAATTCGTTTCTTGCCAGTGCAAAGAAATCTTCGCGAGTATCTAAGTCTCGAATGCTCTCATTATCTTCAGAACTATCACCATCTTCTTCTTCATCGGTTTCATGGCCTTCATTACTCGCCATGCCCCAGTGCACTTCCATATGACACATCATTGCATTACGCGAACTAGAGGAAAAACTACAGAGCGAGCACTGAAAAACATGTGACAATGTTTCACGACTACTCCCATTATCATCTATGCGCTGTACTTCAATATTACTGTCATCCAAGGCAGAAAAAACAGACGTGTGCTGCGAATCATTTCCATAACATGAATCTAGTATGATTTCATCTGGGGTTTTCTCCTGAGTTAAATTAACTGCATCTTCAGCACCACCCGATACTTTCAGCACTTTGCAGTGATATTTTGTATGGGCCCTCAAACCTTTTCGAGAAGCTAGTATTTTACCACAGAAGTCACACATCTGCTTTTTCCAGAACATTGAGCCCAACAATGGTTTATTTGGTGACGTTCCTGAATCTACAGAAGTGAACACATTTGAGGAACACGTTAATGTAGGTGGTTCGACATGTGAATACTCCATGTTGCTTGTTGTGCTACACTGTGGACCTAAACGAACAAATCAGTGCTAATTATATCATTAACTAGATAGTTTTCGATACATTTGACACTCTACAAGCTGGGGTCTGGCACTCATTGTTAGGGCCTACTCAGCACAGAAGGTTATGGCATAATATTCTTTAGGATAAGACATCAGACAAGCAGAAGCATATCAGCCACATTCTAACACAACTTTGTATAAGTTCGCCTTCAACCAGGAGGTAACTGACTATGATGAATATTAATATTAAACTCAACAGTCATTTGTTTAACTGGTCAGGCTCAACATTGCTTAAATTCGAGAAGCACACACAGTATAACCACTTAGCTGTTACCTCACTTGAATTCTATAAACTAAGTCAATATCTCACGTTAAAATAATTTAAATAAACTCTTATCTCCTTGTTTCCATAATTCTTTTTGCAGTTAGTTGCCACAACTGAAAAACCATTTATTAGTTAGCTACTTTTTGAACTATAAGCATTTAAATGAGCTGAATTTCTCAACGAAACAGAGTAATCGGTTGTAAAAACAGAGCAAGAGTTATATAAAGATGAAACTCCTAAAAGCTGCCAATAATATCACCATTAATTTTTGTTAAGTTAGTATTTAGCAATGTGGGAATGTTTACCGCTATGAATGAATATCAGATGGTGGTCCAGCTGGTCGCTGCTGTGAAAACTAATTTCACATGCCTTACACCTGTCAAAGTAAAAAAAGTATAGGTATTATATTAATGCAGTATAACATAATGTTATATATGCAATAACATAAGTCATGTAAATTTATTACACTGAAACATCACGCACAATGCTTAATGCACAACATTTTTATGGAACCATGCAATGTCTTGTTCATTTCCTTAGCTCTACAAACTGTTTATTCAAATTACCAATGATTATTTCAAAATAGTAGAGGTAGGTACATATAATGAGTGACTCTTGAATGTACTCTTTCCATGTGTCTGTGAATGCTATGCACACTAACAAAACTCACAACACTT
Source organism: Tubiluchus corallicola (assembly GCA_030141605.1). Lineage (NCBI taxonomy): Eukaryota > Metazoa > Priapulida > Priapulimorpha > Priapulimorphida > Tubiluchidae > Tubiluchus > Tubiluchus corallicola. The sequence continues at coordinate 404,660 of JAQGDQ010000127.1, forward strand.
TTTCTGCCACTATGGTTGATATTCACTGGAAGCAATAATTTTTTTGAAGTTTCATCACGATAATTACAGCATTAGTTTATTATTCCACTATTAGAAAGAAAAGAAAGCCCAAATTTTGGGTGCATAACAAATTGCAAGTTAGAAGACAATATACTGCATAATACCACTTCGTAAAAGATCTGCGATTAGGTGAAGAAAAACAACGTAATTATACACTTACTGAATCTCTCAAAAACTCGAATTGAAGACATATTGTGTATAGGTCTTGAAATGACCAAAACTCACTTGACCGGGAAGTCAATCAGCGAAATAAATTTAAACTACTGTACACCCATTACCTATTATGGACCACATATCACTTGTATATGAAGTTCTACCTCAAGCCCAGTTCTAGTTGAATAAAAGGTGCAGCAGTTTATCTGCTGTGCTTCCATGTTTTTCTATATGCTTGTATTCCTCTTAGTATGATATCCTTTTTACGTGTTAATAATGTTAGTGATTTTTTCCTAGTTCACTTGAACAACTAAGGTGGTAGTTTGGAACAATGTGCCTTTTCTTTCTATTTCCTTGTTTTTTAGTTAAGGTATTTTTTACTCATTGTCATTATTCTTAACATTAAGAATTAATCTATGTTATTAAGTCATGTCCTCACCAAATTGTTGCTCTGTTTTGAATGACCCTAACGTCTAATAAATTATGATAATACAGTATTACGTGATAGTGTATTTAATTTTCACTAAGTCTAAGACTTCACTTCAACTTTCTCAACTTCTAATTTTGCTTTTACTATTATTTATTTTCACCAGTCATTGTTATTATGAAGTTTTTGTCAAAGGTTTACAAGTAATTTGTTTCTTAAAGTTATAATTTTGAAGAATATTCGACAGTTATGCACACAGTGTTCTCAAATGTATGGCCTGTGCAACACCTGAAACAGCATTTGGAAAAAATTGTACCAATAATAAGTAGTGACTGTACCCTTCTGATGTAAATATGATTTGATATTTACTATTTCTAAAGGTAAACTTACCGATATAAATACTTCCAATGCTCTTTATCCCGGTGATTGATCAACGCAGCTTCTCCATCACCAATAAACTCGCACATATCACATTTTAGCTTATGATGCTGACGACGCATGTGAGTGAGCACTCTGTCCCAGTAAGTTGCTCTGTACTTACAAAACTTGCAAAGGAATGGCTTCAGTGCAACATGACGAGCTCGTATGTGTCGTTGCAAATGCCAATTATCCATCGCGAAAAACTCGCACTGCGGACAGTTAAATTTGATGCCTTTCAATTGCTTAGTTTCTGTTGACGGCACCTGTCCTGAACTCAATTGACTGTTTTTACTTGCTAATTTTGCTTTTGAAATTTTTACTGCCACATTATCAGAACTGCATCCACCATACAGCATATCTTCACAGCTTAACGTACTTAATGTTTCAAACTCTGAAGGATGTCGTGTAGATATGTCAAAAGGAAACAAAGAAACCCGTTTAGAGTCTTTCTGACTATCTATGTTTTCTAATACTTTACGTTTTGAGCCATTTACATTTGGATCGGACCTCACTTCACCATTATCTTCTTCAGCCAGGATTTCACACAGCTCCCCGTTTAGCGTTGGGGTAGGTATTCCAAGCTCAGGGCCTTTGCCAACTTTTTTAATTGGACTGGGCATTTCTATTGTTGTGAAATACTTGTATCCACTAGAAACATCTCGCGGCATGCGAATGACCCTTCCTGATTCCCATGGTTCATTTGTGTGCAATCGAAGAAAATGCTTTTTGATGTGTTCCACTCTCTTGAATTTCTGTTCACAAATATAGCAAGCAAACGGTCGTTCTCCACTATGAGTCAACGCGTGTCTACGTGCCAAATCACCACGATTTGTTTCATAGCCACACACATTACACTTGTATTTCTTAGGACTTTCTTCTCCCAAGCCAGTTATAAAACCAGCTAGCTTCTTTAGCACCTTAAGCAAATGGACAACCTGTACAATTTATAAGCAAAAATGTTAATGGGTGAAGCTAATGAACATCAATAAAGCATAGCAAATTCACAATTTTCATGGTTCAGAAACTACGGAGTGACGTTAATTTGTCTCCGTTAATTTAAAGGCCACAAAAATGTAACAAAAAGACTGTGATTAGTTTGTGATTACTACATCGATGTATAACAAAGAAAACCCATATTCAGAATTTGAATTTTGTTGAAATGGCCAGGTCTACAAGATCTTTATGCATTTTACTTTATGCAAGTAATGCTAAATATCACAATAATTAGTTTCATCTTTTGTATTTACATGGAGTAGAACATTACTGATTACCCCATGAAAGGCATGGCTTCATTTAATAATATTCCACTGTCTGTAGGGCAACATTTTCAGATTAACACAGCAGTTTACTAGAACACGCATTACCATTGTTTAAGCATAGGGCTACTCTATTTCTTTATCCAAAGTTCTTTTGGTGTTTTTGCACTCTTAATATAGTTACCCCAACGAAGTGGGTAACTATAGAATTCTCGGTTCGGTCAGTCTGTCCATCTGTTGCCATTTTTTCTCGACCCTGGAGTAATGTTGGAAGTTGATAGCTTGCACAAAGGAAGGGATTCATTCAAGCTTTGAGCCAACTATAGAATTAGCAGTCCTGTCTATCTGTCTGCCTGTACATAGCCATGTTTTCTCGATTCTGGAGTAATTTAGGTAATTGATACCATGCGCAATGGTAGGGCATGGTTAAACTCGAAGAGAAGACTATAGATTTTGGGGTCAATTGGCGCAGATTTGAAATTTATACAATTTTTTTAAAATCTGTAGCTATCTTTCAGCTGCACGTGATAGATAAACACCAGTATCAGCGAAATGCTTTATGATCCATCGCGGGTATAAGATAACAACAACCATGTTATGCAGAAAACAAATTTTTGCAATAGCCTCCATGTACAATTGTACATTGTTTAGTTTAAACCCACAGAGTAGGGTATTCTATTCAGAATTTTACTTAAAGCTTTACACCCATGTGCATTGGTGTCTTGGCTGCATTGGTGCAAAAACAAAAAAAAATTAACCTTACAGTTTTGTCTGTATAAGGTTCTAATCTCAACTAACTTGATGCTCTATATGACGGTAGCTCTTCCACAGAAAGTTAGTATTATTTTAAGTGTCAATGCAGAAAACACATCTTTGCAGCAGTCAGGGAGTATGTCGATTTTATTGAGGCAACTATGTCCCTCTAGTTTATATCAAAAATAAGGAAAACTTAACACTAGCAAAGGCAATTAACTTGACATCTGGGGTAACTCTCTAAAGATTTGACTCCAAAAGAACAATTTGTAACATATATTTATGCTACCATAGTCTATGGTCTTACCCAGATGCCAAATCATGCGATCTTGTAAAACAGGCCATACTTTCAAAGTTTGTACGACATAATTTTACATAATCTTATTATGAAGTGTATTTCTTAACTTGCATAAGCAAAATTTTGGTATAAAGTTTACAGAAAAAAATCTAAATCCTAGCCATATACACCAATAGTAACACCACAAACAAAAAATGAAGCCAAGAGCAAACATACCTCGCCATACACTGGCACAGCTTTAATTAACTGCTGTTTGTCTACTGTTTTCTCATGAGCTGATTCAAAGTGAGCTAGCAGACCACGAATCCAAGACGTAGTAAATTCACAATGGGGGCATGAAAAACACTTGTTATTCAAGTGAACACCTAAAAATATCATTGGATTTAGTAAAATAGCAGCAACTATAAATTTTGTGCCACCAGAAAAATCCACTGTTGTTACCACTTTTCACAGGATGTGCTTTGCATTTTTCAGTTTCGTACTTAAAAACATTATGCACTTAGTAATATCTTTTCTAAGCAATACCAAAAATTGTACTACACATAAATGTGTTTTCGAGCATGTTGCACAGTTTTTTGGTGTGGAATACTCGTTCAAGCAAAATATTACCAAGGAATTTCATTAATTTTCAGAAAGAACTTCTCAGAGTTTAAATATTTCTGAATGACAGGGAGTGTGCGATCTGTGAGACACTGCAAAATGTCACTATTGTAAACAAGTTAGCAAATTATCAGTTAACAAATGCAAATGGCAAATGTGATTAGATTGAGAATGGTGTGGTTGGGAAGTTGGTTATGGAATGCCATATATGTGTGTGTGTGTGTGTGCATGTGCGTGCGTGTGTCAGGTTTCAGTGTGGTAAAAAGTTGTAACATTTGTCATTGTTATCACATACGTATGTGCAAAACAACAAGAAATGTTACAATTTACCACCAACAATCTTCATTAAGTTATTACTACATTTGTCATCAAAAACAATTTAATCACAGTTAGTCGCTGCAATTTCTACCAAATCCATCATTGCCGATTTGTAGCTTTTGACACCAGTATTATAATGGCATTCCAGAATTGAAGCCCACTAGCATTGAAACCAATGGACATTTAAGAGGTATAGTCACAGCATATCCTATATACTTACGCATAATTACACAAACATCACATTGTAATACAGTAAGTCCTTGCTTAACGACTCCCAGTATAGAGACGTTTCGTTTTAACGACACTGAACATTTGACACATTTTCTCACTCAACGACACGTTTCGTTTTAACGATGATTTTTTTACTTTGCTCACAGCCATTTTTATTTCATCAACAATGTTGTTTACCTAATTTGAAGCATTGGAATGGTACATATTGTGTTATTCTGTTCTAGAAATGCATTAGTAAACCAAACAGCTTAATTATTATAATGCTTTGGCTTCCCGACGACTATGAACTAAAGTCTAGTGGCTCTAGCCCTGTCAAGTGAGATCTATTTGCAGATTTACATGCCTCCACATACCTGAGTTTAAACTTTATGCCAAGGAATTTTCTCTGCACATAGCTGTTGCTATAACAACCAGGTTATTACTACATGAAATTGTTTCAAGGTCGCTTCATACAGGCTTGGCTTTCACTACTCAGTATTTAACTGATAACTGTCTATATATAGGCTTCAACGTTAAGGAAAGAGAACTGTGAGGAAATCCAGGTAGACATTATAGAAGGACAAGTGGTTTCAAGCAAACAGAAAGAAATTAATCAGTAGACATATGAATATCACACACAAAACATTTAATTTACATGATTTAAGAAGTATTGATTTTGCTTCTTGAACGTTCCCCAATTCTTTTACATTACTTTCTACGGAAATGTTGGTTTCATTTAATGACGTTTCTCTTAATGCCACGTTTTTCTGTGATGCATTAGCATTGTTACACTTACTGTAACAACACTTCAGAAACTAACAGATAAGTGCAAAAAAGTCATTACACACGTTATAAGCAAAAACATATACAGGAAATCTAAACCAATTTTGTCATGCTGTTCAGTCTATACATACAAACCACTACTGCTACAAATAAAGGCTTACCAATGTAGTGTTCAGCAACATGGGATGGACCACCATGCATTGGACAGCTGACACAATGGAATTCCTTAGATGTAGGATTATACCGAGCAACCTTTGATGCATTGCAAGACAAGCCTAGAGGACTTTCAATTAATCCATCCAAATCCGTAAACACTGAAGCGCCAGCAGCCAGACTAGCTAGGTCTGGAAGTATAGAAACATAGTAGAAACGTAAGTATAGAAACATACCTTTTAAAATGACTCAAATGAACTAATGCAGAAACAATAAAAATGCAAAGGTATTAAAGATTGTAATACTTCAAAGAAGCAACTTCAAAAAGTTACAGACTCTGTGGCAGCTTTTTGTTTCCACATAGGAATTATTTTCGTTACTAAAATCAATGTAATGTTAAAAATCGTTAAAAATAGAAATAATAAAAAACAAATTTTTCTTTTTCAACTTGGATGTTTTAAGTACACATACCACTAAGGCTCCCTGTAAACTAGTCACAGTTTCAGCAATCATGTAAACTAACAAACAACACAAGCTAAATGCATTACAGAAGCTATAATGTTAAATTGGCGAGCACAGATTATTTATATTAACCACTCTTCTTATGAGAAAAGACTTTTAAAGTAGAAGGGATTTTGTTTATGAATCTGTATTTCAAGATTTGCAAACATCACTATTAAATAATGTCTTCCATTTACTTTTAGAAATGGTAGAAATTGCAAAGCCAAAACATAATGTTCCTTTATAAAGGATTATGAGAGTATTTGCTATTTTTCAGTAAGAGCTAAAAATACTGTTAGAACAACAAACTTATATATTGTTCCTGTTGACCTTTATTAGCAGCATCTAAACAAAGCTACATTATCATTGTCAGTGTGGCATACTAGACAGAAGTGCAAAATAAACAAGCAAGAGTTCTAAAGAAAACATGAGACCACTAAATGCACTTAGTCCATAGAAAAGTTGTTAATTATTTATACTGACATACTTGTACGGTTTTCATAGATCTCGCACAATGTTTTATCCTACCTGTCTCATCACTTATTTCAGATGCAGCATCATCATTTTCAAACTGATGATAAGACGACAAGCTGTATTCGGAATTGACAAGTCTTTCTGACACATCATATCGATCATTACTGGTACCAGTACCATTTGTTTGACTGCTTCCTTGTAAATCCTGCTAAGTTACAAATGAAAAAGTCATTATTAAGTTAGTTATTGCTGTATGGCAAGTCTTGCAAAAGCAAAACACAGCTTTTGGCAAAGAACAACCAGCAAGCAAATGCCTATGTAATAGCTAGTTGCCTAAACATTTGCCAATATTCAGATTATCTACAAAAAAGAGCAAATTCTGCAAGGCATTAGATATCAGATATTAAAAACAAAACAAACTCATCAGCCATTAAACTTTGCTTAGAATAGCAAGATTACGCCAAATTACGGAAATTTTAAAGTGCTTTAAATAGCCTATTATTAGAACAAATAACAAACCTTTCCACTCAAAGTATGATCAACAGCATGAAGAAACTTCTGACTACCAGATGTTTCTACAGCCTCAGGTTTTACTGCAATGTATTCAGCAAGTGCTTGGGTGCCATCAGGATCTTCTTCTGGATCAGTTGGCTCAACTTTGACTATTAAATTTTCCGTTCCTTCCAAGCCATCCATGCCCTGGCATTATTTCCTAAAGCACGTAAAAGTCGGATGATTAAATCGCTAAACTCCTTCACCACCACTTCTAAACAAATAATCCTGAATAAATAAGACGAAAAATTATTTTAAAAAATCATGATAAAGCATTATTATGTTTAGTGTTTATAACATTACAAACAAATTGAAACATTATTATACTAAAGCACCAAATTAAAAGTGCACGTACACACATACCTTAGCACTGGTTACTGTAGACCAATTTTGTGATAATATGCAATAGGCTATAGTACCTGAAAAAGTTGAAAAAGTCTTTTAAATGCAAAATACATAGTAATAAATTTCGAACAGGTTTCAAGCTCTAACTTCTAGCTTCGAAGAATCAGTTTTTCGCTAGCTAAAGTCAAGAAAGAGTTCATAAATACGATAATGCACAAATGTTGCACGCTACAGCAGAGCTTTTTCACCCATGAGATGCTAAAGACTTAACCATGATCAAATCAATTGTAAACTTATAGTACACCTAACTAGGTACATACATGTATTATTCTAGCAGACTCTCTTTAACAAAAATTGCAAGCTTTCAAACTTGCACACTTTAATACAAGCGATTGCTTTCAAAAGTAACTACTCTTAAAATGCATACATTATCTAGAAAGAAAGCTTGCAACTAATAGAAAAAACAATAACAATGTTGAATGATCCAGTCTTGACTGCCAATCAGAATTCATTTAATGTTAATCTCAGTATTCATTTAATGTTAGTCAATTCTGATAGTTAATGCTGTAAGTCGGAGGCGAAAATGACTAGGCATTTCACAAAATTTGCCACAAAAGGTGACAAAGGACATCCATTGTGTTACCATTAAGCGTACTAAGACAATATAGATTTCTCAGATTTTGAGCTCAATTATTGATGGTACTTTCAAGCCTAATAAGAAAGCAGAATAATATCAGAACTTCAGCTCGCATTTGGTAAGCCAGAAAAAACAGTAGGAACATTTTTCAAAAAAGTTTTTTTATTCTTACTCCTTCGAAAAAACTACGATTGTCTGACCTAGAACTTTTTGGTGCCATTCTGTTAATAGTATGCATCACAGTGCCTCCTATAGAGTGGCCAGCAGACACAGACAAGGTTAAAATTTGTATTTTTTATAAACATATTTTTAATTTTATATTGTAAAGCCTGAGGTAAACAGTCTAAATAAACTAATTTGTACCCAGCTTATACAAACATCTAAAATTACATAGTACGTACGGGTATAAATATACACTAAAGCATAGAGGACATTACATTATAAAAAAGTGTATTATACTCTGTAAGCACACTAATTTCTAACTAATTTAACTGCTAAAGCACTGAATATCAAAATGACCAATTTCTACGGTGCAATCTCCTTAATATATCTTTGTCCTAATTGACATATATGTTCATTTTGATTGTGGCTTAGTTGCGAATTAACAGATAGAAGAGTTGATATTTTATCGTGTGAAATGAGATTATTGAAGTTAACAGCTATGGCATTAGAAGTAAATAAGTCATAGAGTTCTTGATGGAGTTGGCTTCTACTTGCAATATACAATGAGCAACAGAGCAGATAATGGTGAATATTTTCAGTATGATATCCACACAAACAACTTTTACTAACAATATTTCCGGTAGAGCCCTTGTAGCCGTGGCTATGTAGATGATCATTAAGTTGTGAGAAACCACTGCTAAACTTGGTGTGAAGAACTGTGATTCGAATATTTCCATATGTAAAATATTTTGGTCGATTAAAAAAACCAATGTATTCTTTTTCTTTATTTACAAATATACTAATCAATGTAGTACATTTAATATCAGACAGTGAACTATACCACATAGCAACAGTTGAAAGAAAACGAAGTTCTAAAGTAACCATAATGCACTTGGTAAAAAAAAAATCATCTACATTTCTTAACGAATAGTCAACAATATCTCTAATTTGAACAGCCAGTAATTCATACAAAAATAAAAGTGATATCATATTGACAATTTTATAAAACATAGTGAGTCAATGAAGTTTACGTCTGTTAGCTAGAAAATCAAAGTTACTATAAAACATGAGCTTATACATATTAGATCCTTTCGTAGCCTTACTACAAACACAGGCAGCATGCTTCTGCAAATTAACAATTAAATCAGACAAAATCAAGGGGAGATTACATCATACACAATCGGCATATTCAAGGATAGGCCTAATCATTGCTTTGCAGAGATGTTCCAGTACAGGACATGGAACATACCAAGAAATTTCCTTTAATACGTCAACAAGTAATTCGTCTTTCTCAATGATGGCCCTGACATGAGTATCCCATTTTAAATTGGACTGCAAGTATAAATCTAAATGTTTATGAGTGTTTACCCAGTCCAGGTGTCTATTATTAAGATACAAACTGGGATAGACGGGTAAATTAGGTTTGTTAATAAATAAAATGACTTTGGATTTTAGTGCATTAAATATAACATTTCACTGAAGTGCTCACAATTCAATAATTTTTAAGACATCATTTAATTTATTAACGCTGGCTATTGGTTCATGTACAGTTTTGAGTAACGTGGTATTGTCAGCAAACAGACGAATATCACTTTGTATGTGACATATTAAACCGTCAATAAATACTAAGAATAAAATTGGCCCTAATATGGGACCTTCCGGTACACAAGTATCAATAGGAGTAAATTCAGATGATTGGCATTTGATTATAACTCTCTGCCAATGGCCTGATAAATAAGATTCAAACCAATTTCAGCAATAAACCTGTAAAACTGCATTGATTTAATTTAAAAATTAATCCCTTATGCCAAACCTTATCAAAAGCTTTGGAAATATCCAGGAAGACAGCCATTACCATTATCAAAAGTTTGGTATATATTTTATGGGTAATAGATAACAGTTGATAAACAGTACTTTGATTTGGTTTAAAGCCAGAATTTTTACTAGTTAATGAACTATTAACTATAAGCAAATAATTATAGAAGTATTTGCAAACTACGTTTTCAAACATTTTCAATATGCAGGGTTGCAATGAAACAGGCCGATAGTTTGTTTTTAATTGTTTATCACCATTGTAAAAAATGGGGCAAACATTTGTTTTTTCCAGATAGTGGGATATACGGAACAAGTACGCGGTTCATTAAATAAATTACACAAAGGTTCGGAAACGGAAGATGATATATTTTTCAAAAATAAATTACTAATACCTTCACCACCAGATACTTTATTAATGTCGAGACTTAATAATGCATCGCGTATTTCAGTACTAGTTAATACTATTCTATAGAGCACAGATGACGTTTTTCTAACGAAGGAAGTAAATTATTAGTTGGACTTATTGTAGACTGTTCGCAAAAATAAGTTAAAATTTTTAGCTTTTTCAGAATTATTGGAATGTTGCCATTTTCGTATAAAGGGGGTATGCCGTATAGATTTTTTTACCACACACTCTTGGTAATTTTCCACCAATTTTTATTTGCGGTATTGGGATCTAATAACCCTTCAGGTAAACTTTTATAATAACGCCTTTTTCTCTCTGAACACGTGTTACTATATACATTATGGGCTCTGTTGAAATTTTGACGATTACGAGCACTGGGTGTTCTTTTAAACTCATTCCATGCATGAATTTATTGCTTTTGAAGTTAGAGACATTCGGAATTAACATACAAACTTAGAGTAACTTGAATTCTTTTTGCAACATTTTGACCAGAAATGAATGCTCTACAGTCTTATGTCGAACAGTTTTAGATACAAGCTGTCGCTTGGAAACTAGAAGATTTTGAAATGACTTTTTGAATTATCCTGTGCATTACTCCAGTGAATAACTAATATTTAGAAATATAAACATAAATTTAGAGTGCTAGAAAGAAAATTTAGTCCTCTTTATGAAAATATAAATGTATGTACTGGTATCTCATAGAATCAAACATTTACGGGCAGTTTTATCTGAGCATGACAAAACTATCCAAATATTCATAGTCGTGAAGGAGTTAAGACTTGTCAATAAAAGTTTGCAAAAACAACTCAAAGTCGCATCAGTTTTGCGAAAATATTCATTACTATGTTAATTAGTTTGTTGAACTTTAGATCTACAGTGGGAAACAAGAGTGGGCGCACAAAATATCGCTACTTTGTAACCGAGTCTAGAATTTTTTCAGCGACTAGACAAGCTACGATATAACGCGCATCAAGTTGCGTATGCGTTATAGCACACCACAAAACTTAATGCAAATTTCAATTTTTACTGCCATTAACATAAAAAAGCATTAGCGTAACTGCACCGATTACTGACAGAAAACCGAAACGATTGCAAACTACAAACACCTCCAAATTCCACAATCCAATCGCCTCTGACTCGACTCTAGGCCACCGGAAACGGAAACATACTACAGCTAAAATTTATCAGACGCACCCAAATGAATAAAGCTTAAAAATGAAAATACAGCAATAGGTGACTGGTCATGGATATAATTAAAGTCACCAGTTGGTGAGCACAGTACCTATCGAGTCATTGGCTCTCATGATAATAAATGTTTAAGGCGTGCGAGCTGTGTAATTTGCTTTACACTGCTGGAAGCAGTTCTTGGTGTAGGCGAGGTAGCATGCTCCATCTCCAAGCACGCCAGTTGGCTAGTGCTACTTGGCATTAAGATAGGAGATTTCTTGTGCAGAGATATTTGTCACAGTTATTTTAAAGCATGTCACATTTGCAGCACTAACTAAATAATATTATAAAAATTGTTTTTTATTGTTTTACTTCACAATTTATATAATACCATCTGTGGTTTACAGTTCACACTCGTAATTCTCGTAATTCTATCAATTTGGTTTTTCTGGAACTATAATAATAATAATAATAATAATAATAATAATAATAATAATAATAATAATAATAATCTTTTATTTATCTTTTAACACACGCACAGTTATAATACAATTAATTTGGTAACAAAAATGTGAAGAAATTGCAGCGAAAGACCAATTGGTCATCTAGTCAGCTGCCCTTTGGTTAGTGATGAACATTTTTTATAGGCGCTATGCTACAGTGTATTAGTGTTAGTACTGCTTATAATAAAAACTAAATTGTTACGAATAACATTAAATTGATATGCTTATAACGTGTTAGTACAATTCATACACAGTAATAATAAGTTCATAATATAAAAAAAAAAAAACTGAAAATAACTGAACTGAAATAAGAACTGAAACAAGACTTGAAATAAAAATCTGACAGCAGAAACATAATAACAATGGCAACTGAAATTTACTTCATAACACAAGCATATTTGTTAGACATAAGCAAGCGAATGGAGTCATAATATATCATAATAATGTAAAAAAATAGAGAGCAATTTTTGATGATCTGAGGTAAAATAAATAGGCAGATAGTTAAAGCACAAAAATTACCTGTATGACTGCATGAGGAGATTGACAATTAGAGTCCAGACTTTGAAAATGATCTACAGAAGTTAGACTATAAACAATTAAATATTGAAGTTAATTGAACCTGCTATAACAGTAACTGCTCTTGCACACAGTTAGACAATTTATTAGTGGGCAAAAGGAATAAAAATTGTTAGAAAATACTGCACGCTTATATGTAGTTAATCTCAGTAATAAGTTTGCAAGAGTTGACATTAATATAATTTACTTAAGTGACAGATACTAGTTGATTGCTTAAGATCATCTGAAAGAGTATTCCATAGTATTGTATCATTATGTTTTAAAGTTTGTAGACCTTTTGTTGTGCTAAATCTTTCCTGAAAATAGTTTTGTTTGGTAGCTGCTCTCGTAGAATTTCGCTAGTTCAAGCTTATAAATTTCATTAATTTTTAATAATTGCAAAGCATAATAGGAAGGGGTGTGCAGCAAGGACTTGTTCCATGAATTTTATGAGATTCTTTCGCGATCCTCTTTCGCACATAATCTATGTGCAGCAAGATTGGTGATTCCCCGTATTGCTGGTTCAGAGCACTCGTGATAAACTTGTTTTGATTCCGGAGTTGATGATGATGATTATGAAATAAGTTGTTTTATTGTAAATTCATCCTCGCAGTTTTGCAGTTAGAGTTTAGTACATTCAAGGCTGCTAATCTAAGATGTTTATAAGGATTCTGGATTTTACTACCGTTATGTACAGGATAATGAATTTGTGATCAGCATTTTAATGAGTGAGTACAGTACTCAGTAGGTCACTTTTAAGTTAGTTTTTACCTTCTTTGTTATCTACCTTTTACATACGTTTTTTGCTTTTACTTTTTACGCCACATGGGACGTTCGCGCTTGCGCGACGTCACCGTGATCTTGAATTCCATCAACCTTGAGACTTCGCTCGACTTTAGATGATACTGATAATCATTTTTTCAATCCAAACGTGCGTTTTATACACGTACGGTAAATGAAATAAGTAACGGTGGTTAAATACCGTCGCGGAAAAAGGATCGCGAAAGAATCTGATAAAATTCATGGAACAAGTCCAGCCATTTTTCAATAGGTAAAAGTTCTATTGGGAGGCACATGTAACTGTTTGCAGTCAAGATCAGAATACTTGAGAATATCTTAATACTTTACCTAGCACGTCAAAATGATCAGTTTAAGCTACCTATGCATGGTAGATTAAACTGAGAGAGAGAAAAATATAAGAAAATACTAAACGAACTAAACCTTGTAAATATGTCTTCTCTCAGTTGGGACTAAAAATATGTTTGATTCCGATGTGTTGTCAATTTACTCTGTAGGTAGGAATTTTATATCATTTCATTTTTTGTCGTGTGTTATATCAGAGTAGCTTTAACTGATTTTTCTAGCCAGATTACCACAGCTTAATATGATATTTAAAAGTGCAACTTTCATTAAAAAATTCATTATTAATAATAGACGAAGCTAAACATGAAACTGTAGCACCATCAACACCTCTCACCATCGCCACTTTCATCACCAGATTATTCTCATTTACTGTATGATGAATATTAAGGCACCTTGGCTACACATTTTTTACTTGTATTACACTTTTGATTGTAAGTACCTCTTGCAAAGAGAATTAGCATTAAGTAAATATAGGTGTACTATATTGATGAATTATGGACAGTCTTTTGCATTGCATAGTCATAGTCGAATTGGTTTCTTATATCCCTTATCTCACATTCTGATGAACTGGGATTAAAAGGTTTTATGGTTTATGCTTGGTAGTGGTGAGCATATGCTACCACAATTGAATCGAACTCATTCAGATATTTTTAGAATTAGTAATAGTAATCAGTGTTAAGATCATGCCTATTGCTAGATTTTGTTTTAGGGTAAGAGTTATCTTAATTCATCAAAAAGTTGTGCACAAAGACTGAAGCTTAATTGTGCTGATTGCATGGTGTTTCAAATGTTTTAGCGATAAAGAACAAACGTAATAAGAGCACTGGATTACTCTAATCCATAATTATTTCTAAATTCAAATAGAACTTGAATTCAAAAAATGTATTTGATGATTCAAACCTGAATATTCGATCCTCAGTTTTAGTACTTGGTATAAATAATAAGTATTTATGTGTATTTGCCTGTATCCCTCACAGAGAGCTGGTCAGGAGTTGGACAATAAAATGAGCCAGTCGTCCACTTGCTCTTGTACCCTCCCTACTTACTCTTCGCAAACGTGTTTAGATGACATTTAAAACAATTGACAGAGTTGGCTGGGACTGTTTTGTAAGGTAGTTCATTTCACCAATTTACCATTCCTTGGGAGAAAAGTATTTAAATTTCCTCGATCTTGCCTGTAGATCTTACAGATGTGTTTCTACTGCCTTGCTCATAGCAAATGAATCATCTGGATTGGACGGTTAGACCTTCACAGCCTTTAATATTTTTAGACTTACAACAAGTCTCCTCAAATGCATCAGGAGAGACTGAAGATTTCACTGATTTGTACAGCCTTAACATAATCCTTAAATAGACAAAAGTCCTATTTACCTTCTCCAGGAGTTTTTTTGCCATTTGTGCTCATAGCTTTACCAGGCCCAGTGACTTACTGATTGTCACACAAAACTTTCTCCTCATCCACCACATTCTCACTGAGGTAATGCAAAGTGTCAGACAACGTGTTATCAAAGCCTGAATGCAAACAAACAGACGTACTTGGACTAAACAACATTTTGCATTTTTGAGCCACCAAAATATAGCATGCAAATTGTCACAGATAACAGCAGTAGTTTGTTTCTAGGATTTATTCTGAATTTGTAAACCACTTTGAATTGAATTGTCGGAACTTTGAACAGTAGAAGTTTGGCATAATAACTGCATTCATTATAGAAAACAGGGATACAACTTTCTATCATCTGCTAATTTCAAAACTGTACTTCATCTACATCATTAATGAAGACAGTAAATAGTGCAGTTCCTAACACTGAATCTTGTAGCACCCCACTCACTAGCATTTACTAATCACTTGCTGTATCACTACCATCACCTTTTCTTATTGCACCAATAACTGTTTCTGCTCTCACTTTGACATGAAAGTAATGGTTACAAGAGTCTTAGATGCAGGCTATTTTGACAAACATTTTGGACACAGGTTATTTTGACACCAAAGACTTGTGGACACAAGGGCATTTAAGACACATAAGACATTTGGACACAAGGTAATTTGGTACATGGAACATTTGGATGCATAGGACATTTGGACACAGGACTTTTGGCTATATAGGCCATTTGTTCTTTTTTGATCTCTTGCTGATGAGTAATGGGTCAAAATTTGTTTGGCTTTGCGGCAGTCTGCAGTATGAGTTGTTATGAGTCCAGATAGCACAAGGTAATTTGGACACATAGTGCATTTGGACAAACGTAATTTGGACATGTAGGACATTTGGACACAAGGCATTTGGACATGTAGGACACTTGGACACATAAGACATTTGGACACATAGGATATTTGGACAAATAGGCAATTTGTTCTTATCAGGATCTTGTTAATGAGTGATGGGTCATAATTTTTTTGGTTTCATCAACAGTCTACACCATGAGTTATTATGGTAGGATATTTAAAAATTATAAAAAAAGCTAATTTGTGTTGATTGACCCAAAATATATACGTTCCATTTTTCGTATTTTTGTGTTTGTACGTTTTCTTGTGCATGGGCACCGCAGGCAGACGCACGTGCATCCACAGAATTCCTTCAATTAAAATTTTTTATGGCTAAATAAAATTTTTAACACTAAATTGAGAAACACCCTAACCCTTGTTTGTTTGCATTTTAAACTAGTGAACTTGCCTGAGGAAATAGCTTCTAGCAACCACATTATGGAAAAAAATGCAATAAAGTGCATGTGTGGCCGAGACATTCTGCTGTTTAGCTGTGTCTGGTGGGAAAAATTAGCAGGTGGGCTGTAAACTTGACAGTCTCAAATCAGTTATATGTTTGACTATCCACGTTTTGCTGGGTAGATAATCTTGACACTAAATAAATTAAGCTTAAGTGGTCATCCGAAGCAGTGGATTACGAACTTGCTTTTAAGATATATGATTACTACAATAGAATACAATGATTATTACATAGATAAATGTAGATAAAATATATTATTAAAGCAGAATTTTTTGCATTTGAGGAAGTATATGTAATTGAATTTAGATCTCATTTGAGGCCTCCAAAATGTGCTTAAATGCAGGAAAACGCATTGGAGGAACTTACAGTGCTTCCCCAGACCCCCTAGCTGCCTTTGCATCACACTATTTTAACTCTGGCGGCGCCCATGTTCCTGTGTCATTTTTTGTCATGCCATTTTCCTGTTCTATTTTTACCTACGTTCGTCATTGGCTCTTTGTACTTCATGGAAATTCATGGAAAAAGATTGTGATGTCAATGAGTCGATGGGCTAATGCCCACCACCTTCATTTTCCAAAAAATTTAAATTATTTTACTATATATGTATAAGCAAATTGTACGTACCAAGTAACATTTATTCTGCTGGTTATATTATATTATCAGCTAGAAATTTGTTATCATATTATGCATTTCTGTAATCGTAAACCCCATGAAAGCCTAGCATAAGCAACTTATACGTCCAGCTCACCTTGTGTTCAAATGTCCTGTGTGTCCAAATGTCCTATGCACCCAAATGTCCTTGTGTCCAAATGCCCTATGTGTCCAAATGTCCTGTATGTCCAAATGACTTATGTGTCCACATCACCTTGTGTCTAAATGCCCTATGTGTCCAAATGTCCTGTATGTATAAATGACCTACGTATTTAAATCACCTTGTGTCCAAATTACTTATGTGTGGAAATAGCCTTGTGTTCATATATTTTGCATCAAATTTACCTATACGTGTGTTGAAATAGCCTTGTGCCTAAAGTGCCTCATGTCTGAATGACCTTTGTTCCAAATGTCTTGTGGCAAAATGTCTGCACACCGAAAGTAATGCCATCTGCTTCCAAATTGTTTATTAGTCTTTAACATGGAACTTTGTGAGAAGTCTTCCTGAAGGTTAAATGCAACATGTGTACAGCATGCTGCCTTGGTAACAGCTTCAAAAAATTAATAGATTAACGAGACAAGGTTTTCCTTTGGTAAAACTTTGCTGATTGCTTTTGATAATCATGTAAACTCTTTAAGATGAAGGATTGTATCGTACTTTATCAATCAGTTTCTGTGACTTTACGCTGTGCAGTTTGTTAAGTTATTTGTCCTACATTTTGACACTACGTTTCCCTAATTCACTCTTCTGAACTAGAGACACATTTGCACGCCTCCATTTGTATGGGATTCCTCCTGTATTAGTACTTTCTCTATAATTATTATATTTTACTAAGCAATAATTTTATTACACTGAAGATTTCCTTTAGTACAGTAGAATTGACTCCAGGCTTACCCACGCCTACTGATTTCTCAGGTTTCCGACTTACAGATTATTGTGTTATCTGGATTGGGCTAAAATTTAATTTACCATGGACAGAATTGCGTGTACGCCGTGTTTCATAAATAAAAGTAAGTAACTGCTCGGTGCGCCACTGCCGCAAATAGAATTCAAACGATAGTATGTGGCGGCGGCCATGTGCGAAGTCAATCAGTAGCTTCGTCTTGCCGAAATAACTTGAGTTTTTGCGTTTCTAAAATTTTTAGTTTTGTTTACTGCTGATCAATAAGGAGCAGAATTAAACGCTCTCCTAATATAATGGAAGACTGGGGTTTTCAAAATATTGATCCGCATTTGCAGGCAGTTGTACACTCTCCAGATGGACAGCATGTATTTGTGTGTTCATCAAATTTTATTGGTCGGTACTGGTCTGGCAGGATGGGAATTTGGAACGCCTGTAACAAAGTCTCGGATATGCATCAGATCATGGCTGGAGCCGAAACACAAACTGGTATTAATGATGCAAAATGGTTTTCTCCTTCTGGCATAATTATAGCTTCCGACTCTGGTGCCGTCGAGGTGTGGGGGTTTGATTTGGAAGACTTCATTCTTAATAATGAAAGCTATACCTATATCCATGATGATGTTGTAAACTCGGTCGCTGTTTGCTGTTTGGGTATTTCCTGCTTTACTGCAAGCAATGATTGCAATATAGTTTCATTTGATATTGAAACTACAACTATGCTTCACAAATTTAAAGGTCACACAGACAATGTTCATGCTGTTGCATGCCATCCAGAGAATGACAGCCTCTTTCTCTCCTGTTCGCAAGATGGTTTAGTATTGATATGGGATAATCGAAAGGAAAAGCCTGCAAAAATATTTTCTAATCAAAGTTTTTCTCCTAACCCCTCGACAGTCAGCTGGCATCCAGATGGCAATGGCATTACAATAGGCAGTGAAGTTGGGGAAATCTTATTAGCAGACGCTAGGACTGATTACGTCAGGTATTCCTCTAAGCCACATTCTCGGTTTGTTTACCAAGTGGGGTTTTGTCGTCAAGATACATCGCTTCTTGCTTCTGTTTCTCATGATGGTAGTGTAGTTGTCACACAAGTTGGTGATGATATGCAAGTTATATATGAGAACCAAGAGCATGAAGATTCTGTCCATGGACTTTGCTGGCATAATGATGACAAAAGTTTCTGCACTTGCGGCTGGGATCAGAAAGTTGTAATACATGCACTAGATGTCTAACATTGTCTATAATATTGTTATGTATTGTCTATAAATTTAATGCTCTTAAAAGCGCAGACAAGTTTGTGTGGATTAGTGATGTCATTTTCTTATATACTGTTTTGTGCAGTCACAATAATTATTTAGATCTAAATAAAAAATGATTGCAATTTTGACTTAAGCTACTACAAAACAACTTTTAGTTGTCCTGACTCATAGACTTTAAAGTTATTTTTTTGTCCAGTAATAAGGGTTGAATATAATAAATCACCGTACAAAATGTACTTACATAAATACATTACACTTAAGTCTTTAGCAGTTTTTTTCATTGATTCACATGAGTCTGCTGAGATGTCTGACACAGTATCTGAGAAATTCAATTCCAAAGGAAGTGCAATTAGACAAGCAAATTAAATTGAGCAGCAGTGATGAGTCAGGTATTCTCTCCAGGCACATAGCTCTATATTAGGGACAATTTTACGGTATTAAATTTTTGCAAATTAAATTTCATTTCTTAAAAGCCCCTTCTGTGGCATGATATTGCTGGTAGCACATTATAAACTGCTGTTATATTACTTGTATTGAATAACCCATAACATTTTGATTTTAAACAACACTAATAGCAGTAATGTATAATAAAACAGCAAGTGACAAAAAGGTTCAAAAGTCATTCTTGGTTTTAATAAACAGCTATTTACAACTGAATCGCAGATAACTGAGGTAAGTGCCAATTGGTACCTGGTAATTTTTACAAAAAAGTTTTCATGATTTGCTACAATAATAATTGATGTTTACATTAATGTGTAATTAATGCTTGATGAGTATTATTTATTACACCGCATCTGCTTTACAAAATTCTGAAACGTTTTCTGTTCATATATTTTCTACCATTTATAGTATTGCTCATGACTAAAGGTGTTACGACTTAACAGGCAATGTAATTGGTGTGATTTTAGCCTAGTTACATAATATTCTTATTCAAAAAAAATCACAAACAAGTGGATGCATGAGAAGCCTTTGTGATTTTGGTGTTGGTTTTTAGGATAATTACTATAACATGTAAGTCTGCTAATACATTGTAAGTGTTGTTTTTGAAGTTGTTACCTCTATTCAAATTTTGAAATCACTAATTTGTTGTTTT
Source organism: Tubiluchus corallicola (assembly GCA_030141605.1). Lineage (NCBI taxonomy): Eukaryota > Metazoa > Priapulida > Priapulimorpha > Priapulimorphida > Tubiluchidae > Tubiluchus > Tubiluchus corallicola. The sequence continues at coordinate 424,979 of JAQGDQ010000127.1, forward strand.
GTATAAGGTGTTTAAATGCTTCAAAGAGCATTTGAAAGACACGTTTTTACTTAATTATACCTTTCTTTAATTTTGCAGGCTGCTGGTTAATGGGAAGTGGTCTGAGGAACACTGGATTAACCGATAACAGGCTTTTCTTCCTTTCTTCCATCATTTAATATGCTTTTGAGTGGTGTTTCATCGGGGCTACTGGCAGATTGTAGAAATGAATATACAAATTGGTTTAGTAGTATATACAAAAGCTTCATGTCATATTTTGGGAATATACTTGAGAAATTCAAGAAGAAATTAAAAATCAGTACTTGTGAGAACTGTGAGTGCTTGTGGCAACCTTCTACTATGTCTTTTGCTGCTATAGCCTGTATCTGTGTTATATTATTTTTATGCTTCCATCTTATCAAAGGGCTTTTATTGTGGCTTGAATATCAAGAAAAAGCAGTGTCAGTTGCTATATTTATTATGTTGTTTATAGTTGTATCATTTCCTTTAACGTGGGGTTACCTGCCACTAAATCTTGCAGCTGGATATCTATATGGTGTAATGTATGGCATCATTCTGGTGTTTTTTGCGTGTTTGATAAGTGTACCATTTGCTCAGGTTATTGCAAGGAATTTCTTTTATGACATTATACGTAACAAGTGCATTGGACAAAATGAACAGCTCAACATAATTTTATCAGTTGTGGAAACAAAACATGCTTTTAAAATCGTGGCATTATCTAGGCTGACACCAATTCCATTTGGACTGCAAAATGCCATGTTTGCGGTATGTAAACAAACTAAACTTTTTCAAACAGTATGACAAACATGTCAATAGCTGAAACCCAGCAAATATACGGTGAATAGCCGAGTGGTCTCACCTTACGCTTATGTTACGATATGAATATATATATAAATATATATATATATATATATACATATCCACTGGCATATTAAGCCCTAAGCTGATAGTTCAGTCCCACCGATATCAATATCAATTATGGTTGCTTATATATGAGATGTATTTTACTTTTGCATAGTAGGATGATAGTTTAGTAGCGCCTATATTCATTATAGTTGTCTATATATGAGATATATGTGTAGTAAGCTGATAGTTCAGTCCCACTCATATCATTGACCAAACGCATCGGTGTTCAATTGGTTATTTGTGCCCTTGTTTATACCATAGCAAATTTGATAAAAAAGTGGGAATTGCTCACTGTCAGTTAAGTGTAAATTGGGTCAGTTGACACAATAGTCATTCTAGTGTTAACTACTGCTGTATTAACCAGTGTGCTGTGCCCTTCGATAACCTTAATGAATGCTGCTAGGCTGAAGCTGGTTTATTTAGTTTAGCGACAAACAATAATTATGGTTGGAATACCCTGAATATGTACAAAATAATTTACCCGCTTTAGATAAAACATGCAAATGCGCGCATTTTCTTTTGAGAATGATAAGAATAGAAAAATTTTAGCACTAGGCCCCTAAAAATCTGGCACCCTCAAATTTTGATGCCCTGTGCTACAGCCTAGTTAGCCTAATGATTAATTTACTCCTGAGTATACTTGTTCACTGAGGTGTCGTTCGACAGCTTAAACATGTCAACCCTAATAAAGCCACAGGACCTGACGAACTACCAGCTCGTGTTTTTCATGATTTTGCCATGGAACTAGCACCAATACTAAGGTTCGTCTTTGAACAGTCCTTCAGCACTTCAAGTATAACTGATGACTGAAAACTGCTTGTGTTACTGCTATACACAAAAAAGGATCTACTTCTTCAGCTTCAAACTATAGACCGATCTCGTTAACATGCATAGCCTGTAAAACAGTGGTTCCCAAACTTTCTCGGACCGTTACCCAAATCGGGAAACCTGGTCATGTCCATTGCCCCCCACCTAGTACTACTTCTCCAACTCAAAAAGAAAACTACGTAAAATGCATTCCGAGTGAAGTTTTAAAAATTTTGAGAGGGGTGCCCGTTACCCCCCAAAAAAACCATATTACCCCAGGGGGTAATTTACCCCTACTTTGGGAACCACTGCTGTAAAATAATGGACATCAAGCGCGTCAAGCAGGTCAAGCAAAATGCAGCACGATTTGTACGAAATGAATATTACTGCTGAAGCATCTAGGATGATCTCCGAACTCGGGTGGGAAACACTAGAAATTAGACACAAACGATATTAAACATCTTTCATGATATAGTGCATCATAGGATAGGTATAAATTTACCAACTTGCATCACCCCATCTCTCAAACATGAAAACAAATTTGTTCAGCCAAGAGTCAAGCAAGAGTCAATATTTATTTATACTCCTACCCCAGAGCAATACGTTTGTGGAACAAACTTCCACCGGATATCAGAGAAATCACTTCAGAGCACTAGCACCTTCTGCTGTTTCTTCCATGAGGGTGCCATCCCACCTAACCTGTCTGTAAATCTAACTGTGTTTTTAGCCCGCGCCCACCAAATTTGTTTTGCTTGTTTCACCTCTTCTCATAACCTCTAATACCATCACCAGTTAGTGAGTTGCAGCATGTGTACTAGCAATGTGTGCCCCAAAACTTCTAGTATGTCGTCAAAGACTTTCTAGAAGTATATTATTCAAGACTCAAGCCAGACTCTAGTCTTACCGTAAAAGTCATTGCAGCTATCACTGTTTAATGCTGGAGGTTTTCAGTGTGCCAAATTATATGAAAAAGTATCTCAACACCTGAAATTTCTGAATGCTGTTGCTCAAACTATATTGTATTACTCATAGCAAAAGCTAGCACTAATAACATTTTTTAATTCAGGTTAGCAAAATTGGTACTTCAGTGTACGTTTTAGCTTCAACTGTTGGACTGTTTCCCACTCAGCTATTAAATGTCTATCTGGGTTCAACTCTTCGTTCCATGGAAGATGTTTTATCGGACAGTGCTAGTTCATCAACTGTCTATTTGGTTTTTGTTACTCAGGTAAGAATCAGCTTATATAATGACGAATGCCTACCTAAGTGAAGCAAATATAACCAAAAATTTACCTTGATTTTTTCGCATATTGGCTTCCAGTGCTCTAACCTGAATCTCGGCTTGTTTGCTTAACTTGTTTGGTATTGCCACTAATTATTTGTTTATGAGATTTCTGTATCTTCTAGCTGATTGTTTAATTGCATGATAATTTAATCTGGGATTACTATAAAATGGGGTCATGTTAAACCAATAATTGTCCAAAATAAAATGATTACATCTTTTAAAATGTTATTTTTTAAATTACGATAAAGTAACAATTTATTACTTTCAGAATTCCTACTTCAAAGTCGCATCATTGAATTACAGCATACTTACAGCAATTCCCAGCCATTAAATCATTCTTCATGGTATATTTGAGTCAAGCCTGTTGTGATTTAACATTAGGTAGTTAGAAAAATTATAACCTGCAGATTCCTTGTTTTGCCTCTTCAGCATGGTAGATTCTCAACACAGTTTTCGTGCTCACCAAGTCCACATTTAAAAGTATGTATATGTAATTTATAATTAGGCCATTGGCATTGTTAACTGCATCATTAGAAATGATATATTGGTATTGTATATGTGCTGTTTTTTCAGATTTTTATTAGTATTGGTTTGATGCTATACATTCTAAAAGTAGCCAAAGAGGAATTGAAGAAAACTGTATCAAGTTTTGATATTCTTCCAAAGCACGAAGTACATCTGGATTGGAATTCGGCTTCTTCAAATAATGGTCAGGCACCCTTTGCAAAAGTACCAGAAATTATATAAACAAGTGTTTTGTTAAGATTCCATAATAATTATTTCAAAAAGAAAGAGTAAGGTTGCATTGTTTGGTTGTGAAAATGATTGCTTTTTCTGTTTGTCTGGAAGATCCGCCAACCTATATTTTGAGTTTAATTGTACATCTTTTAACAAGAAAGTGCTTTGGTACCAAAACGTCCAGAATATTTGAAGATTCATTTATAGCTTTTCAGCTAGACAACTTGTTATCTGATGTTTCAAACTGTGAAATTATTGTCCAAACAGTTTGTGTAGTAGCAACAGTTTTTTTTTTATATAAAAAGTGCAATTATATAAGATTTTGCTATGTAATATTGCTGTTTCTAGTAGACAAGAGATCATGCTATGATAATACATGTAATATATAATTATAAATCTCAGGTCGACCTATTAATGTTACAAATTTTTTGCCATTTCTTGTTGCCATTGAAGATGTGAACTATCTAGAAAATTATTTATTTTACATGACTGCGCTATAACAAAATAATGGTGAAATTCTACAAGTTTGATTGTGAAAAAGAAATGTGATAGTAGTTTTATTCTCTTTTTTCTTACTTTTCTCTTTTTAATTTATCTTTAGTGTAATGTAACTTTATTTATTTTAGAAATGTTTCTCGTTTGATTTTGTAGTTTAGTTATTAACTGTTACTTTAATTTCTTTGTCAACTAAATTTAGAGTCGAACCGCATTTCACAAACCCACTACAGCCCTGGCAGACAATTTTTCAAAATTTAAAGTTTTAATTGGGTCGTTTTTGATTTGTTTGACTGGTTGTGAGATTTTGAAGTACATACTGCATTGCACTGCATGCATTTTAAGGATAATGTTGCTTTATCAAAAAATTTTTTATGTAAAAATATGACAAATTTTTGACACTTTTTATTTGTTTTCTCAAAAGTACACAATTACAACTCCCCCAAACATTTGCAAATGCATAATGTGCTAGTGATTTGTGCCAGAATAGGAAGTTATTGTGCTTCATTCCAGTTGATCGTATGCATTGTTCATTGTGTGTCATTGATACAGACAAGTATTTTTGCAATGCATGTTACATGTTTACGTTATTGATGAACAGGTTTATGCATTAATGATATTAATTTTTAACAGCTGGCTGTAAAACTTCCAAATGAATTGCAATGTAAACTATTTATCTAAAAGGTAATTGTTAAAGTTAAATCAAAGAACACTTGAAGAAAACTCAAGAATTATTGTTGAAAATAAGATTAGAGAATATTGAAACCAATGGGCTTCCAAACTTTCCTATCATATCATAATTTTTATACTTAATAATTGATCATTATTCTTTAATCTGTGTGGGAATTTTGAATCTTTTTTTGTAGTATAGTTTATTATAATTTTGATGATGTCTGGTTAATCAAACATAATTTTAACATAATTTTGTATCAGTAGGAGAAATTTAGAAATTAAGAAACATCATTAGCTGATGATATGGCTGGCTTTGAGATTTTTATAACCATTAAACTAAAAATTTGTTTATAAGTTGTTGAATTCTTTTGTTTAAAATATCATAGTTATTACAGTTTTGGTTAATTAATTCCAAATAATGCAGTATAGAAACTTTTGAGCCTATAATATTTTTGTTTTGGACCCATTTATTCTTGCTGTAATCAGCTAAAATGATTATGTCATGTACTACCAGACTACGAATCTATAGTACTGCACAATTAAATGGCATAAATGCCTAATAACTTGAGTGCCATATATTCTATGACTTTTGGTATCCAAATCAAATTTTAATCAATACGGGTAAATTTGCAGTTTCCTCACTTGGCTATATATATCCTGCAGAATTACGCGGTTGTAGTATTGTTATGTGCCATGAACACACGTACAGTAAAACTTGTTTCACTGGTCAGTATATCTGTTCATTATATTTGTTACATATGAGTTTTGTGTTTTTTCTTGGGCAAATTGTAATAAAAACATATTTGCAGTTTCATAAAATTTTTGTGGTTGTTGAATATGGTAGTTATGGTGTCCCCTGAAAACTATTAGACTTTGGAGCCAGTGGAACATAAAATGCTAGAGGTAGAAACTAGAAAGTAAATTCCCAAAAAATGCTGTATATCTTTGAAATGATACAAGTTCGATAGTGGAAATATTTTTATCAGTAAACTAATTCATTTGCTAAGGTGCAGTTAGTAGTTTGCGTGCTGCCATGGAATTTTTTGTTGTTGTTGCTCTTGCAGAAACAACAGAAAATTGCGTGACAATCTTCTTGCTTGCTCGTTTGTTCTGCGTTGGTCGTTAGAAAGAAACACAAGATCGTTATAATTACGTATAACACCACGCTGTGGCACATTTTAATAATAGTTGCGTTGATACAGTCTGCGTTGAGATCTGAAAAACTTGTAAAATTTTTATTTTTGTTTCTCAGCAGTAAGCTGCAGAATATTGCGTGATCGCATGAACTTTTAAACGCCCAAGGCATTTCTGCAAATACCACGTTGATAAGATGGTAAGTTCTTATATTTGTACTACAGACAATTAGGGGCCATCCACATAACGATATTACTAGGATAGGTAGAGGTGGCAGGAGACGTGACGCAAGATAAGTAGGTGATTTAGTCATGATATCGTTATTTGACGTTACGCGTTCTTCTCACATGTGTGCTAGCGGCAGATGACGCGGAACAAGGAATGGCTGGTTGTAATCGACCGCGAGGAGGAATCTGCAGAATGGGTCGATGAGGACGATGGGTTCAGTGAATTAGGGCTGCCACCGCCGATGCTAGTAGAACCCACTGATGGCTTCCCATTAATTAACACAAGTGATGTTGTTATCTGTTCTTGGGAGGAGGAAGAATAAGATGTACAAAAAGCTAGGTATTGATATCAATACAAAGGGTAGGTAAGTGGTAGGGCATATGATAACGTCATTATAATGTAAAGTAGGTAGGTCCTTGAAATCGGCCGAAAACTTGATATTTTTATATTTGGATATCCCCTTGGATGGTTCCATTTCAGTCACATACTTCGAACAAACTGCTCAAATTGTTGGGCATTTACAGCGCTAGCAAAAAATTGTTCAGCTGCTAACCCAATGCAAAGTGAGAGGGTGAGCAAAACAAATACAGCTGCTAAGAATGTGCACCATAAAGCCGAAAATCAGTATGGCAAAATATATAGCAACTAATAGATTTGCAATGTGTCTTGATTGCAAGATAGCAGTAGCTGGAACCAAAGGAATTTTATGTGAATTTTGCATGCTAGAAAATTTCTGATGGTGAATATTTATTAATATTCAAACCCAAGAGCCAAATTCATTGGGCCTACATTAGGTATGATGCTGAAGGTATGAACATTTCCAAAACTTTATCTTCTCGACTATCCACTCAGAATACCCAAATGATCATGAATAACTTATCAGAAACTAGCAGCACAGAATCTTCATTGGAACACAAAGAAACAACTACTCCTTGCTTCACTCCATTAGGAGTGTGTGTCAGAGCTTTATGGTGGTTCAGACAGGGAGCTCTCTCGCAATTTGTTGCGCAATAGCTGCGAGATAAATTGCGATGCCCTTCACACCTGTGAGTTTACTCTCAGAGAGCAGTTGCACAACAAGTTGCGAGAGAACTCTCTACACGCAATTAGAAACCAGACAGTTTGCTCGAGAAGATATCAGAACTATTGTGCACGCAGAAGGGGACAAAGATTCAAGAAGAAAAATTTCATAATCAAACATCCGAAGATGCTCCTGCAGCATCTAGTATTCCAAATATCATATAGTGGCTGTACACTCACTTGGACATGCACAACAATTCTGTCAATATAACTGAAATGTTCAGCATCGGTAACCAGAAGAACACTTTCAATGGGGCATTAAATCTCACCATGAACAGTGTCTCTCTTGATAATCTTATGCAAAAGCAAAACCTTGAGAACCAGTGTGACATGCACAATAAACTATTCATCGGACAGAATGTTATGAAAGAAGAACACGAAGCACAAAATAAACTATTGAATGAGTTTAAAGCTAGGAAACAGAAAGATGAAGTTGATTTAATTTTAAGAAAGGGTGCAGTAGTCAAGAAGTCTAGTGATGGCAGTTCTAGCATACATTTTGTAAAACCAGCTGGTTCAGTTGACCCTAAGATGTCTCACCTGCCAGTAGTTGATGAATTAAATAATAGTGACAAAGCACACATGGTTCGCTAACATTTATTATGCGAAGATAATGGTGATTACTCCGACAATGACTTTCTCACAAAACTATATCATTCCTGATGATGAAAATTGCAGAGACTAGCGAGATATTCAATAATGAAGACAAGTCTCTAACTTCTGTTCACATATCAGTTAAGTCAATTTATGACAACAGCAACTTGTCAAACCAGCAGGAATCATGTCAGTTAAGAATCCTAATATAGTCAGGCAAAGACTGTATACTAGTAGTGCTAACCCTTGCACTGCACGTAATTTTAGAAATAGCAGTGGCATTTCAGAATAACCCAGGGTCGGATTAAGCACACCCAGCACTTGCCCCGGGCGCCCCCTTTGCTTCTTTCACGGCTGAAAGCATATGTATTACATGGTGCAAATTATGCAACATTGTTATATAAAACAAATTCCATTGCTCTGCGTACCACCTAAATTCTTTATTTACTTCAAAATGAAATTTTAGCAAAATAGCTGCAAAAAGATATGATGCCTGCCAACAGCAAAAAAAATAATCGTCCTGTAGCCCTCTACTTCACACTTTGAACTGTGTAAGACTTTCATGATCTTTTACATACTTTATTTAATTTTTTATCTGTTTTCAGTTTATTTTTTTTGCCAGCTCGGTGCCCCCTGAGCATTGGTGCTCTAAGGAGGTGCTTAATGTGCTTATAGGTTAATCCGGCCCTGACAGTACCTCAGTTTGCAACTGGAAACTAAACTTTATATTTTTCAATGCCAACTTTTTGAACAACAAGATCACCGAATAGAAAGCGTATATTGTGACGACCAAGCCTGGCATAATGGGGTAGTGGAAGCCAAGCCAAAAATTTCACCTATTGATTACTCACCTAAAAGATTTAACTTGAGTGGACATCATGCTCCATTTGCAGATTTTACTAGTTGCTGTCCAGGGACAAGGAACTCCTTTGTTTGTAAGTGAGAACTTTAGTGTTAAGCAACTGCAGCAGTTTGGCAATTGTGAGTTTTCTGAAAATGTTTGGATCAACCAGCCACAGCTGTAAATACCTAATAGGCTGTATTAATCAGAGTCCAAATTCATCAGGGTTAAACAACAAATTTCTTTTGGAGCTACTAAACTACACAACTATTCATAAAAACAGCAACATTCTCATGGGAGATTTCAATTTGCCAAAGCTGATACATAACCTGGATCCTATGCCTTCTGAGGCTGAGTTCATGGAAGTAGTATATGAAAATCTGCTGTATCAACGTGTGCATAGCAACACACGTTTTCGTGAAGATCACAGTCCTATCTGTCTGGACTTGGTAACTACAAATAATTGTGAACTTGCTGATTGTGTTTCAATCGAACCTCCACTTGGTAAAAGCGACCACTGTGTTATAAGTTTTCACATTGTATCTAGCACAGCTATTGTAGCTGACATTGTATCTACCACAGCTATTGTAGCTGACTTTGTATCTAAGCACAATTCTGTAGATAAATTACTTCAAAGCCAGTTATGATCAAATAAGACAGAAACTAAATCGCTGGGATTGGTCAGTGTTGTGGAAAAGCTTTTTAGTAGACACCAAACTGCGCTGAAAAATTAAAACCCGTGTGGATTACCAAAGATGCACTAGATGAGTAAAGTAAGTGGAAAAGCTGCAAAGTGCTAGAAAAGATACCATTAGCAATCAATTGGTTGCTCAGCAAAGAAACTGCACAACCTGGTAGATTCGTAATGCTAAGAGAGACTACAAAAAGCAGTTTGTCAACTCTGCAAAGGCAAGACCATAGTTGTTTTGGGTATATACAGTCAAACCTCATTATAATGCCTCCTCCCTTTATAATGCCAACTTCACTTGACTCTTAGTATGTATATTTTTAGCAAAACAAAATGTCTATATTTGCATAGACATGTACGTATTAATGCACCTCATTATAACTCCAACTTTTTTGCAGTCCCAAATAGGCGGTATAAAGAGGTTTGACGGTTTGATTATGTCAATCAAAAATTGGGGAAAATAGGATAAGATACCAATGCTCACGGAGAATAGAAGTGGCGTTATAACTGATAAGGTCAAGGCAGAATTGCCTAGTCAATACTTTGCTAGTATGTTTGCTGATAAAAGAAATCACCATGGCATTCCCATGCCGAACCACTATGACCATTGATTCTGTGGTTTTTGGCATCTGAATGATACACAACCCTTGAGGTTGCTGTTCATAATAAATGTAAATATCAATAGCTTGCCTGGTTTTTATTATAGTGCATAGTCACTGCTGAATAGGATTTGCTATTATTGCTTAGAGTTTTTTTTGTTGTTGTTATTCTGTTATTGCTGCACCTGTGACAAGTCTTTAATTTTGCACCAGATTTAGTTAGTCAAAACTTAAGCACATAAGATACAAAAAGAAGAAAAAATACTCACTAAAAATTGTGCACTACAAGTCTTATGTTCTTAATCCATTGACTAATATATCTGTATTTAAGTAGCAAACTAATTTTCCAGAGTGAAGTTGAAGACACACTGAAACGCATCCAAGGTCATAGGGGAGTAATTGGAACTATAATTGTAAACGGTGAAGGTAAGCATGGATTTTTTGAATTTTTTGTAGTGTGTTTTCATACTGTTCATGACAGTGTGTTTCTGTAAAAAGCAGCATATACATTGTATTAACATTGGGAGCTTCTCCCACATAAATTCATAGATAATATTTGTTTGGGAAGCAAAACTCAAAGGTAATTTGTGACTCGTGAAATAGAAGAAAAACACTGTAACTTGTAATAAAACTGATCACTGGGATAGTTTTGCAAATGATAACAAAAACAACGTGAGTCAGCTTGGTCAGCGATCGGGGTTTATATAAATGAGAATAAGGTAATGTAGTGTACTATTTAGGACAAACATTTAATAGATTTTATTAGTCATTTGAGAACTTTATAATAGTTTATTAACTTATTTCTGCATTAACAATGCTAAAATCTTCTTTTTAACCTAAATATAAAGAAACTAAAGACATCTAGCAGTCTTATGGGTTAGGAGTTTCTGTGTATTTTTTTCTGTAAGTCACTTTCTACAGCTAACATTTTTATAATCTGATTTACTAAATATTACTAATTTTTGCAGGCATTCCAATAAGAACTACTCTAGATAATGCAACCACAGTGCAGTATGCAGGTTTGTTACATCAACTAGCTGCAAAAGCAAGGAGCACAGTACGTGATCTTGATCCACAAAATGATCTGACTTTCCTGCGAATTCGTTCCAAAAAGCATGAGATCATGGTTGCTCCAGGTGTGTTGCAAACATATTTTCTTAAAACTAAAGATATAACGATCTAGAACCAAGCCTTTCTACTATAAACACTAAAAAATAAAACCTTTGTGGTTTCGCATAAATAATTTGACACCTAACTGATGAATCTGCAAACTTTTTTGCAAATCGACCTGCAAAAATTTACTGAAGCGAACTTTCAATTGAATTACTGAATTGAATTTGAATTTTAAAAATTACGTATAATTGTTTATAAAATTGCAGAATATAGTTTGATAATCCAGTTGCTTGAAGTTACCTAAATTCAACTAATTTATAATGTGACAGGGCAGTTTAAAATCTGTGCAGCAGAAAAAATCATAAGTACTGTTTTAAAATTTAATTGCTTTATTTTACAGATAAAGAATACTTGCTAATTGTGGTGCAGAATCCAAATGAGTAGATTTATATTGCCATCCTACATGAGTTTGTTATGGGTTATTGTATGTTTTCCAATGTTAGTGCTTTATTTATTATTAAATTGTTTGTAAAGGATTACTGTTACAAAGTGCATGTTTTTCTTATGTAGAATTCAGGTGCCATTAGAGCATTTGTTTAGGTGTCTTGTGTAAGTCAATTTATCTGATTCTTGTATTAGAGTTTTTATAAATTAAAACTTTACATAGAATAAAAAAGGTTAATTGTATTTTACATAAAAACAGTGTACATTTCTGCAAACAAGTTAACCATTCTCTCAGTGCTTACAAACTTTGATCTATTTTTTTTGTATTTTTGTACACTGCAGTGGTACAAAATCTAATCACAGTTAATCAGGAAGTTAAGTAGTCATGCATGAAAAATATAAACAGTGCTTATTGCTTTTACCTCATAAGCAATAACTTGTGCTGATTGTGTAACATCACTTGTATAATTTATAATAAATTGTGTTAATAAGTAATGAAAATATTATTTTGAGTATTTTTGCTAAAGCGCCATGAAATATTGAAGAGTTTACTAGATTTAAAGGGGGAGAAAAGAGCTTACTGTCTAGAAACTGTACCCTCTTTTCGATTCAGCTTCTTAAAACCCCAACCATACCTGTTTTAATAAAATTTGTAGGAGCTTTTAAGCAATAATTTGAAAAATATTGCTTTCGGGAGATGCTCCAAAAACAAGGTATGGTCCCATTTATTGGGTTGCTGAAATAATAATGCAAATATCTCTATGCTTAATTGGAAATCATTTATCATTGGTTATTTCAAAATTCATGCAAGTCGCCTATTCTTTTCTGAAAATGCATAACCTGTCATGAATTTCATTTTGACATACTGTTGATGCAAACTGTTGATCGTAATATTTAAATAGCTTTAGCTAGTGTTCTGGTGTTTTTTGCTTTGCTAATATGTTCAGCTGTGCCTTAAAAGTGCACTTTGTAATATATAAGTCAAAGCGTACATTTTATGAAGGCCATTTGTGACCTTTGTTAAAAAGTGCATATATAGTACTGCACATGATGAAAAAACTTCTTTGGCTGTAAATATAGTAAGAAGAATTCAAAGATATGTTACAACTGCAGTAGTTGTAGCAAATTTTGAAAACTCCTATTGTTTCGTTATAGTAACATTTTCCTTTATTCAAACGACTGGTATTGGTGGTTTTAAGATCTCATGCATTTCCTTGTGATTTGTAATTTACATAATGAATTAATGGTACATGTTGTTCATTTTAATATGTGACAGCTGGCAGTGTGCAACAAGATTTTCAACAGATCTGTGTATTTGCTTGGCACATTGTTATCGGTATGTGTTTATGTGTCAAATTTCTTTAGAAGAAACCTTTTTGTGATTACAAAAATTAATATGTAATATTTAGTAGTGCAGTATAAGTGCAATGTGTTTTAATTTGCGTTTGATAAAAACAGTGCCTTAAATTGTCTGCATTAAAAAAATGTAAAGTGCGTTGTAGTACTCTGTCCTATATGATAAAGTTAAGTAACTAATGTGGTATGCTTTTTTAATAGTTTTGTACAAGGATCATTAAAACTGGTACTTGAAGATGTCTAACAGCACTGGAAAAGGAACAGTTGGTACACAGCATTTTTTGAGGGTATGTCTAAAATTTAATACTATCACAAGCTTTTCTTCTCATAGGTTGCTGGTATTTTAATCTATACACTAACATTGAGAGAAAAAGGTTCACATTTTTTCATGTGATTTCGGATGCTTTGTTTAATTGCCTGATGCATTTTGCCATTTTATTTGCAGTACTTAATTAAAGAATGTTATATGTTTCTTATAACTCATAAAATATAAGTCTTAGTTTGAAACGACTAACTATTTTGAAGTTTCACGAATTTTGAAGTAGCTTCTTAGTATCTTGTCAATTAAAATTCTGTACCTTAAAATAATAAGCTTGTCTTGGTGTGGCTGTGCACTTTAGAGTGTCCATCGCTAGAAAGTGCTACACACCCACGAGTTTTCTTTAGCTCCATATCTCGAGTTTAAATCGCCCTTACAATTATCATAAAGCTCCCTTAAATTGTCACGCATGATTGTAATTAATCTTTAAATAACATGCTGTATAATTGCAACACATGTAAAATAACTTATTTTCTTTTTTTAGATTTTGTGCTTGCATGGGTATAGGTAAGTGGAAAAACTACAACTGTGATGCAGTTCAAGTTTTCTTCATTACTTCATTTGCGAAGAAATAATTTTTTAAAAGGATTTTGCAAAAATTGCAAATTTGATTTTGCTGTTCATGGATTATACTGATCCTTTATTGTTGTGTTTAACAGTAGCAGTGCTATCATAATTAATGTTAATGATGGTAATCTTTTTCTGAAAAGTTGGCTCTAATGTACTGTTTACACATTCAGTTTTAAACTATCAAACTAAAACTGACAAACAAAAACTGTCAGTCTAAAAACTGACGCGTGTTTAGGCGACATCAAACTTTACTCCGTCAAACTCTGGTAATAACTATTCAACAAGCCGTGTCAGTCAAAGTATGGCACCAATATGCAGACATGCTATGTTATCAGTTGGGCTAGTTTGTGTGATTAAAAAAGGAGAAATTAGAGAAAAAAGAGTTAGAAAAGTTTGGATTAAAAATAAGTACTGTGGAGAATTGAAAGAGACAGTTACATCATGAATTCAAAGATTTAAATGCTGAGGTGTCACATAACTGTTTGAATTGTTTGCATATGTCACGCCTGCAATGCTTGACTATCTGTTGCAAGAAGTTGTATTTAACCAACCAAATGCCTGTAATTAACCAACACACCTACAGTACTGTTGCAGATTGTTTAGTTGATTGGTAGAAAACACTACAGTAAAATTAGAATTTTGTTTTTGTCAGCAAAATCCAAATCTCTTTTGTATTACTGTTTCTACCTACCAGGTTCCAGTATCAGCCAACATGCAACAATGCTGAAGTCATATATAATATAGTATATTTGTACCACTTGCTGGATGAATAATGACAAAATTCCCCAGCCCCGCACAAAATTGAATGCGAGCGCGATGATGTAACGAGCATACAGATGCTATTGGCTGTTCGGTCTGAGTTTGTCAGTTTGTTTGATGAATTCAAGATGGTTTGATATCATCAAACTTTGTTTGTCAGACTAAGTTTGGCAGTTTCGTTGTTTACGTGATCAAACTAGTTTGTTAAACTAAAACTGACAAATAGTTAGGTGAAAAAAACTGATCGTCTAAACGGCTCTTAAGCCTGCTTTAAAATTTACCTGGAAAATTTGGAATTAAAACTTGTGTTTTTTCATTTTGACAAAATAGACAAAATGCGGAAGTTTTTAAGGAGAAAACTGGTGCATTTAGAAAGATTTTGAGAAAACAGGCTGAATTTGGTGAGTTGTGTTTTTATAACAACTGTTTAGTGACTGTTATTTAAAGATCGAAAAAAGAAAATTTATTGTTAATAGAAGCAGTACAACTGGTTAAAGTAGATACTAATTTGTTATGTAACAAGTTTTATGCTGAAAAAACTATGCATTTTCTTTCTGTAGTATTTATTACAGCACCAAACGTGGTTCCTGATACCCAAGCAGAACCTAAAACTAATACAAGCAGAGAAACTAAATCAGGTAAATAGTCCTTAACATGCTCTGCTATACTACAGCCTCACTTAAATTTGTTTCAACAACAATTAGCTTCATTGGTGCAATTTCACAAGCTTTTCATCTTGTTACAGAACTTTAAATTTTTGTTACACTTTTTGCACTTTTAGATGTTCGAGGGTGGTGGTTTTCGAAGCCAGAGAAATGTTACAAGGCTACAGACTATTCAGATGTGGACATTGGCTTTCAAGAATCTCTTGCTGTGGTTAGAGATGCATGTAATGAAAAAGTAATTATTAGTTCATGTTATTCTCATGTATAACCGTATAATTGCAGTTTTCCCAAAAAAGCAGGCTCACATTATTTTTCCTATCGCGCAAGTGGATTTTTTGCCAAAACTGAAGTGCGATTCATATCAGTTCGTTTGTATCATGTATCCACTATGGAGCTCACTATTACCACAAAATCATATCTTCATTGTTACTGACAGCAGGCCTGCATCGTCTAGGATTATGAAGTTATGAAGGCATTTTTAATGAGCTATGTAAGGGCTAAGAAATTATTTCTTAGTTAAACCATCTTCTGTGAGATGCGTGATTTCCGACCTGGTAATCTTCAAAGAAACTTACTGTTCTCCACTAATTGGCTTCTGCAGCCTGGTTGATAAACATTATGATCTATAGTAGTGTCTTGAATAGTTTCTAAGAGAAGTAATGGATGACAGGTATTCTATCTTCATTTCAGGGTCCATTTGATGGAATTTTAGGATTTAGTCAGGGAGCTTCTATGGCCTCAATCTTGTGTAGTCTTCAGCATCAAGGAGGTAACGGGTAAAACTCACCTTGTTTGGAAATGAATATGTGGGGCTCAAGTTTACTACTCAAGTTAAAACTACTTCTAGTTCATATTCAGCCGTAGGCCATTTCACATCTGAATTATGTTTTTTTATGAACTTATGCATATTGCAAATAGAAACCTAGTAATAAAAAGCAGAGCCTACTCAACGAGATATTTAGACTCATCATGGATCAATGTGGATCAGTAAAATTACTCACAAAATACTGAGTAGTAAGATTGGAAATCTAAATAATTAGATCATCGTTGTTTACCAAATGGATATCTTTTCTAGTCTGCACAAACTGTAAACCCTTAGTGCTGTAAAACAAAAAGCGTTTGTCTATCTCGATTATGTAGCGATACATTTTGTCTGGGCAACCAATAAAAACGTGCTTAAAATTAAATCAATTACTCAGCAATGCATGCTAGTCTACCTAAAAATTAAGGTAAATTAAAATTCTCATTGCAACATTGGTTTTTATTTCAGATGTCGATTTTAATTTCAAGTTTGCAATATTTGTAGCTGGATTCAAGAGTAGGTCATCCACACATAATCGCTACTATGACGCCAAAATCGTTTTACCTACCCTTCATGTGTTTGGTGATAATGATGTAGTAATACCTCAAGGTGAGAAGAAATAATATTCCTATTTTTATAGAAAATGTACATACAAAGTAGTGATTGTTATATGTTGGAATAATTGTTTTTCAGAGATGAGTGAAAACTTGTTGCAGTACTTTGTTGAACCACAAATGCTGAAGCACGAGGGTGGACATTTCATACCTACTAAAAGTGAATATAAGCATATTTACATAAAATTTTTGCAAGATATTGCAGCAAGTAGCTGAAATAAAGGTGTTTATCTGGAAAATTTGCAATTCTACACTGTAATTCTAAATTGCACAACTGCTAAAACTTTGTAATTCCCTACTTTTTGTCATAATCATATAATAGGCCTATAATAAAAAAATGCTAAATAATAATTTTATTACACACTGCATACTTTGCACAACATAATAACAGAGCTTAAGTTAATACAGCAACATAAACAAAAATAAATACAAGCTATTCACAATTGCAGAGTGTGCCTGAGATGTAGTTTTTGATTAGAAACAATGAAGAAATTAAATTAAAGTAGTGCTGTGGCAAAGACCTTATTTGCACATTCTTGGAGCAAAAACAGGATACACTATTCAGAAATTTACATTTTACATAAAAATATTCATGGTCCAATATTGTGCAGCCCTACCTTGCAGATGTTTCATAAAAAACAATCCTAACTGCATCGCATAACTCAGGAAGAATAATAAAACAAACAGCATTATGGCATTACAAAATACACAACAAAAAAATCTCTTATTACACTGTATGTTGGAGAAACTAAAAAATGTAAAATGTGCGATGAAGGAAGTGTTTTAAGTTCAGTACAATCAAACTTCTTTATATCACCGACTTTGGGACTCCAGAAAAAGTTGGCATTAAGCGAATTTGGCATTATAACGAGATGCATTAATACATACATGTCTATGCAAATGCAGAAAATTTGTTTTGCCAAAAATTTGGGCGTTAAGCAAGTTTGGTATTTTAAAGGGGGTATTATAACAAGGTTTGATTGTACTACATTTGTTTATACAATTTGTTTAATTAACATATTCAATCACATTACGCAAAAACATGCAAGTGTTTACATATGTGAAGGCTCCTCATTTCAAGATGCAAGTCTTCAATGATATGACTAGACTGAATATGATATGACAAAAATATTTAAACACTACTCGGGGTAGCAATGCATTTTCAGCAAAATTAAGTGGGCAAACAACACAAATCTCTTACAGCGTTAAAAAAGTTTGGCTTTCACGAACCAAATGATCATTGCTTAACAGCACCTAATGAACATTACTTACCAGCATCTAAATATACAGCACAGTCTGCCTAGGCCCTACCGAAAAGATTGTGATGTCACTGCACCAAGATTTGTCAACTATGGATGCATGGTAAGAATGGACATTTGACACTAACAAGACTTAGAAAATAGTCATAAGTTTTAACTAAAAACCATGGGTAAACTATTTCACGCTAGCAAGTCATAGAAAACAGTTATAAGTTTTTAACTAAAAACCATGGGTAAGCTAATACTCTTTATTGATCATTGAAAGTAATGAAATGTAAGCACAGTATAGTTATTTCCACTAGAATGCTTTATAACGATAAGTAATGATCGATGTTCAAGGCCCACTGGTCTATTCTATCAAGCTTGACAATAAAAATGCACTCAAATGGACAATACGTAACACCTTTGTTCAAAATGATTTGCTACACATTGAATCATATTACCAGGATTTAACTGTAATAACTAAGCAGTACAGAACCAGTAACTCACTATATTATAAAGAAAATATTAATTATAATTATGATTTAACTAATCCACTTAGTTCTACTTATGCCACCATTCTCAAGGAATTATATGCATATAATTATAACATCTTGCATTACAAAACTTTAAAATGGTACAAAAATACAGCATAAGCACGATTATTGGCATGAATAATAATATTCACATTTATACATCATCTGCAAAGCTGTGTATAGGATATTAATAAATATTGCATGCCTGTAACTAATATGGTCCACAAACTCCACACATAGTAGCTTTTCTTATATTATAGTCAACTAAAATGTTGTAGGCTGCACTTTAACTGTTGTGTTGACTTATGTGTGAGGTAATTTAGTTTATATCATACCATGACAAAGCCAAAACATGTGCAGATTTTAAGACGCAGCTTCCGCGCTAGTAAGAATTTAAAATATGCAGCTATTTACAACATTTTTTGTCAATTTACATGCAATTTATAAATTATAGCTACTTTAGCATTTCAACTAACTTGCGCATATTTAACTTCCCAAGTTCTTGTAATTCTACAACAGCTAGTTCTTTGAATTTACAAATAAATGCAACTGCTGTCACTTGATTATCAATCTCTTTTCTGTAGCTTAGGTACAATATTTACATATTAATTATAAACAGCAACAATGTTTTTCTTGGCTACTTTCAGGACGTTAAGCATGTAACTTAACAGCAGACTATAATTTAATTTGTACACCTAACAATTTATACTTGCTCCACAATATCATTCAGCACAAAAGAATTTCTGTTCTCTGATGTTGTGTCCGAAGAACTCTCGCTCATTATTGATATGTCTGCCACAATGCCACTTTCTGCAAAAACCAAAATTATGTATATATTAAAAGACCGACCTCTTCATAACATAGTACACCAAGAAATTGTTTTTGTAAAGTATACCAAGAAAATATATTGTCTTTATAAAGACTGCACAGTGAACAGAAAAGGCTTGTCGTTGTTCGTTGTTTGCTTTTTTTCATTAAATTACAATTTTATGGCAATTTTTGGTAACCCAATGTTTAGAAAACTAATTAGAAAAGACTATTATGTATGTGTTTTCCCCATTTACATAGCCGAGAATTTGTGCTTAAAAACCTGTGGAAGCCGAGTGCAGATGTGGTAAAAAACGAAGGAGATTTCTTTGCATTTCTAAGTCACCAACTGGTCCAGCTGCTCCACAGGATGCAAATGATTGAGCAGATTGACTACTGTTTGATGATGACGTGCTGCTGACTGATATGACTGAATGTGGGCGCTTGTTCTGCTGTTGCAAGTGCTCAAACGATGAAACGGCAATGGAATTTCGGAAACGCCCTCCTGGAAAAAATTAATATATGTAACTCTTGGTCATAGAACTATGACTGCTATTAAAAAGCAGAATCTTTACTTCGTAGTTGACCTAGGTTTAATCATCAAAAACAAATGTCCATATAATACTAGACACAAAGTAATCAAAGTCAAAGCCAAAAACAATAAATTCAGTGTCTACTTACTATATTCAAGGAAATACAAAACTCTAGATTACTGTTGAATTTTGAATGAAAAGTTTGCACTTACCATTAAAGCCATTAGGCAAAGCTGCAGGCATGTCAATGGACCTATCATTAATTTGGTGTTGGCTAGGCTTCAGATCAAGCATTGGTCTTGAACCAATACCCATGGAAGACATTTCATGTAGACGTATACCTGCAAAGTACACAATAATTTTAAATGCAGCTTAACGAAGCTCATTAATCAACATGGCTATAAGTAAGCATATAAATATATTAGTGAAAACAATAACCAAAAACTATTCATTGATCATTGATACTGATAAATAACAATGCAAAACTGAGATAAAAAATTTTGTGCTTACTTCTACTGCGTAAAGCTTGCTTCCATAGCAATTTAGATATATCACGAACCCAAGCAAATTTCACATCACTGTTTGGAGCTTGGAGAGTGTAAGTGTCACCTGCTTTTCTTTTTCTAAACCATACTTCAAACTTTGTATGTGAATCTCCAAGTGTTTCAGTCAAACCAATATCAGTCATCTGAAATTAATAAAATCACTTAATTACGATGAGCATGTTTCAATATATTTAGCTGGCTTAACTAAAGATATTGAGACTTGTTTTACATGCAGATATTGCCCTCACATTAAGTCTAAATGCCTTATAAATATATAAACAAAACATTACCTTCATACTATGTTTGTACGTATATGTCTCATGACCTCCCTTGCTTACGCTTCGTTTAGTCTTGCTAAACAAGACGAGATCTTCAAACAAGAAGATGTGACGCAAACATTTCTTGCGACCCTGGAAGACTAGAAATTCACCCTGCCGCAACAGTTGACCCTGCTCCTGTATGTTGATGTCAGCTTCTTTAATGGCATCCATTGCTAACAAATCGTTACCATGTCGTAGTTGAAATTTGACCATTTCTTCTGCAGCCTGGAGTTAAATAATATTTATGTTAAAAAGTTAAACTGTTATTAAGAAGTCACTCTTGACAAGAGCAAAACCAATTTTGAAGAACACATCACATCAAAAGTGTGGTATATTTCTAGCACATGCAATTTTTTATATACACCTAAACCTGGCTTATTATCAAGAATAAACCACCTAAGATGAGGCAGTGAACCAGCAGAGGTGTCTTAGCCAAATCTAGTAAATGGTCACAGTATCTCCTTTGCAGGCAAAGCTAACTTAATGCTGAGGGTGGTCAGTGAATGCCAGGTTTAATACTTCTGTTATACTGCCCAGCACAAGCAGTGAACCCGGTATTCACTGACCAAACTCAGCATGAAGTCACCTTCGGCTGCAAAGGAGATACTGTGAGCATTTACCTATTCATCTACATCCGCGGAATGCCTGTATGAATAAATATCAAATTTTCAACATGAAAGTAAATATCATACTGCGAAAAATGATAAAAAGAGTGATGAAAAGCAGTTTTTGCATATACCTGATGAAAAATGACACTGCAAATGTTATATTATGTACACACGTATGCATACAGTACACAATATGAATGACATAAAGAAAATTTAAATATAATAAGTTTGAGTGAAAGTGTAATAAAAACTTATGTACCTTTAACTCTTGGTAATATGGGTCAGTAATTGGACACTCGTGTAGTACTTGCTTAAGAAGCAAGGCATATTTACCCATTCGTTGAACAGGTTTGAGCAAGTAGCTGGCTAAATCCATTTTATCTCCAAGTTCTAACTGCTTCTTCTAGAAGTAGAAAATCAATAACCGTAAAAATTATGCTTTTATTAAAGACCTACAAAATTTCCAACAAGTTCTCAAATTTACTAAACATTTGTCAGAATAATGCAACAACAAAATTGCAAACAATTACATAGGATTTTGGAATTCCAGATTGTACAAAACTCATTCTAACTCTTACTTACCCGAAAAAATGTATTTCCATATTCAGCTAATAATTCATCAGATTTTGGCTTGTTTTTATTATACAGTGCATATAAATAGAACTGTGTTTCCTGCAAAGACCAAAGCACTATAACACTAAAATTGTAAGCAAAAGTGTTTATCAATTAGAAATGGTTGCTGGTACCCCGACTAGCACTAATTTTTCTCCGGCAAACATAAATTAACAACAAACGACATTCAAAAATTTGAACCACCACCCTTAGATGTTGTGTGTTATTGTATATGTCAACATTCTTTTTTCTATCACTGTGTAATGAATTTACAGAATCTAGACTGTCCACATGTCTGTGTATGAAACAGATAAGAATTATCACATATTATGAGTAAAAAAAATTGTGTAGTGAAAATGCACAGATAAGAAAAATGAATCCCTTTATCTTCAACAACTAAATTAAAAAGATTAAAATTTTACACATTGCATGAACTTCATATACTTACGTATCTCAAGAATATTTGGCCAACATGAAATGGGGCTTCGAGAAATTGTTCCAATTCATTAACAAAGTACTGACTATGAAATTCAAAGATCTTTTCAATGTTGCCAAAAACAACATTTCGTTTGCCACGTAGTTCCTGTGGCAAGTCTTCTCTTTCCATTTCTTGAAAATAATTCTGAAAACAAATTTTAATTTCATTGAAGTTCTAATGCAGTAAAACAACTTTGCAAAACACTGTTGAAGACAACGAAAGGGTTAAAGGAAATCACAACGTATTACACGGCCTTATGTTGACGTTGTTGTTACTCTTGTTATCACAAACAAAGATGAAAAAATTAACACTGGAAATATAATTTATGAGTCAGCATTCTTGGGAACAATGATCGTGCGTGGTACACGTCATCATAATATACCAGACAAAGATCAGGAGGACACGGTTGACCAGGTAAAACAGAGATTGAAGATCTTCGCCCCAGTCCCAGCATAATGCAAATTGCTAAAGCAAAATCCTAGGGACAAGAATAACAGCAAGCTGGTTGGCTTCTTTTGACGACTAATGGGT
The DNA here is from genome assembly GCA_030141605.1 of Tubiluchus corallicola. Classification (NCBI taxonomy): domain Eukaryota; kingdom Metazoa; phylum Priapulida; class Priapulimorpha; order Priapulimorphida; family Tubiluchidae; genus Tubiluchus; species Tubiluchus corallicola. The sequence continues at coordinate 447,896 of JAQGDQ010000127.1, forward strand.
AAATTTTAAAAAAAACATGCACAAAATGTTTCAATAGGTTATATTATCAAATCAAAACATAAAATCTTTCTTAGATATGAAAAACATCATTGGATTATGCCAAATAAGTCTAAGGAATAATCAGAATTATGTAAAGATTTTTCAGAAGTTTTAATTATTTACAGTTTCTGCAGTGCTTCAGGTAATTTGTCACTGTAGGCATTCTAAGCTGCAAATTTTTTGCAATTTTCGAGATCTTGTTAAAGTACCTTCGCTTAGTTTCTGGTATAATAGACACATTAGTAACGACTTTCAGTTGAGGACCTTAATGCTGAAGAGAATCAGCAAACATATCCTGCTTAATTTCTTTATTAATGGACAACTAGAACAAATTGGCTACAAAATGTCACAGAATATTTTTCTGTGCAGTGATACCTCAGCTTCATTGTTTTATATTCTCCACTAACCCAGGAAAACAACTGTGCATTACTTCTGCACAAGTATCAACAATGAACAAAAAATCAGCAATGAGATGTTTAACAATATAGGTCTAGGACTAGATAATCTGCCATCCAGGTAAATTATAGGATTACAGTATTATAGTGAACAGCTTACTCACCTGAATAATATAAGACAGTGAAGAAACATAGTCCTGTTCAGTCTGCACCATCTCTGTCATCACTAACTGAAGTGTACGCTTACTTTTCAGCTCATCCTCACTCAATCTAAAGTCAGCTATGGAATTGGAAACTTTCACATTACTGTGACAGTTATTTGTAGAAGCTTGTGTCGGTTCTTCCAAAGACATTTTTCTGTTTCCATTACACTTATCAGTTCCTGGTAAAACTTCTTCTGGAAGACTGTTAATAAAATGGATTTTAAGCTTACATTTAATTCAGCAATGTAGCAAGTTGTTTTCATATGCATCAGCTAGGAGGGTAATTTTATTGCCGGTGATGAGACTGTTAAATAATTCAGTGGAAATTTATTTGTTGGAAGTAATTGCTTACAGAAAATCACCTATGTAATCATCTACAAATAATCGTCCTTCGAAAAACATTCATTTTAAAGACATATATATATATATATATATATATATATATATATGAGCCTCAAAACATTCACAAAAATATGCAATCAAATCAATCTGCTGAACTTGAAGTAGAACAGTAAGACAAGTAAAAACTAACCTATCCCGTCGTTCACCATCATGATGTAATGATTTCACTGAAGTCTTACTTCTGTGCAGTTTAAGCAAAGCTTCAGATAATTTGTCACTGTCTGCCATTCCAAGCTGCCAACTATTTGCTCTTTTCATAATCTTTTTAAATGGTCTTCGCTTAGTTTTTGGTGCAGGTGGTGCCTCAGTAGCGACCTTTGGTTGAGGAGGATCTGATTTGGCTCCAGCTCTAATCTCACTTCTTGATTGCAATACGCTTTCTGGAATATTTGTAGTTACAACTGACAAATCCTCAGTAATTAAACCTTCATTAAAGAGTTCCTCGTCGATTTCCGATATATTTTCTCTTAGAGCAGGACTGAATGGACCATATGGCGGAGGAATTACCAACTTCTGAGATGGAAGTCCAGCAAAAGACCTCCTTCTTTGTTCCAGCCGATAAAAGTCCGGCGTTGAAGTATATTTGGGATAACAAGACGAGTCGTCGAGACTACTAGGTTGTGGCAGCGAATCATCACATATTGATTCAATGCTTGTTATTGATTTACTCATTTCTTTCGAACGTCGAAGCGAATGCGCCGAAGATTCATTTTCTAAATGTTCTTTAGCTCGAAGAAGTGTGGCTTGTCGAATGCCTATAAGCTGTTCGGTCTCTTTACACCGGGCTCGAGCACTCTTGCATTGTTCTGTGAGCTTCTCTCGCTTGAGTTTGTTTGCTAGATGCGACATCAAGTCAAACGTATCACTAGAGACAGGAGGATTCTCTTCCAAGTATAGCTGCAATAATACAGATTTTCTTCGTTGTCGTATATATTAGTTTCAATAATAGCAAAATAGCAACAGTATCCTTTAAGAACACCTTTCTTATGAAATATATTAGAAAAAACTGTAGTTACAAGAAATTGTATATTTTTTTAAATTAACATTTGCAATTGAAAGATCTTTACCAATTTTAAAAGTGAAAATTATGAAAAGATGCTTGAATGACCACTGGCTAGTCTGTCACACATAACAGTAGAATGCACAAATAGGATATTTGGTAAACTGCTAAAAAATACAGTGGAAACAAACTTACTTTTAAACTTTTACTTAGATTAGCCAAGCCTTCTGAACTTGCAGAATTAACTTCCATTTTCATTCCAGACACAAATTTCATTGCATGTAAAGCCCATTCATATGACTGCAAAAAAAGTATATTTTGCATTGTAGTGCAGCAAAATCAATCAGCTGTTCACAGAGCAAAAAGGTTGACATAGGTTTGCACTGAATTAACCAGATTTTTAATCATGGCCATAAATATCAAGCTATACAGCTATTTTTCACAGTTTATGAATACACTTATTCAAAAGCACAAAATTCGGTATTAAAAGCTGTAGGTTCTTTAACATTACGCAAGACATGAGTTCAGATGGGTGTTGTTTCAGAAAGTGTAAGTACCTTATCTAAAAGTTTGTAACATTTTGAAGTGTTCTCTACATTTTCTCTAGCTTCTTCCAACCTGCTAGAAAACAATCTCATTTCTCGTTTTAGTTCTCTACACAAGTCTTGCACTTGTGCGGCTTTCTCTGTTTGCCCAGCACTCTGCACCACCATAGCTGATTCTTCAATAAGGTCACTGCCTTTAGCTATTTGCTCCTGAAAATTACCATACGAAAGTGTCACTTTTTTACACATAATGGTTTGCCACATCTCAAAACGTAGTTACTACGAAAAGAATAACGAAAAATTTTAGTTACAATCCCATTTAAAGCCTAGATTTTGCAATGCACAACAAAATTATTAGTAAAGCTGTAAGACTGAAAAGATGTAATAAAACTTTGAGAACAGTTACAGTTAAAGATAAAATTCATTTGCACAACGTATAAAATTCTACACAACATCCAAAGGCCTACTTTAAGACTTAGCTATACAGTTTGTCAATTTTTCTTATATGTGTGCGTGTGTGACATGGTATTTTGAACAATTCAAATAATATGCAAATTTAAATTTATGAAAAAAGTTTCAGCCAAATGTTTTAAGCATGGACTGTAATTACAGATGAAATCAAGCACAAACATCGACAATAAGCTCTCAGACAGTTTAATACACATATACATTTTTGCAAACGATCATGCAAATGGAGTAAAATGAATGTCATATAAAACTTTCTGTCATATATAATATGAGACTTTTCATATAATGCTTGAACATCCCCAAAGAATTTACTGTTTAATTTAATTAATTTTAATTGAAAAAATGTTTAATTTAAATTTAAAAAATCAGTCAAACCTACTAAGTAAATGTTTCTTAGATGTATCTGTTTTAAGAATTATTGTTAGTACAAAAGAATTGCGTTAAGAGCTTTTCAGCTGTTTAAGAACGAGTCCGCGAAAGCACCATGCAGGGGGTGGCACATGAGGGGTGACGAATTTATATCATTTTTTTCTAACATGAAGGGCGACCCCCCAAAACCACGTAACCAAGATATCAAATCGATCGAGCTACTATTGGCAGAGAAATGACTACATCAAGAAATTGACCTCAAAAGAGGCAAAAAATCGCTATTTTGGGGGGATATTTTAACTTTTTCTCCTGTATAAACTATTACAGGTGGGTCGACGTAAGTTGGCTGGTACATAGACCCAGACATTGTCTTCTGATATCCTAACTTTTTCTGACATACTATTAATAGTATCAGAGAACGGGATTTTTTAAATTCGGCTCTTTGTTAAGAGTCCAGGGAGAGGTTAAGTTGTAAGGCTCATAACTCGCCCACTGCGAGGCTACACAACTTCTGGTTTTCATGTATGTGTTAACCATCATCTTCACTAATAATATAAAAAAGAAAATTCGCTGGAGCCTGTTTCAGTATTTAGTACTGGTACTTTAAAATTTCACAAAAATCAGCAAAATTCGCCTTTTTCTAGTTTTTCAATATTTTTTCTATCTATATGCTGGATTATAAGTGACAAATCTGTATTCTAAATTTCATGAAAACGCACGAGCTGAGATAATATCATGAATGACATTATATGGAGGGGGCACTGTTAGAAAAAACTGCCATATCAACACACTTTTTTACTTTCCATAGTAATTCTGTCCATGTGTAAAAAGTAGACATACTTGGCTCAGGTCGTATATGACAGTAGACATTTAGCCACGTTTAACCTGCATTTTCTGTGACTAGTGCTCTCATTTCCTAGTAGCCATAGATTCCTTTGCCATGGAAATTGCTAGAAATTTGCGAATTTCATCTTAAATTGGTTTAGTTATGTCGGAATTTTCATATGACTACAAATATGAATAATTGCCTCTTCTGATGGATTTCAGGACAGGACATCATGCATGCCCCTAGTACCGAGTCCGACCCTGATTCAGGGCATTCTCTACACACTGAATCGCTAATGGATACCAGGAAAGACTAAACAATAAGCCCTCTATTAGAAAAGAAGTACCGATTGTTAAGATTGAGAGTCATTGCTAGCGAAAGAATCTGACAACATTCGGTATATACATATAAAATAGAAATCCATTAATTTTTTATACTTTTTATATGAATAAGCTTCATGGCTATACATAGAAGATTATGAACATCAGAACAAAAATGAAAAACTACAAAACTCAGTCAGAATTAATTTCTCTAAGTTCAAAATACTGTTCCTATTGTAGCAGCATAATCCTATCACTGAAGAGTAGTACAAGTAATCAAAACCATAATATCTAAATAATAGAGAAAGAATTATTGATGCAGGTAGATTATCCCTAGAAGATAGATACAGAAATATAGACAAATATATATGGGGAAAGTGATAAAGCGAAGATCTTACAGTCTGAACATGAGACAATATAAGCGTATGGGCCGCTTCTAGGAGGATGGCTGTGATATTTATCTCAGAAAATTGTTCTTCACCCAAAATTTATTTGTGGCACAAAATCGATACTTCTGACAAAAAATACAAATAGTGTGATTGAATGATTGCGCCAATGGCACAAAAATTTTCGATGTTTTACAGTCAAAAAATCAAAGGACAAATGATATTTTGGGCGAAGTCTGTCCCATATTTTTTGGGCATTCGCTCAGATTTAGTGCAATTTTCTTTGTGCCCTGGCTTGTACGTCTATGTAAGACAATGAATAATAACTAAGTAATAACCTGTACATAACATTTACAAAGCATAGAAAATAAACAGTACATAAAACATTTTCCAGTCCTTGCAAGAAGCAATTTCTATTCCGTAGATATTTCATTTGTTTGAAGCGCTCTAAATGTGGTCTAGTGTCTTTAGTGCAGGCTAATAGATTCACAATATTCGTTTCGTGTGGATAACTAGTCAGAATACCACATTTAACGCTGGTAAACAGCCCAGAAAACGAACATTTTAGTTCAGCAGTGGCCGCCATCTTGAATGCTGGAGTCCAATCCTGTCGGTAGTTTAACCAATGTGCTGGCCAGGCCCCTAGTTGCCAAAGATGAATATTTGTGACGTTTTGAAGTACTTTGACAAGATTTGACAACTCATGTTTACCTACACGAAGATTTTTGATGAACGTTGTTACCTATATTTTCACCCTGATATATGCCTCTTTCAGGTGTCATTTACAATAGGGTGGAAATTCGCTCCATCGAAATTGTCACTGCAGCATAGTGGGATGGGATGCTCTATTCACATACATATCGATATTTTTGTCCCCGCCCCCGCAGTGGGTGAGATATAAGACTTTAAAATGACTGAGTATTTGCATCTTGTGTGTACTGCGAGCTTAAAGACCCCCAGTAGACCCGAAAGAGGGGGGTTTGGGACAAAAGTCGAAAAGTCATTTTGGAGAAGATAACAAGAGCCAATACTGTGCAGAGTCAGATCTATTCAAACTCAGTGGTTGCTGCATGGCTAATCCTTCAAATATGAGTAAAAAATAGAGAAAAATAGGCATTTTTTCATGAAAATCGGCCTATGCCGTACCTCTGCTACTATGAGGAGTTGGGCCAAGCGGATTCACATAGTGAATACTAGTGACTAGTGGACCTCATACCCGAACTTTGGTCTGAATCGGTTTACCTAACCTTGTGCCGGAATTTTTCAATTTTGCATGGTCTTCTCCACGGATGCGTTCTTAAGTGTTTCCATTCAGTGGCGTAGTAGTTGTTCCCCAAAATTTCACAAGTTTCCCAAAATTTAATTTTGTTTTTCAATTGAATTTATATACTTATTCAACAATGTTATCAGTTATGGTATGTACTTGTAGTAGGAAGAAGACTAGAAAGTACTTGCTCCCTCTTCCTCATTATTATTATTATTATTATTATTATATTATTGTATCACTGCACTTAATCATTGCATTTGTTGTTGTAAAAAAATTTATTCTAATCTATTCTATTCTACATACCATGGCGACAAAATAAAACTTTTCAAACTCTTGTTCTCTAGTCCGAGCATCGCGTAGGTTATCAACAACGGCATTATGGTGCTTTTCTAGTTGAATCGACGCTTGATTTTTCAGCCAAACCAACAACTAAAATATTTGAATGTGAGTATTTCACTAAATGGAATAGTGCCGATCAAAAATGAAACAAGAATAAATTTTTAAAACCCATCATAGTCAAGTAGCTATAACTACTAGCAATATACCCTAACTTTTCATTTGTTTTCTAGGTTAATAAATGCAACACCAGTACCATCTACAAAATATCACAGTAAGTAATGAATTTGGTATTATTTTGCTAGCCAGTAATTACAAGAATTCTCATCAAATGATGTTACAGACTGCACACAGCAACACCAAGATGTGAAACTTCAATGCAGACTAACTAATAGATGGTACAATATAAGCGGGCTTGTCAAACGCCCAGTTTTACAACCCCAATAAACTATACAACAGAGATTTTGAATAGATACCATCAAACTGGTACAAAGCATCAAATTAGAATCTCTCCCAGGGAGTCCTTTGCCCTGTCACTGTTTGAGCATTACCTGTTTAAGCCTGTGTGTACCCACGTGAGCTGTAGGGTTTATTAACCAGCTAGCAATGATGGATGATTCCCAAGACAACAGGGAAACGTGGTGATTTTCCCACGCTAAAAGAAATCATATCTAACAAGTTTTGCCCAAAAATGAGAAATAAATTGAGACAGATGGTTTCTGACACCCCGAATTATTCATGATATTTATAATGATGTTTCTGATGGCTGTTAAGTATAATCATTATTAAGTTTAATAAGTTGTTTAAGCATAACAGAAATATAAAACGTTTATGATTTTAGCATCATGAAAAAGCGCAAAAAAGAGAGGACAAATATTTCTCGTTCGTGGTTAAAACTTACTCTCAGTGATAGCAGCGTAACTTTAATTTGGTAAGGAAAAACACCTGTATTTCACTTTTCCAGGTTTTCACTATTTGGTTTTTGCAACCTAAGTTTTTTATTCATTAAATTATAATTCCAATTTTCCAGGCAGTGACTTCACTGACTTGAATGTGAGAATAGCAAAAAAGCACACCCATGATGACTTTTAATGTGGAATTTTGAAACTGCAAAAGTAGAAGAATAAAAGTATATAAAAACCTCAATATGCAACACTCATAGGATAAAAAACCAAAAAATTGTACATTGCACCTTGTTCAGCCTTAAATCATCAAACACTTGCAAATCCTACAAAATGAGTGTTTCATGGTAAAGCAAGAATTATTTACCAAGTTTGCCTCCTCTTCAAAAGTCTGTACCAGCAAACAGTGTTCCAGTTTGTGTATGCGACTTTCAGCAGCCTTTGACAGCTTCACCATTACTTTTTGCACCTCCCTATACAACATGCCCACTCGCTCTACAGTGTCTCTGTAACGGAAAAAATAATTATTGAAGGTTGAGTTACTTTTCATTCATTCGGTTTTCATTGTATTTGAGTTTCCAAAAGAAAGAAAAAACCAACAAAATGCGAGTGAAACTGTTGCCTGATTCTTGCAAGGGAGACCGATTGTCTTGTTTAGTAATACAGTAGAAAATAAAAGATCAATTTATAAAGTAATTTTATATACATGCTCGCTGCTGTGAGAGCAGTACTGCCGCTTTACAACTGATCTAAAAACTCTAAAATTTCGAAACAGCAAGTAACTTACCAGAGTATTATCACCTACGGAAATTTAAGTTCATAAAACACTGAAAAGCTTATGTGGCCAACAAAGAGCTGGATTAACTATTGGGTTGACTACAAAAACGAGGAATGACGCACTGCTCCATTTTACTACGCTTCTTTGTACTGTACTTTTACAAAGCTTGAAATTAACTTTAGTGTAATTACAGAGGCTAAAGCATTGTTCAAAGGTAGAGTATAGGTCAGTTACCGGCTCAGTTGTGGTCATTTTACAGCTCAGCAACTCTGGAATGGTCAGCTTTTTTCGAACAAATCAATCATGCCAAACCCAATGGTATTTCTACACTTCAGGTCAGTTTTCGACAGCTACGTGTGAGAAATTTTTCGCGGAGGTAGCAAAACGCCCAAGCACAAGTAGACAGAAAAAGCGTCAAGTTTCCTCATTGCGTTTTCTTTGTTTAAAATTTGAGAATATTTTCCTGTGAGAAAATTCCGCGTCGGAAGAGTCTCCGTGTAAATTAAAAAAGGGACATATTTTCCACAAGTTTTGATAGTTGAGAAGCTGACATACCATCTTGTGAACGTGAAAAATGGTACTGACTTAATAATTTAATATATATGGGCCCAAGGAGAGGGGGGGTGCAGCCGGGACATTGCTCTGGGGGCACACGAAGTCACGGGGCCCATAAATAAGATTGTTTAGGTCTTAAAAGCCAGAAAAGCCCTTTTATTTAGCAAAAAATGAACCGGGGCATATTACGGTTCACTGTGGATAAACATATTTCAGTTATTAAGAAATAACAACACAAATTATTGAATTGTATTTTTTAGTTTTCGCGCCTTTGTAGAGGTGAGGGAGGAGGCCAAAATTTGTCTTGCTCTGGCACATAAAAAATCTTCTGGCGGCCCTGTAGACTATACTAGTTTAAAAAATTCGTTACTTTATTTAATAGAGTGCCATAAGACTTTTTAACCACAAGTAGGCTAACAAAAACAGGGTTTAATACTCCAATATAAACCCAAGTGAAAACGCATTTCATTATACTTTGTTTACCGCTGATATTCAGTCAAACTGTTCTGGGTATTCAAATCACCCATTTTTATCACCAGTGTTACGATGGCAGTTAACACACTTTTCAGTATATTAACACGCACCAATTTCCTGACTGCACTGCTAATGTTTATAATAAAGCAGTACTGGCTAGTTTCATTGAGCATTTAAGAATTATTACACGCAAAAAACAGGCCATGTGATTGACATGATATATTATCTTGTCAAGTTAGTGACATGCTGGAAATGGTCAATCATAATTCAAAAGTACTTGACTGGTCGTGCAAGTAACTGAAGAGTGGACTAAATTACTGTGAACAAGAGCTGTTACTTGGCAGATAATTTCCAAGAAAATTTAACACTTTTATTTGCAGAAATAATTTAATTCAGAAACAAAAAACCAATTCGACCTCTTGGACGAATCAAGCTAATGCAACCCTTATCACGTATAACATCAGTCAACTGTTGCAAAAAAACTCATGAGGACATGTTTTGCCACCAATGATGGTAATAACACCGATAGAAGCATGAGCGCACTAAACTTGAAATTCAAGTTCAAACTGCTTAATTACAGCTGAGTCAGACTGTAATTACCAGTCACCCGCATAGTCATAATAATGCCTTATGTCGTGAATTAACTGTGTCACTAGGAAAACAAAATGACTTTTTAATGAAAGTTTACGAGCCTGACCGTTAAAAACACTTGTCAAGGAAACTGGACTGGTAATGACACAGTCACACGACATGATGCCAAAACTGCTACTGTTAGATAGTAGGTGATATAAGCAGCAGTAACTGATACCCATGACCACATGATTAAGACTACTAGTTAATCACATTTCAATGAGGATTACATAGAAGGTTAATTCTCTTTATCTAAGAATAACAACGGCTATTGACAAGGCTAAATGCAGGTACAATAATCATTAACCTTTCTGTGACAAAATTAAGCTGAATCTAACACAGCCCCATGAAATCATCACTAATAAACAAGTTCTAGGTAACTTAATACTGCTTTGGCGCTGACTATTTCAAAATTTTTGTAATTTCGTATTAGTTTTAAACGATAATTGTTCCGGCAGATGAAATCTTTCTTTGCTTTTGCTTGTCTAAACCCATCCGTCTTGGGAGTGAGATAATGTGAAGATAACAATCACAGGTCACGCCAGCCTTATCTAAAAGCTTCCGACAACACATTTTATTAGCAACTGAATACCATATGACACTGGTAACATTGTGGATGTGTCCCAGTTCTCTGATCAATTTTGAGTGTTTCATTAGTATACAATGAAATTACAAAATAGATACAACGTCATCGGAAGTATAATTAATAAATGAATGATCAGCAATTACCGACATGGATGTGAGTGATAATGAAATCCACATACATGTTAAAAAATGTCTGCAGATAATCAGAAGTAACTAATGCAGGAGGGGTAACTGCAACTATCGTTCGGTCACCTGTTTGATATTTTAAAGTCATAGACTCTTACTGGTGTTAGGGAATGCACGCAAGAGAAATGACATATCTTTGAGACAACAAATTTTTATTAGTCTAACATAAAAGTCGCTGCATTAAGAGGAAGTACTACCTGAGCCCTTCTGAATGAATTGTCACAGCTAGTCCCCAAATAGTACTTGGCACATTTTAATTATGGAATATGATATTTTTGAACTAATGTTTCAATATTAAATAAAGAAAGTAATCCTCGCCTTTGAGTGATAGACAGCTTGTATCATGTAGCTATTAGAAATTTTACCTGTAATCAGGTGTTTGCTCTAGAGGGGTTATATCAGTAATCCGCTGTAATTCGTTCATGATTCGGTCCCCCTCCGCTTGCAATCCAGTCAGTTCCTGATCATCAAAAGTACAACTGATATAATGACGATGCTTATCGATGAGCTGATTGGTTTCACTGGCTGATTTAGGGGAAGTGGATCCCTTCAGCTCTTGCATCAGAGAGAGGAGGTGATTGGCCGCCGAGCGACATTGTTCTATAAATGGCTCTATTTTCTGCAAAACACAAAAAAGCTTTTTAAGATACTGTGCAGATAAGTACACAGCAAACAAGGAGACTCCAAAAACAGAGTAGATTAAATCATTTCAGTCTCAAATTACAACTACATCCCAATTAGTACAGATAAACGTTACAAAAAAGACACCAGGTACAGATTTTAAGAAAAAAATGCCAATAGAAAATGTTCTGGAATGTTCTAGGAAGTTGAAACTTGTGACCAGTAACAATTTCAATTGGAACGGAGAAGCTTGCTTCCTCATTTCTTTGCATATTCATAACAGTATGTTACCTTTTATACAAATTGGGTTTCTGCAAAACAGTCTAGTACCCAATGACAAGGTCTACTTGGTTGGGTATTATAGACAGTTGTTACAAGACCGGAATGGATCTCATTATAAAGGAAAATCTTCTAAGATGAGACAGTGAAACAGCATGTATTCTGGCCACATTCATTTGCATATGTATCTCCTTTCAATTGGACAAAACAACCCAGAAACAGTTTTCTGCCCGGTCACCTATCAATTTACTAATCAAGCTCGTATCGACTGCTAACCTAAGCTGCATCAATAGCAAAGATTATACTTGTATAAAATGCAATGAGATTTGTACAGATAATACAATGTCTCGAACAAACAACAAGAAAATCTTTGTCAAGCGGGAAACGTTTTTGCTCTACAAACGATTATTAATTCACCGTGAAGATATTACCGACATAAAAACTGGACCACATATGAACATAATGAATGCTTCCAGTCATACTTAAATGGGATTAGAACTGTAATAATCAAAAAGTACTATTATTAATCCTTACAACACTGCTTCCCTTTTTTGGGCCCCTTGTCCTACTTTCATCGCTAAATTTTAAAGCTTTTACGTTTTCCATCGCTCACAAAATTTAAACTCTAAAAACTCACAACATAAATTCTACGGAAACACTGGTAACTATAATTCAACAAAAACAACACATTATATTTATTACACTATATTACATTAACACTAAGAACCTACAATACTTACTTAAACAGAGGAAAATACCTACATATTGTGGCTGTAACTCATCTCTGCTGTGTAGCTAAGATTTCAGATTATTCTGATCAATAAATGATGTTGCTCAAAACATTCATGCTCAATAACACAATACAGACCTGATAGTGGCTGTTTTGCCGGCACAAACTGATTAATCAGCCATAATTACTACACAATTAAGGCATGGCATTGAAACAACAGTCCGCAGTTCAATTGTACTAATTTCCCTCTATTTGACCAAGTATTATAATTATAGCCTCTCCATTGTTAAGTATTACAGTACTGAACATGACACCAAAATCGTAGGGTAGTTGTTAAATATTACAGTACTGAACATGACACCAAAATTGTAGGGTAAATAGCAGCACATACAATGCATTTCTGCGTGAACTGTGTGCACGAAACTAAATCTGGCATGATTCGTTTTCAACAATAAAGCTTGTTGAAAGCATTCCTGAAACAAATCTGACACCTATAGTCTTGATTGCGGCCAGAAATCTTATTGAAAGATGGGGTTGCAAGAACGTCTTATAGGTCAGCTACACTATCTTCATCGACGTAACAATTACAACAAACTGTATAAATTAATAACATGGGGGCATACGTGCAGAAATCAAGCAAAACTGAATGGGCTCCTTATAAATCAGTAAAGTTAAACATATTATAAACGAATGTCTAAATTGTACGCGTAAACAAGTATTAAAATTCGTAATTGAAACCAACATTTCTTTTAATTGAATTTACAGTCATTTTATTATGACATCCTAAATTATTGCCAACAAAACATTCATAGTAACAGAAGGGCGTTTTGTGACAAGAAAAATAAAAATTCTGTTATAATAGCTGCAATAACGCATAATGTAGCCTATTATTTTGAATTGAATTTATCCGATTGCATGTATAGTACTCATTAATAATAATATACATGCATAACATACCTACCATCGATATACGTGTACATTAAATAAATGGATTATATAATGAATATATATATATATATATATATATATATATATATATATATATAGATAGATAGATAGATAGATAGATATAAACCCAATAGTATATTTAATAAGGTACTGCCACACACTGGTCGAGTTTGGCCATTTTCATTGTAATTTTGCGTGCAATACGTAGCACATTTACGAACTGTTGCGTAAAAATTTTGACACATTACTACTCTTATTTGACCAAGTTGGAAAAATTAAACATGTGAAGCAAATGAAACAGTAAACAGCCGAACATGTTAGCACCTTAATTTTTGTGAATTATTAGAAAGAGTTCGCAAGTCCTGACGAATATTCTTGCATTTGAGTTTGTAAATTGCATTACATCAAATAGACAAAACAAGTCAGAATAACAGCTACCCATTAAAATAATTTTTGTTTCCATTTATATTTAATTAATGCCAATTCCAAACTCAAATGTAAGAATGTTCATCAGCCGTTATTCAAACATAAATAGAAACAAAAATGCGCTTAAGAAAACTGTTCACTTCGACATGGTCAGTGCCAATCGACTGTTAATATTAACCAGAATTACTGATAAAACTGGAAAAGAACACATAGTGATTCAAGGTAGCTTCTAAATTATTTGATGGGATATACCATATAATGGGATTTACTGGGCGACGGTCTTATGGTGATAATACATTCGTTTTTGAACACTTCATGGTACTGCTGTAGGAAGTTTTCTATAATTAGTAGTAGTAATGCTAGTCGCCAAAATAAACTAATAACGTTGCAGGTGCTCAAAGTAATCAAATTTCAGTATCGTTTAATTAAGAACTCCGACCTTACTTCTGTACTGAGGTTAATTATGCTATACATGCACTTAAATAAGAATAAATCCCCCAATCAGCCCTGTGCTAGTATCTCAAATGGTTCCACATATTCTACTAGAAACTTAACAACAAGTTTACCCCAAAGAAGTTTTAATTAAATGAATGCGGTTCACCAAGGAAACTAGCAGAAGATTACAGGATTATTGCAATATTGCTGAACCTCTGTGGTACAACAGAATGAATTAATTAGTTTAAGAGAATCTACTCACCAAAATCTACTCAAATCGTAGTAAATGCCTTGAATAACTTGATGTGCAAAAAGATGTGACAAAAAACAAATTTACCACAGTATTTTTAGCGGCAATCACTTTTTATTTTTCTCCAATCACTTCACATTCATTGGGCCATTACGAAGTACAAATAAAAACATAAAATGTTTAAACATTCCAATTACCAGTAATGCATGATCAAGTGCAGAAACCTTATTAGCGTCTATCTCCACTTTTTCTCCATGAATAATCAGTTGTTCTTTCGTTTCTATTTCGCGCATATACAAACTACTTTAACAATTACTTGATTATCTGCTACGCTGCACTGTTTAGAATATCGTGTACACAAATCGTACGTCAAAATATCACAATAATTGCTCTGTAGTGCTTATTCACAAACAAACAATGTTTCCAAGCCGCTTCAATACAGACAACTAGCCAGCATTAAACAATATTATACACGAATAGGCGAAGTAACCGTTAGACAGACAGAAGGCACAGAAATAAATCGTTCTAGGCGAACAGATTTCTGACATCAGCGCAACCAGAACCGGTCAACACGCACACACAAAACATAATCGGACAGTGACTGCCTCAAACACAGCAGCTTATGTACATAATCCTATTCTCGGCCAAGTTTTACTAGAAAACACAACACGATGAGCAAGTAAATAACACTAGACAGCAGAGGTTCCAACTTCCACAAGAGAATTCAAACAACTCTTTATAAGCAACTGAGTAAGTCTGTAAAATCAGTGGATCGCTTGTTGAGAAATCAGGACAGAAGCTATACAGAAAACCTGTTTGCTGGGCGCATCTAAATGAAATGCAAAAACGAACTTCAAGCCATCGATTTGTATTTTTCCTTCATAGTGAAAGTGACAGAGCAATATTGCGTATATATGTTATCTTAAGGCAAATCCAATTTTTGGATGGATTTCAAATAAAGGGTAAAAGCTTATTTATACACGTAGCTCAAGACACTACACGGGGGTCTGTACACTGCTCAACGTTCAGAAATGGCGATTATATCTTTAGAACTCAGGTGCTGTTGTTACCGCTCAGTACGACCCTGAGTCACAAACTTTCCCTTTCTGGCACAGCAACCGCCACAGGTCAGGTAAAAAACGGTAAACGTTAACCTCAGAATCATTAACGAAATACGAAAAGTTTAGATAATGATGGCGATGAGATCCCTAATAATACCAGAGAAAGTTGTGTACGACATTCGACATATGATGCTGACAGGAGAAAAATATGCGGACAGCGCTAATTTTGTTGTGATAGGTAACACGTGTGATCCACATCCCCAAAAATACCACTGAAGGTATATTTAAATTTATTTTCAAAAAATCTTTAACTCTACATACTTAAAATCCATTATTTACTAAAATCTCCGCTCATTACTTATCTGATCCACGTTTCACTTCGCAAACTGAAATTAATATATAATCTTCTCATCTCATTTTCACCGGATCTAATACCCTACTAGTTCCAACGGTGAATTCATTTCACCAATGCTGCACCACGCATAGGCACACCACGAACCTGGCAAACATTTATCCTACCCGAGTACAACTGAGCTCCCCCGGATGCGAGGATATCGCGAACGGCAGTGAAATTCTTTTGACTATCAAAACAGCGTACATACGTACTTTGTAAAAAACATATAAAACAGAGTACTTTACAAGTAAAAACAAGGCAGTGGCCTCCGGAAAGGTAATTAATGACATTTGTCCACCTAAAATATATTGCAAATTCTTGTACTCCAAGTAGTAACTTTAACATGGTCCATCTAGGCAATAGATGTCCGAAAACATTCCAATAGAAAATCTAATGTGTTATGTACAATTTTTAGGACAGTGAACTTGGCCAAGAAAGAAGTCTGTTATTTCATTTATCAAATTCGATTTGAAGAAAATCAAAGTGCTTGTTATAAATCAGCAAGTCTGAATGAAAGGATTCTGTTATTATCAAACAACAGTGGAAATTGATTCGATAAAAAATGTAATACAAAAGTTAAGCACGGTGAAGCATCTAGATGGTTACTAGTTAGCTACTAATTGATACAGGTTAAAAATTGTAAGTTGTCTAGAAATTTTTGCAACGGTATTTTCTAAACTGCAACATCCTGGCTGTCGAAAAATATAACTTTAAACCAAAACCAAAAAAGATATTTTTTATAATTGCAACATTCTACATGCAAAAGTTGCAACAGTGAGTCACAACTCAGTCTGGTTACAAATATCAACGCGCATTATTCTGACATTCGTTACATAAATGTTTTTAAAATATCAGTAACAGAAGTTGATCCGACTGTCAACTGTAACTAACAGAAAACGGAAGAATTAAAGGCGTAGTGGTATCTGTCCAGCTCCAGCAATAAACAGTAGTATTGTACACAATGAAATCAGTCTTCAAAATTAATTTTTCGAGGACACACAACCACCTAGATGAAATTTCATCATCTTAATATCGTCATCTTAAATGTCACATAAAATTTTTCGCATATAAAGTAAACTTTTTTTCTTAGAAAAAGGAGCAGCTGACTTACATCATCTTAATATCGTCATCTTAAATGTCGCATAAAATTTTTCGCATATAAAGTAAACTTTTTTTCTTAGAAAAAGGAGCAGCTGACATATATTTCTTACATATATTATCGAATTTGCAACTAACTATTGTATCTGAAACTAATGTTGAGGAAATAAAATTGACTGAATTAAACTGAAATGAATACCCTATTCTAGTCAAACATTTCTCTGACCACCTTTCTCCGGGAATGGTAGCGACGATAAAGCCAGCCTTTGCTGTTATTGCTGCTGGGGCTGCTGCAATCGGGCCACATGCTATTTTGTCATGTGCTTGTCCTTCAAATTTAAGTTAGTGAGTATATAATGATTTTATTTAACTATCAAATAAAACCTAAGAAATAAAGATACGTCCACCAAGAATCTTGGGATCACTTTCAATGGGAAATTTTAGGGATAACTAATATATGTCCTATCCAAAATAAGTGACATGGCAGCGTTGGAATGTATTTCTTTCGGTGTGCGGTAAAAATGGCACAGGAAAAAATGGCTTGGTAAAAATGATACACAGGAAAAAATGGCACTGGAAAAAAGTGGCATGGTAAAAATGGCCCAAGAAAAAATGGCACAGGTAAAATTGGCATAGAAAAAATGCACATACGTTATTTTGATGCAATGGATTTCTTTAATAAAACTAGAATGCGCTCAGTAGGAAGCACATCTATACAAAAGCCGAAAAATCCTAAACTTATTCGTCCGATTGTTTAGATTAAAAAAAAATTTAATTCAAAGATAAATAAGCAAACATACCAAAGTGTACATGTATTAGTATTATATAAACTAGCAACACTTAAATAGATTTATAATCAATAATGCACAAACGTTCCACATAGCGTTTATCTACTTTTTTAACTGTTAATTTTGGCAATGGCAATAGAGTGACAAACATATGTGTACCAAGTCACCTTATAAGACCATACATATTAACAAGCAGAAGGTTATAGACAACGTTACACAGTGTTACAGAATTTCTCGAAATTGAACTGGAACTAACTCGCAGTTGTTTGTCAGGTGGAGATAACAAAAAAGAAGTACTAAACACTCCCTGTGAGACCTCCACGAATGTTTTTTGTACGTGGTGTTCGGTTATGTATTGCGAAAAAAGAACCGCCTTTCTTCACAAAGTTTCTTGGAAATCTGTTAGATAGTTTTAGCGCAATAGGCCTACTGCCATAACAGACAAAAAACAACAAAACAAACTGTGTATTGAAGCATAACTTCCTTGGGAGAGGCAAAAATAACTAATATAATAATTATTATTAACAGGGTAACCACTGTTACCCTAACCCAAAACACATCTTTTACGAAGTGTGCCCTAACCCAAAACACATCTTTTACGAAGTGTGCCCTAACCCTAAACACCTATTTTACTAAGTGTGATATTTTTTTCTTGTGCCATTTTTTCCTGTACCATTTTTACATGTGCTATTTTATCCAGTTTTCCACTTCTGTCGCGTTACCCTTCAGCGTCCAAAATTCAGAATTATAGGAAATGTAAGTTCAACTAGTGCAGTGTAAGTTCAATTACCCTCACAACCTCTGTGTAAGCTTCGCTAGTACTGTAACGTCATCCACTGTCACACTACAGACTTCAACTCAAACAAAAACAACTCAATTATAAACATTTCAAAGTCACGCTATATACAATAATCCAAGTTTCCACTTGAAGAACAATCTACAATACACTCTGCACTACTTTGAGAAAGACGTAATTATTTGGAAAATGAAATTCCTCCAAAATCTGCTTTAATCACAATGATAATGCTTGTAGCACAAAGTCGTTTATACTTAACGTGTCACCGAATAGATATGAAAATTGGGTCACAATCACGAATCAAGGTCATTTTGTATATACGGATAAAAATCGGTTGTCCGCCTAGTACTACTATGAAAAGCCAATTTACATAAAATCCATTCAAAACTAACAATAATCTGGACTCAAGGACAGGAATTCCAATATTAGCTCTGCTCTAAAAGATGCATCCTGTGCTTGATGATCACTCCTAATACAAGAAATGAGTGTGGTAGCCTGGTAAATCCCTAATACGATAATTATTAGGTTCAACAGTTAACGACCTGTCAGATCACGTTTAAACTGCAGCGCGCTGACATACTCAAAATACATTGCAAACAATACCAGTTTAATTAGGCCCATTTCCAGGACCTCTACACAGGAGAAACTTTTATTCTCATCTCATCCCATTCCCTACAATTCAAAAATGTTTATAATTCTTCCACGCACCCGAAAACTAAGGCAAAGTGTCTTATAAATCAATGTAACACCAAATAAAACAAAATATACACGAGAAGAATGCACAAGACAATAGACGACGATCGAGTACATAATTCATTCAAATGGTATCATTCAAAATATGTAAGAGAGACATATGAGCAGTGAGTCAGTAAGGTTTTCCTATCGACTAATCCATTTACACGAAGAACAAAATTGCGACCAAATATCACAAAATGCAGATACTGTAAACTAAAAGTTTTTATTGGTTTTACGTTGAAAAATCTTAATTGTATGACTAATTTTCCACAGTGTACCTTAACTAGATAATAAACAAGCTTGTGAAATAATCAAGTACTACTCAATTGTAGCTTACCATGCGGTAATCTATCCATGTTTCATGGTCATAGAAAAACGAACCACCTAAGTCTGCAGGCAGCGCCTCTTCGTCAATGTATGGTATTAATGCTTCTTGAGATTTCAATAATTCAATCTGAAAGACAAAATTTTCCATTTTAGCGTTTAAATTTATACAATAAGCTACTGTAACTAAAAGTTTCAGAACTATTCCTAAAACTCAAAACAAAACTTGACGCAACAGTATAAACTACTATTCATTGGACGGCCATCCATAGGTTTCAAATCTGTTAAAATATAATATACATGTATTATAAAGTACTGCTATTACAAAATATATTATCCATAAAGACACACATGCACGCACGCAAACAAATGATATGCAACTTTACAGACTTGACGCACAAAGACAATTAGATGCACTTACACTATTACGTAAATAAACATTAAACTAACCTTCAAACATGATATAGGTTTCAGGTGCAAAGATACATGATAAATCAATTTACTTAAAAGTGCCGCATTATTGATGGTTAGGCTGCTCTGGTTTTATTGACGTTTAATGTCAAGGGTTAAATGTAAACAAAACAACAAGAATGAATGTTAATTTCAAAGAACTGCATAAAACTATCCGCTTTGTATCAGCATCTATTCATGTTAATTTGAACTCCATAAAATAGCATTGTTTCAGAATCTAGTTTTACACCAATATAAAAATTGTGTAAATTGAAAACAAGCTACACAGATATTCGGTACTGTTAATCCCTGTTAATTAACTTTTTTCACAATGCACACTTTCAAGACTGCAATATCCAAGCCCATAATATTCATTCTAAGAATAAACTGGAGTAAAAGTGCTTGTTGTCCATCAAGGATGAGTCTAGATCTGTATCAGCTTCCAATGGTAAATAAGGACAAAAAGAGTACTAGCCATATAACATTTTAGCTTCCGCATGAAACAATGACGTAAAGTAATTTTCTGTTTCGTAAAACTAGCACGTCATAAGCGTGCATATATAATAACTGCTATAGATCTAGTACCTGCACTCCTTTTTTAAACTTTATGAATGATTTTACCTATCAATTTAAAAGGACCCATATCACATATACCTCTCTTTAATACAGTTTTGTTCCTTAGAGTCTAAAAGTTTTTTTAATGTTGTTCTGAATTATGAAAGAAATCCAAGTGAAAAGCACTTAAAACATTAAAAACAACCTCATTTAAATAACGGTAAGAAACAACGAATCACAAGCTATAACAAACATACGTGATTATGCATTTATTTATAAACTAACGAGCTACCAAGGATTAGATGATGGCCTCTCATTTTAGGATTGTTTAACCATGTTTTGATTCTATTTTAATACAAAGATACAAGAATAATATCAAAACTTTGCATGTGCGTCTTGTACAGAGAAGCTATGCTACACAAACATAGCATGGTATGTTCTACTAAAATACAAAAATTAACGTTTAAATTCAATTGTATTTCTACAATAGTTATAGAAGATTTCACAGACACGCACCCTGAATTCATGACATGAAAACAAACACAGCGAAGGTTAGGTATCGTGAATTTAAACCAGCTGATTTCTGAAATCTCAGCATAATTCAAATGAATGTTTTATTTTAGAAGTTAAAGAATCCTTGAAAATTGAATTAATAAAGTGCATTTAAGGCTAAATGAGTTGAATAGCAAACACTTTATTAAAAGCTCAACAGGGATAATAGGAATCTGACCTGACTCTGTTCGTTTTTCTCATACTTATATAGCTCATTATAGTTTACAATGATTATTTGTAATAAATTTACCCAAGGATATAAAATTGAGGAGAAAAGAATAAGAATTATATAAAAAATTAGGAAGTAAAAATTAAAATAATTAATCTCTGTGTCTCTTAAACTTTTCTGGCAAATACAAACTTCAAAGATCTTAAATCCAAAAACGACTTGCCTATAAACGCAATGCCAAAATATTTTGCAATTTTCTAGGGCAGTAACGTTTATCATATAACACAGCTTTTGTAACAATAATATTGCTTACATGAACTGAATTACAATGCGCAAAGTTAAACTCATAAGGCTTGGCAACATACAAGTGCAAAGTGACTGTAACTCAATAATTAATAAGACGTCAGAAATCCTAAATAGAAACACTGTGAAAAATTGTGGAAAACTAAGCAGTTAAAACTTTTAATAATGTTTTTCTCTTGAAACAACGTGTCAGTCGGAAATTAGACTACTAGCGAGTTAATTACTGTGCAAGTGAAACTTACACAATGTCAGTTTGAAGTAAAGCAGGCTAAAGCGCGTGCAGTAAAGCAATAAATCCACTTACTGTGTCATCATGTAAAATGTGATGAGAATAATAAATCTTTAAAACTTTTAAATAGACAATAAATTTACGATTTATATTAAATATGGTGCACAGCATAAGTGTTTAGCATAAATGTCATTTGAAACAGCACAATTACACGTGATATGACCAAATTTCTGCCTAGAGTTGCATTATTTATACAGTAGAAGCAATTCAATTATGTACTCATTCGTTTACAAGCTTCTCAAAAAAATCATTGTGAATTTTGAAGAGCTTGCTGTTTAATTGTTTAAATGAGTAAAACGCTTATTATAACTAGACTGAATGAATTCATATCCAAATCCGGAAGCATGACCGTGTTTGTCACTTCACTATGCCTAGTCCAAAATGGCTTACTCGTGAATGTTAGAAGCTGTAGATTATTACTCTCATGTGAATTTTTTAGTGTGAGCAGTGCTCGTGACTAATTATGATTTGGCTATGCCTAGTCCCGTGCGGTTTACTTGAATGGCTGAACAGTTTGCACTAACATCTAATTTTGAACATTCCTCACTCGGGCCTTTGGACAATCCAGCTTTTTAGACATGCCATTATCCACGTCCCTACACAGGTGTCTCCCTTGCAAGTTTTGCGACTCTAGGTATTATAGTTTTTAAGAGTTACTCAATGTTTAGTTTTAGTTTAGTTTAGTTTAATTTTGTAATCATTAAAATTGAACATTTACACATTACAACGAAAAGATTAGTATAAACTCAATGCACTAAAGATTATAGCAAAATAAGAGAACGAAACCGTATTTATATCTAGATGTTTGACAAAAAAGGTAGCTCAAGCAACTTAGGGTTGCATGTACTTACAAGTTCTACATTATTTTCAGGGGCTAGCAAGTGATGTAATTTGCGATTTTCACATTTCATTTGCTCTACGAAAACTCTTATACAAAGACTTTTTCGCCTTTCATGTAGCTTTGGGAGCTTCAAAATTTGACGGCATCATCATAGTAAATATCCCTCAACATAATAGTGTTCATAGAATCATTTGGCTGGCCATTACACGTTATATACACCCTGTCTTAATTGCAGATTAGATGATGGTCTAACACAATTAATGCTCATGAGCATCGGCCTTCAACTTGACACAGCCACAAGCCAATTTATTATCTACACAGTCATCTTAAATAATATTTCGTGCAGTAATTATTACATATCGAAACTTTTTTGCATACATCTTAATGATCTCAATGTGCAATTGACGTTCAGACCTTGGAAAATTAAGACCTTCTCTGCAGACAAAAAGCACTTTGTGTGCAACTATGTCTTAAAATCCAACAATGCCCGAATCCAATGAGACTATGTGGCCACTATAGAGAAGTTCTGCAAACTAATCACAAACCCAGAACACAATAGTTACAAAGAATGTACAGCGCACAAGACCAACAGGAGGAAATTGGAAAACGAATCAAAAGCTCAGAACCACCCACGATTATACAAACTTCTGTAAGTAGCACCTGTCAGCAGCACCAGCCTATCCATGAAAAATATGGTTTGCGAATCAGGGATACAAATAAATCCGCGAGTTTGACTTGAACACAATCAATTTGTCTCTTTTGTGCTGCGCAGTAACGCAAACGAATTTAGTGTGTCTGAAGCATTTAGTAATGTTATATGCAGACCGAACCAGATTTCGAGACGTATTTTTAGCTGAATGTGAAACCTATAAAATGATTTTTTCTTTTACAGTACCAGATTTTCAACCACAGCTAAAAATAATCTAGTATATAACATATTCAGAGAGAACATAATTGTTTTTTAAGAGTGACCTAACGTGAAAGAATTATTAGCACGGAAATTTAATTTCGCACTCGCGCCCAGTTATAAGCATTTTAGTCATTCGCAAGCTAAAAACACAGCGTATGCATCTTCGAAATGCGTTGCGAAAAAAACAGACGTTGTACCTCTCGGTTTAGTTGTGACGTAGTGCACACGAGAACTCATGCGTTAGCACAGTGGTAAACTTAAAATTTAAAATTTTAAACTTGAAATTTGCTGAGTTTATGTGTATCATACTGAATGTTACACAGTTACAGTAGAACTGTACTTCAATTTTCGCTTTCACAAACACGTGGAACGTGCCTCTGGAATGGCTGTTAAAAATTATGCTCCGTTGTGACGTCAGCACTAACTGTGCCTGCCGGCAATTAATTTAGCTTTTAACCTATTATTTAATTCTCATAAACACTTCGGCATTATAATAGGTGTTAAAATGTAAACTTTTTACCGTACTTCAAGATGGGGTACGATATGAAAAATCATCCTGTTTTCCTTTAAGTACAGTGCGAAGTTTTGCAAATCTCTGATGCGGGATTCCCCAGTAGTCTCTTTACATTCTCTATTTGTTCCAACAAAACGAAGCAAAATGTTTGAAAATGGGTACAGATGAACTAAAGTTTTGGACACCTCTTCTAGTCGAATTAGAAAAAATCTGAAAAAACTACTGCACAAGTAGGATTTGATATTTTTACTAACTCCTTCAGGGACTTCAAGAGCTGCACCTTGTTGGAAAAACTACAATGTTAATATGTGTTGTTCCATATGGTGCTCTAAATCTACACTGAATTTTCGTTGCTTATCGAAGAACCTCGTGCCAGACGGGTTTTGCACCTCATTTCTAAGTTCTAAAGTTACTGTCATTGCCACATCAAGGGTTCAGGGTTTCATTCAAAAAATAAAGAAACCAATTACCAAAGGACCCTTTTGATTCACGTAAAAGTCAGTTGAGGAACATAAAAGATTTTGTCACATAATTTATTATTTTTCCTTACAAGCCTATACTGATCAGTAATTTTAAAATATGAATGAAAGAACGGCCACGAGTGACGAATCAACTAGAAAAACCGAGACCACACCCCTCACATCTCACTAGCAATAACTTGGTCGGCACCATCCAACGACGCATTTTGTCTAATTTCACATCAGCACGCACCTGCCAGATGTGCGGCCTATTGCCAGCTATTAAATATTCATAACGAAAAAAATCGCTTGTATTTAAACGCAAATAGAGTACGAATTTAAACATTTAATAATTAAGATGAGAACAATAATTAAATTTCGACGACTAATGTTCATTGTTAATTAATGCCAGCAACGTGGCAGGTGGTACACTGATTGGTACACTCCAATACCACACACTACCGGACACTTTAATCTAAATGTAAACGCACTTAGATAAACAAATTTGAAAAGAAAAGCAAACACTGTCCGTGATAAACGGAAACTATCCAAATAAAATTGTCTCAGTGAACGAAAATGCTAATAAACAGTAAATAAAACAGAAATTCAAAATTTTCCCAAGAAACTTGAAACGGCATGAAATTGTGAGTTCTTCGGAACACTTTTTACGTTATCTCAGCCCAAACACGTAATACAGCCCAGAAGTGGCTTGTTTTCTAAATTAATGTATCGGGTCTTACATATCTTTTAATATATGTTACTATACAATGCACCAACAATGGCGGTTGCGACATCACAGGCCCTCTCTCCATGTACGGTATCAGGAACAAATTGACATAAATATGAGTGCACTGAATTAATAGAATGACATACTTACATATGAATGCAGGTAAAAATGACACAGGAAAAATGGCACCGTAAAATGGCACAGGAAAAATGGCACAAATGGAAAAGTAAGTGAAAACGGCATTGGAAAAATTGCACAAATGGAAAAACAGGTAAAAATGGCACAGGAAAAAATGGCACAGGGTAAAATGGCACAGGAAAAAATGGCACACTTATTAAAATATGAGTTTAGGGTTAGGATTAGCGGGTGGGATAATTATTTTAGTTATTTTTACCTAAGCCAGAGAAGTTATGCTTCAACACAGTTTGTTTGTTTGTTTGTTATGTCTTTTATGGCAGTAAGCCTATTACGCAACACCCACCTAATAGATGTCAATGAAACTTTGTGGAGAAGGCGGGTACCGGGTGCCATAATGGGAATCGTTTCCCAAAACTTGATCGAACACCACGTAGATAAAAAATGCGTGAAACACTTTTGTTGGTCTATATAACACCAACACAGGCACATTTCTGTATGTTTGCTTGTTTATGTTTGTGTTAATTTTTTTAATCAAAAGAATCAAATAAATAAGTTTAAGATTGTTCGGCTTATGCACAGATCTACTTCATAGTGAGCGCATTCCAGTTTTATTATAGAATACGTAATGCACGTAGTATGTCTGCTGTAGGTTATTCGTTATTACGAAAATCATTTGTGTGTAATTATATTCGAAGCGCGGTATTATGCATCTATTCATTTTTTTGCGAACGTTAAAGCTGCCCCTCAAAAGAAAACTGTTGCCGACCGACAGACGGAGAAGTACCTATTTAACATAACAGTGTAGCATCCGGATTTAATTCTTATATCGTCACCGCTGCCGCCACAAAAACTCAATGGGAAGAGAAGTAAACAAGCAATCCAGCGAATACCATTGTGCAAACTGAAGTTTACGCCCACCCCGTCTCTGAACTTCTAGCCTACCCCTAAAAAAACCAGGTGTCTGTATGGCTATACAGTGTGTACATACAAACTCAAGGCAGAATAATATTTGATATAAATACTGTAACAATGTGAAAGACAGTAAAAGAACATTTGCGCGACGCTAGTGAATGTTTGGGCAAAATGTTACCAAGGATAAGTAAGCGCGTGCATTAATTGTGCTTGAGAAAATTAAGTAGATAACAAACTTGATTAAAGCAAAAACTACACACTACACATTCCAGTAGCGTTGGCGCTTAATCATAGTAATAAATAAATTAATGCAAAAACATTTCGCTCAGTGTACATGCACGGATGCACGTAGCTGATGTTACAAACTTATGAAATACTTGCTAACTTAATTGCATTCCAAAGTCACATTACTTATTACTATTTCGAAGCTAAAAGAAGCTTTCTCTCGCATACAGAGCAAAAACTCCGATATGTACAAAATAAATTACAAACAGAACATGTAAGATTGAAAAAAAATGCAGAAAATCAGTTTCTGGATACAATTATTATTTGAGCGTGCAAATTATATGGAATCAACTGCTCATAAATAAACATGCCCTCAGTATTTTGAGACCAACAGGTCACAGTTGTTTAGCGTAAGCTCTTGCGCGTTCTATAACTACTAATTTGTCAACAATTCTACCAGAAAAACTAATGGTCTTAGACCAGAAATACGAGATACAAATATCAGAACGAAAACTAATTGGTCGATGATGAAAAGGCGGCATTGTGCATTACAGTTAATGATGATGACACCAGGGAAGTCCGCAAGTAGTGGCGCACCGACAGAGAAAGTTACAGATTGTTCTGTATTCTGCCGACGCAGACATTCTTTTTTAATACCACATAGATAATCTTTGCGGACATGGGGCTACTTTTAATTAGAAGTAACAACACTGTTTGCTTATCGCGCACCCTAGTGACCCTCATAATAACTATGAAACAAACGTGTACAATAGCTTGTACATAACCAACTGCAGATTTATGATTACAGTAAATCAAACTAAAATATTAAGTTAACATTTCACTTTTATTTCTTTTAAATGTATCAAAGTAGGTTTAAAACTACACACTGTTTGCACGAACAGTGTTAACATGGGTTCTACACTATGCTTGGCCAATCTTGAAACATTTACTTGAATCTAATGTTTCAGGCAATAACACTTCTTTGTCAAGGTGCAAAAATCAAAATACAAATACTGTAATTAATTTACATTTTTAGGTTCTAATAGATTTTTATTAAGCTGTAACATTATTCTGAAGAAGATCGCATATCTAATTCAATAGAAAAAATTAATGAAATAGTTATTTTCCTTTCTTAATCTACTCACAGATATTTATCTATTTAAAATTTTTAACTACAAAATCTGTTGCCAATTTGTTTTCATTTTATCTTCAATGAGCGATATCTTCATGTTATCTTTTATCCAACAGGGATGGCCATGGACAGTGGTGTTGGGTCAAAGTGTTTTCCATAAAACAAAAAATTGGACAATTTCATGAAATTTCTGATTATCGATGACACTGCCATTGTGTGGAAAGAAAAAGTTTTTCAATTCAGGATGGTTGAATTTTCTCATCTGCTTTTATAATAAAATGGAAACTGATTAAAAAAGTCAGTCACCCAAAGTTTGCTAAACCTAGTGTAACTAGTATGATATTTGTAATTCAATTTTTCATATAACGTCACCTCCCAGTCAAAATATATTGGAACTAAAACATTCAAATGGCTACGACATTTCTATTTCAATTTTACATGCAGTTTTAAAAAAAGAAGTATCCCAAAACGTTAGTATCAAATGTTTTAAACAAAACAAAATGGCTTACAGTTGGACCATTTATCTTGACAGCTGAAAGTTTAAAAAACAACACACCAAGACCAAGGCAGGTGAAATACAATCGAGCTGGAGACCCACCTTCTAGAATTTAAAGGTTAGGCATTGACAGACAAACAAATGACAATTTTCAGACATTGTAGTGAGTGACGAATTATGCTTTATGATGAATCACGTTCTCAATTTTTACAATCTAAAAATTAGCTTATCTCACTGCAGATCAAGTTAAAATCGTCTAAAAAAATTCTTAACTTCGGAAATAAGACATTGTATTGTTATACCTCCAACTCCTTCCAAGCTTGCGCAGGTTCAAAACTTTCACTACCACCCACCTCATCCATTGAGCAATAGTAAAGTCATGATGAATTTGGCATAGAAAACCAGAACATATTCACAACACTGCATGCTTATAGCAACAAAGTTCTTTTTAACGAAGAATAGTCTCAAGCACGCGTACATTCACATAAGTACAACTGAACAATGTACCCCTGCTTACATAATATTAGTCTTTTACAGACGACAACTAGTTTATTATTTTTATTCTGCATGGGAAATCACATGAAACTGTGCTTACGTATGAACGAGTTTAAGGATAAAACGTGTGCTACAAAAAACGACGTCAAATGATAAGAGCACAAACATTATAAAGTCCATAATTGGAAAATGTCACGAAATGTGTGCAAGAGAAAATCAACACTGATCATAATACTAGCAGATATGTCACAAAACCGCTCGAGCAACGGAAAACACTCCTACAATAAACTTAAGCTGTTGATGTGAATTAAAACAAAGAAAAAATCCGACTGTGAAAAAAATACAAAAGCGATGGTCGTGACATGTGCTCCCTCAGCAATAAGCTAGAGCCGAAATCTCTGTTTGACCTCACGTTACACAGCATATGCACACAACTGAAGCAGCGTTTAGTACATAAACTTAGGCGATGATTACAGAATGCTAGAGTGAGCACACACGTTCACAATGTATGAGAATTGAATGCAAGAACTGAAACTGCGCCAACTCGCAGCAGGAAAAGGAGTGCATTGAGAATGAAAATAAGCAAGAAAGGATTTAGAAAAGACCACCTGCGTAATCAGGCAATGTAATGGTGGTGCAAAATTTCACAAAGTGCTCCCAACTAAGGTTAACAGTGATGAAAGACCTGATGTCACCTGCCCGACCGCACATATTGATTTAGGCAAATGCAGGACACGTAGTCTATCCACACATTCATTCAAAGAATATTTGAATAACCCATGCATGCTTTTTCGTACAGTGAACATGATTATCAGCATGGACGGTTTTTCAGTTTTGGCTCATCTTATGATTTCTTGGTGATATTTTTTAGTCATTCCCATTAGATGCAATAAGTCAGTCTTGCTTCAGCCCTGCACATTAAGCTCAATTCTTTGAACTAGCAGTTTTGCATGAGATAAGACAATCCTTGGACTATAATTTTGCAAAGATTAGTAATTCCGTATTGGCTTTGAGGTTTTTTCCTTCACGTTCATTTTTAAAGCAGACTTTAAAAGTAAAGTTAAAAACAAATATAATTTCTTTGGAATATTACTCAGCTATCACTCAAACAGTTATAGAAGAGCACTAATCTCTATGATACAAAGACATCTAGCAAGTATCTGAAAATATTTGGATGTTTCATGGCCACTTACTGTCTACAATCATGATGGCAAAAGGTAAATCACAATTCTATGCTACTTGAGGTGGTTTGTGTAATCCAATAGCTCTTTAACCTAAATTCAACGGGAGTTAAACTGCGGGAAGTGAACAATTTCTAGAGTTTTTTTTGCTCGGATCGGCTTTCTTTCATGCAGCACCATGTAAACAGTGAACTGTCTTTTAAGCAAAAAGATTAGCCTGTGTCTAGCAGATCGAGGAAACGAAACTGGGAAAGAAAGAAGCATTGTGCTGAAGAAACAAACTCAGCATCCAAATTCTCTCATAGGTGGCGAAGTCCATCCAGGCAGAACTAAAATCATAAAACAATTTTAGGCGGAACAAATTGACACCATAATATAAGCTGAACTAATTGCTCAAAACTGTGCTGGCCATTCCAAAATTATGGATAGCACATTAGATGAATTCAAAGTTCACTTCCATAACAATGTCCAAATTTACTATGTCATTTGTACTTTTCTTTTAATTTGCTATTGGCTCAAAAGCATCTGTTAAAAAATCCACAGATATTCAAAGTTATATAGGACAATAAACTAGAAAATTTCAAAAATGCTATCCAAAAAGAAACCAATCCTACTTCGTGTACCAATTTTGGTTCACAACTGTGAGCAGTTCATAGTCACAAAACAGTGAAAATGACCCATTATATTGGCTGAATGAGAGTCAGGGAGTGTCCACCTTAAAACTGTTAGGCAAACAAAAGCAAGAAAAAAGAAAACATGAGATTCTATGGATGCCAGTTTCTTGCAAAATGATTTAAAAATACTTTTCTTTGCTTGACTAAGCCCAGTTGAAAACTTGAGTTATCAAAATAATCAGAAACTAAGTTTTGAATGAAAATACCTTGAAGACATCAGATTTCTTTATTGCAAATGACTTGAAAGAAAGTGCCACAAGCTATACAGCATGACGCCAACCTTTTAGCCATACATTTAAACCGGCATACATTGCTGATACATTTTTATCTGACCTTTGAATTCTAAGTCATTTTGTAAAAAAGAAAATACAGCTTCCATGCAACAAAGAAAACATAATGCTACCCAAGTGAGCACAGATTGCTAAGGCGAAGCTCCCGCAGATACATGACAGTTAGAAATGTTGAATTAGCATAGCTACAGTGAAAGGACAATTACTCCCTAACTTCATGAATCTATTTACCACATTTGGACAAATGAATGTTTAATAAAATCTAACTATGGTATACGTTGGAGTCTTGGAAATAAAAAAAGGCATTAGCCTTATATGTGGATGACTGGATGTTGCTAATAGGAGTATAAATCCATTGCTTTCATTAGACAACAATTACGAACTTCTAAAAAAGCAATTAATGATAAATTACACAATTAATAAAAAGGAAAAAACAATGCATCAAACCAGGTGATGAACTGTGGCACTTTTCATGAAATGTACCTATTATTTACATTAAGAATTAAATTTATGAAACACATTTTCTCAAATATTATTATTATAAATCTACTACAATCCATTAAATTTTACATCTCGATTTCATGATGGCCATATTTTTTCATTGCTTTCAATTTCAGACCCAGTCGAGGAATCAACGTTAAAAGCATATATGCTCCCCCGAAAATAATTATTTATAAGCTTGACTTATGTTTTGTATTATAATCATATTTGTGTGCTGCCATTATCAGGAAATAGCTAACCCCACAATACCTGTTAAATTAGTCACTTACGCCCACAGAAAGTGAGCAATTTTGTAAAGTGGGGGTATTTAACTAGTAATAAGAAGTCAAAACCCACTCTTGCAAAGCTTCTGTCCGACCCGTTTTCACCTTTTGTTCTCTTTGCTGTAATGGTTTTATGATTCAGTATATGGTTTATTTACATCCGGAAAAAGCAGTACATTTCCCTCAATAAAAACATATAATCCAGCATTTCTATCAAATTATTATGTCATAAAAATCAAGGAATTTTTTATTTGTCTGTCACTATGCTTTTCACAAAAAGAGCTGTGCCACTATTTCAATTTTAACAACTGTCCTGACAACATATAACTGGATGCCCAGAATTAAATTAAAGTTATATATACTGATATGGTGAGTTCTGCTTTATGGCTCCTTAATGTGCTAAAACTTTCCAACTCCTGAATTTTCCACGAAAGAATAGTGAAAACTTTCTAAAACTCAAAAATGTAATGTTAAACAAATATTGTGTTCTAAATATTTATTTTCTGACTCTACCGAATTTCTATGCCTTCCAAACAGATACTAGTTTCTTACTCTTGTTATCATTGAGATTGGCAGCTTGAAAAGGACTGAAAGCAATGTGCTGCTTTTCAATAGTCTCCAAATGAAAATTTAATGTAATAAATTCCAGACGACATATAATCAAAAATAGCTTGGCTAGTATTAGTAGGCTTGACAAAAAATAAGAAATTACCATTGCAAATTTATGTAGGCCAGTAAACTGTTTGCTTTAAAAAAACAAATCTACATTAAACATAAACGAAATAAAGCTCAAGAGATAGTACATTGGTAAGTTTTGTTCTCTGCAAAAACTGCTTTACAAAATCGTGTTTTTTGTAAAGCTCACAATATTGCTAGTTTTGCTTTTAAGAAGCCATTTTTGATATTATCAATTTGACGGTTTTACACATTCTGCAAACATGAAAAACAACACAGTACAATGGTGCTAAATACCAATATCATATTTACCTCAATCTAAAATGTTGCAAGTGCCAAGAAATTGGGGTCTTGAAAATGAGACTTACTGAGAATAAGAGAAACAGATTCCTCTAAGCTTAAGGGCAAACTCAACACCTCTACATTTTTACTTGTCAAGTTTCATTAGTGTACACATTAACTAAAAAATTATTACCTTGAATCCATGTTCTTGTAATGATGCATGTATATTTGTATGTTGCTCCTTTTCTAGCACCAGCAACTGATAAATTTCAGCAGATAAATTTGCCTGAAAGTAAACAGTTAATTACAGTATACTACATATTTTATTAACGGAAACTTTAATCTTAACTAGAATGATTTGCATGTGTCTATATGCAATATTCTCATTCACTGCCACCTCTGTGGTTCGTGCTACAAAATAGAACTTACCAATGGTGTTTCTAATAGCAATTTGCAGCATTACATCACAGATACTGAGGCTCATCTGGTACAACAACATGCAAACATCAGTTGTTTAAGAAAAAAACATCAGCAAATAGTATTTGGGCACAGGTCATTGCTGCTATGCAGTAAATGTTAAGGTTAACAGGCAACGTGTAAGATTAAGTACATGAGTTTGCCCTTTTTCAACTGAACTTTGTTTACAAGATTAGAAAAGACAAAAGCATTTGTTTTGATACCATGCAAAGTCAAACTGTAAATAAAACACATGAGTGGACATTGGACAATGGTCAGAATACATAATTCTAGCTTGAACTTGGCCACACGAATAAACAAACAACCGAATTAAATAGAACAAATAAAAAGAACATCTAGAAGGCCCCAATTTGTAAAATCCAGATAAGTTGAGATTGCCTAAAAATACTAAATCCTATTAAAAGATATATATTAAAAAGTCTTAAAAAGCAACACGTGGGTGCAGACCTATGTTTTAACAGAACACCCCAAATTCAGGAGCTGAATCGTTCTTCTAATTTGTACAGAATTTTTTAAAATTGTATTTATGTGCAGTTGACACTTGTTTGTTAACTGTATATTTCGAATTCATAGTTTTTTTTATAACATATTAAAATGCAAAAAAAGGATTGCACTGAGGATCTCTTTGAGGCAAGTTAAGGATAGTTGACACACTGGCTCACCCCAGACATTTCCTTCTCTCTAAGAAGTTTAGTAATAGTGGATTCATTCCATGGTTAACAGCATTAATAACCGTGCAATTACAGTTATAAACAGTTAGCTTCTGTACCTACGGTTTTTTAATTAGCTAGTTATATAACAATGAGTCCCACCTTTTCAATGCGAACACCAATGTAATAAGCGATTTTAATAATAAGTTTCCTAATGATATAATTATTGCAGTGTTAAAGGATAAGAAAAGGGGAACCTGAAGTAGGTTTCAGAAAAATCGCCTTACAAAATTGTATTACTTCATAACAAATTTATGCATATATCGTATTCGCGTTGAAAAGATTTTTTGTTTGTTTTAATTTTAAATTTCCCGCGACACTGTTCTGAAGGCGCCATTACATGACGTCACCTATGCACAACGTAAATCAGGGGAAGAAAAGGCAATGTTAAACTATGTCCCAAAAAACTTTCCATGCAAAATTATATTACTTAGCATTTCGCTTACCAGCTTGAAAGATCTTACGTAACGTGAAAAGAAAATTTTTAATTATTTAAAATGCTTTCACCAATAATTGGTAAAATGTCGTTAACTCACCCCTCCAGGGTGCACCACTCACTAACCAAAAACGCATTCTTAATCTTATTGACAAGATACAGTAATTTTAAATTAATTTTATTAGCGATGTATGTGTTGCGAATGCTCTGATTATTTTTTCAAACTTTACACAATATTATCTAAACTTTTTTCAACTGGCTTGTGATCGAAATGGCTGCGTCTAACCGTCATCGCGGGAGTTTAAATTTTCATGTTTTATACAGCGTTATTGCCAACGGAAGTCTAATAAGCAAAAACGCAGCATGGAAGTGGTATAAAATTTCAAGACGAATTTTTTAAGCTTTATGTAAGTTCAGGGTTTTCTTGTGCTTTAACATAAGATGAATGTAACTTGTAAAATATAATCATAAACAAGTCGGCCAATTATTTGTGAATCCAACCACGTGACACTGCTGTACAAGACATGAAGAAAAGAACACAAGTCTTAGAGGTACTTCGAAAACTATAGTCTGAGCATATCACAGTATGGATCATTAGTCAGCTTCTACAAGAATACAGTTAAAATGTCACATGTGGATATAGAAAAAGTTCTCCCACAAAATCAATGTCATTGAGAAGAAACCGAAAATCAGACCTGCCGTGAACTTTAAAACAAAACAAATTAGATAAATCAAACAGTGGGCGACGTCAACTGAATGTTCTAGAACGAGTATAACAAATAAGTATTTCAAGAAAAATTAACAAACATGAGAGTCAGCTTAAAACGGGAAAATGATAATGATAGCAAAATAAAATAATTTCCGACAAACAAGGCAACCTTTTATAATTATGCTTCCAGTTTTTTGTTAACATATATTCCATCAAAAACAGTTTGATATTTTATTTCATATCATGATTTTATTCTGTTGAAAAACTACTCGGGAGGTGGTCATGTGCTTCAGGAAGACTACTGTTGGCGCCATGGTAGTACTCTGTTTTAAGATCTCGCGTGTAAACAATTTTTATCAGATTAAATCTTCGTATTTTATTTCGAGAGCCTCGCAATTTGAGCTGTAAAGTCAAATTACGCACAGACTGCATAACAAAGTAATGTCGGGCATTTATTTAGGCCATCAGGGATGTTTCTAGATAAACAGTGGACGTTTTAAACTCAGCGCTCTGATTATTTCAACGATTTATATACTTTGTGACGCAAAGAATAGAAAAACTTTTGCAATGTCAGCATACAAGTCCTTACCATCAACCTCTAAATACAAATTGTTAAGCAGTTACAACTTCTGTAAACCTAACTAATGAGTTATTTTACAAACCAGTATACTGTTGTAAGCTTGTAACCGTTTAATTTCGGCTCACACGCACAAACTGACTTTAATTGTTTTGTCAAATAATGAAAGCATTGGTGTTTGAAAAACGAAGCCTTGTACTGAGAGAAAACTGGAACAGTTTGCAAGTCTTTAAACTGACACAACTCGAATTGCTGCAATGTTAGCTATTATAACGCATTTTGGAAGAAATTCATGGTTAAAATAATCGCTCTCGTAGTAGACACTGAATATTTTTATTGCAAATGGAGTTAATTCCCATTCTAAGCGTAAAAAAATAAAATTAATCAAATGTCTTAAAACACTGGATGAAACTGTTGTAGTTCAACAAAATGAAAATAACCAGCCAATGTTTCAATTTAAATGAAAATGGCTGACACAACTTTTTCCAAATAAAACAGTCTGATACTGCATAAAGAAGGCAGTGCTCAACGGAATTCAAGTACAAGCCCCAAAGACAGAAAAGAATCAGTTTGACATTACTACGACGTTTAGGTTTATTAAGCTTGGCACAAGTGATAGGAATAACTTTTTCGAAAGATGATGGTTCCTTGGCTTTGAGAATTAAAATGAAAAGCTGATGTTTAATGAAAATATTTTCAAGTGTTTTTAAAATTCAGATTACAGTTTCTTGTTTTGAACAGATGTATAGCTATCACAAACGCAAATATTGTGGTTATTCATATGTACATCAACACTTAATGCTATTAAATTTTGCTTTATTTCATTCAGTATATTAAACCTCACTTTTTTTCTCAGGACTTAATGATTCAGTGAATCACAGCGTGTTTATTTATAAGCTTCTATTAAATGAGCATTTTAATGTCTGACATCTAATAATATACTACTTAATATCAAAATAATAACAGGCAATTATCGATACATATATAACAAAGAGGAAAATACATCAAAAATAACATTGAAAATGAAGAAATCCTTTCTCACGTATACGCAAAAAGTGCAAGTTAAATGCATCATTTTCGTAAGCCTTAAGCGTCAAATTTAATACTGACAAGTGGTACAGTCTCACGGCCAAAAACTTCAATTCCAATTGTGCCTGGGTTTCAGACTAAACAAATAGAAAGGATTGTCAGATAACCATGTGAATTTAAAGACTGCTCCTATCCCAAAACATGCTTGAGATGCTAATCAGAAGATTAAATTAGGAATCAGCCCTGGTAACTCTTCAAATTTTGACTGATGTGGTGCAGAAAAGATTTATAACTGTCATCATGCGGTCTGCACTTGAAATTTTCACATCAGTAATGCAAAACAATAGTTACAATACATAAGAGTTTTTAAGACGAACAATTCTTGTGTTGTACGACAGTGGCTCAAAATGTCTGCCCAAAAAAGTTAGGTGTTATAGACCCTCTAAACATACTTTACTACAAAACACACCAAGTACTTATATAATACAACTATTTAGGGGCATTTCGGCTTTGTAAGTTCTATTGCTAGGCATGTGGGTTGCAACATCTCTTTATCAATTCTTGTTTTTAGCACTAAGTTTAAAAAATTGAATCCACAATTTAAACAATTTAAAATTAATTAAAGATTGAGAATATATCTTGGGTCACAGTTAGCAAATTGTTGTAGTGCTTACATGTACACATTTCCCTACAAGTAACTGACTATCAGTTTTCTCCCATTCACATTACTAAAAATTTTAGGTAAGCTACAGAATTTGAGAGTGATGTCGTCCAGCTTTTAGCTGTCTCTCATAACTCTTTTTGCATTTACTTCCTAAAACTCATCAAATTTTAAACAGATCACCTTGCAGGTGCTTGCTGTTGCACCACAAAAAGTAGTTTTCTGGTGCTTTTTAATGGTAATAACAAAACCTTTTCAGTTAGAAAGTATTGTGGTAGTCCTAAAACAACAATGCCATCTATAGACTCGTACGTGTATCTCACGTCGAAACTATCAAAATATCATAATGGAATTCCAGATTAAATAAATGTATTCTATACAAAGCATTCCTAGGGGGAAGAGAGGGTACTAAAGCACATCATTCAAATTCACAAAGCCGAATGGTAGCTAATGCACGCAAACTTTAATGCACCCGAACTGTGACTAGATCTGGAAAATACACAAAGCTACACTAATATAACGAGATGGAATATTCATAATACTTGTACTTCAAGTATAATATTAAAACGGATTACAACAACAATAAGTGGCAACGATTCATAACCTATAAAACGAATATTACCTGTAGCAAGCATAAGGCGACAGCAAGTAGTTGAGCAGTAGAGTCAGAGATACCTTCTCTACCATCCAATATAATGGTGAACCCTTTGCTAACCAAGTCCTCCCTAGAAAAAATAAAGAAAAGAAAAATACAAACACAACAATTCTAGAAAGAGTAAATATTTCACAATAGGTTAACACTTGTTTTACAATACAACTAGTGAGTTTAGCAAGGATTGTTCATTGGCCATTGAAGCTTGGCCATTGAAGTCATAAAAACTGTACAAAAGTAAGTTTGTACTGTGTCAAGTCTTCTGTGAGAAACAAACAGAATTTTGGACTAAATGAAGATACTGATGCCTAAAGTTTGTGGTCAGGACTGGTCCTTAACAAGCTAATAAAATCTATAATTGAAACCTGCAGACGAAATAGTGATACTGTACACAGTGTACATGCATCTGTGAACAAGAGCACACCTACGGGAGCAGCATTCTTCTATTACTTTCTTCAATTAGGCATGCAAACCATAACGATTAAAATACTGTAAATTAAAAGTAGAACTATAACATGCAAAAAGGCTGTATACTCAAAAGCTACACAGAATATAGTAGTGACACATTAAAAAATATGTATCAAGCCCTATTTTCAAAAATGTTCTGCATTTTTTGCAAATTTTTACTTTTTCACTCGATAATAAATAGTTGCAGTAAAAGGTAAATATACCTAGGAACAGTAGTAAAGTAAAGCAAAAGTCTAGCAAAATCTGTCACCGAACAATTGGAAGGCAGCCGTTTAGGATCTATCACAATAACTGGATGATTGCTTTTATCTCTGTGGCCTAGAATAAAGAGGAGGAAATAAACACTGTAATCATTATTTAGGGTAAATATCTTGAACAATATCATTATGATACATATTAGAATCCACAAAACATGAAAGAAGTACCAACTATTAAGTTACTGTAATTCACAATCATTGAATCTCTATTGCCCTACTGATCTCAGCCACTTCATTACAAAAACAATTGGTTCTCTAAAAGTATGCATCTTTTATTTTTCAGTTATTTTTATTTATTCAATATGCAGTTCCATTCTGAAAACATGCGAAAGTGCAATGGCTACATTAATACTGGTTCAAAAATAAACAAACAAAACTTTGTTAACACAGAAGCTACGGTGGTGTAGGGATATCATAAAGCTCCGCCAGAACAGGAGCATCGAAACCGAATCGTAGCTTTGATTCAATTTGATTCCCTGAAGTTCTGTATGCTTTATATCCGACCCGATTCCATAAAATTTAAAAAAAAATGGTTCAGCTTCGACTACAGAGGCAGTTTGGTAGCATTTAATTACGGAAGCAATTACACAGTCTTTTACCTTTAAATTCTTTGCCCAATTACTTAATTTGCTACCATTTTGAAAATTTTGTCTTTTTTGAATAGGTAAATGTCACTACATTCAGTTTCAGTATGTGTCACCTCGTGTCCAACGTATGCGAAAGCATGCAGCACATTACGATTTTAACTGTAAGTTTCAATAAAAATTCTAAGATTATTGTACATTACTTGGATTAGATGAAAGTGGTTTTTTGTTACCCAGATGTTTTACACCAAGTACAGGTAATCGGATAAGATTATGTTCAAAAAATACCTAATTGAATTCCATTTTCGGTTTCGAAATTTATTTTAAAGATTCAGATTTGACTCTGGATACGTAAATTATTTTAAACTGAGATTCGGGTTTGAGTCGGATTTGAATGTGGTTACAAAATATGGTAATTTCAGATTCGTGACACAGTGATGCAGAAGGATCTAAGGATTTTAAGGAACCTGACAAATTATAAAGACAAGAAGTATTCACAAAAAACTAAAAGTTAGTTTTCACTGAAAAGTTAGCTTTCACCGTTTAGTCCAGAAGAAGCTGTATAACCAAAATAACATCACAGTTTTGATTTACCTGTTATTTTTGCAGCACCGGCTCGCAGAATCTCAAGATTACACTGCCTGATTTCAGTAGGAAACTGAATTAACTTGCTGCCACAACTCTGAGAATTCTTTTCTGCTACACCTGCGAAACATGATAAAAACAAGTTAGGAACAATCATGACTTTAATGAAGCAGCGATCATTCTACAACAGTAACTTGTCCGAGTTTTGAGGCTCTTGTTGAACCTATTTGCACACAGGTTTGTGGCGCCCTCTATGAAGTGCAAACTGTACACATCTACTTTTGTGATAGCATAAATGGTCATGTAAATAATACTTGCGCACATTATTTCGGGATAAGCAAAGTATTTAGATTAAGCACTCAAGTAGAAAGGACTACTACTGCTCCTAAACATAAAGACGACATTACATAAGTGCGACAAGAAGATAATCTTGGCTAAAATAAACCAAGGAGAAAACTTGCCAATAATAAACCTAAATGCTACAGGGTCTATAACAGATACCCATATGTGATTGCACAATTTAGTCAATTAAGGGAAACCCTGCAGAACGCAATGTAAGCAATGTGGTTTGGGTTTTCTCCTCAGACTGCACATGGCGTAGTCTGCAATTAGTTTAATATGAATGAAAAGAGTCAAAGTGAAAAGCTAGGCACATTAAAAACACATTTATAGCACCGTTTTCACTAGTTACGAAAGATGAGTCGATGAAAACTAGAATAAGTAGTTAATATATTTAACAATCAATTTGATTACTACGGGAATTTGCACTCTTTTTTTAACACTCTCTTAGCACTCTGCTACACTTCTGCATTGGTTTGAAAGTAACTAGCAAAGCTAGAGTACTATTAGTTGCCTGGCTCCTACACTATATTCTAAATAATTACAGCCTACTTTGTTAAATCGTGAAATGCACCAACAGTACGTGTTGCAGAGTTCTAATCAATTTTGAGTGTAATTAAAGCAGTTAATACAAGATAAAAATAAAACATGAATAATTCTCACATAATTCTTGCAACTGAGAAGACAGAAAAATGTATGTACTATAGTGCTAGCAAAATGCTATTGAGAAAAATTAGCACATTGTCTACCCACCTTTACTTTGAGATGAAATGTGGCAGCATGTAGCAGAATTTTTGTGCGAGGAGCCTGGAGAGAAATGCTGCCGAAAGTCTTCACATGGCATAGGTAAAGTTTCACAGGTATAGACACTGGACATGTTATGATCGTTACTGTTGCATTCAGCTACCGTATCAGTTACTTTACTTTTCATACTATCTGCAAACAACTCTGCCTTTCCTTTGCCTGTATAAACTTCTAATGCTGGTCGTTTTCGATCCAAAGTCAAATCGGTCCGTGAACAACACATACAGGCAATAGGCTCCTCGCCTCCCTTTAGGCACAAATTAGCTATACCGTCAGTAGCACCGCGATTCATACTACTACAAACTGGTGAGTTCAAATTACTAACTTTATTGCTTGAGCTAACACTATTGGACACTGATGGTCCTCCAGATTTTAAACACTGACTGGAAGTGTCCAAATCAGGCAAACGATCATGCCCTGCAAGTCCCAAGAGGTTTTGTGTTGGGTTTGTGCACTTGTTAAAGCTGTCACTGATTCTAGAAACGTTGTCCAGACGCATCTGTGGGAGCGTGCACAGATCAACTGCATGTTTTTTCTGCTTTCCAAAGTAATTGCTCAACGCTGCATCTCTTTCCTGTAGCGTTGAGATACAGTCCTCCTCCGACGGTGTGCGATACTGAAACCTGCCCTTGTCTTTGCCGCCGCGATTTCGACGATGATTCTGTTTTCGATTTCGTTTGGTTTCCTCTGCTTTAACACACCGGAACCTACCGTCTGGGCTTCCAATGGACAGAATGCTCCGTCTGTGACTAGGACATGCATCGTGTGAGCAACACACAACGTTCCATGGCATTCGCTCTGTACCCTTCTCTACCAAAGCGAGACAGTTTCTCAACTGAACTGAGAGGCTTTGGTCACCAGTACTCATGGCGGCCTCGGTCCAATGTTGACTAAACATGTGTTCGAACTGGGATTCCGTCACCACATGTTGTCTAATTACACCATCGCCCAGCCGGTACTTGAACACCAAGTCAGTGCTCTTCTGAGGAGAGAGCCTCACGTAATAACAAAAGTCACCCGGGCAGAGTTGAGAAGCGTCCGGCTCGCCGATTACTACCGTGATTCTGTCACAGATACACAGAGGCCAATTCGGGTCTGTACTGGATTGTACACATGCTCCTTCCTGTTAAATTAAAATAAATTGATGAGAATGTACTGTACAGTCTATTATGATTACAAGCAGTTGACTTTTGTGTGTGGCTTGTGTACATTTAATTAAATGCAAGTGTGCCCAATATATATCACAAAACAAGAATCGTCAGTTTATCTCAACTACCTACACAAGTTTTACATGGCTGACCGCGGCATTTTTTAGCAATTATGTATGCTCTAATAGTATTTCCGTTATGACTCATAATTAGCAAAACCCACACACAGAATCGTTGAGTTCCAAATCAAGTTGAGGCTAAAGCTGTTGAGCTCACTGATGTGTAAAAGTTCTCGACAACTGTCGCTAAATTACTAAACTATATTGACAGATAACTTTAGAATACCAGTAATCTGTCAAACAAAGAAATGAATAAACATTTGCGCCGCACAAATAGTTTTTGGAAAACAGAAGTAAAACATTTATAGAATAATTCCAAAATAATACCGAAAATTGCAAATTCATGCCTTCAAGCTAAACGTAGGTTTTGAAAGAGAATGATATCACTGATACTATGCAACAGAACTTCCTTCTTATAACAGCCGCCCCGTCACTGTTGATATACGTTTTGTGTATTTCTGCGAGCCTGTTGTACAGACACTGTAAGTTTGACATTATCGCCAACCGCTACTGTCATGCTCCGTAAAAACGTAATAAAAAAGGTAAACACCTATACTCATCAAGCACATAATAAACCTGTCGTAAAATGATATTGTTCAGACAAAGCGTTGGATTTTCATTAATTCTGTTTGCAAACTAAAATTACTAAGCGTTTTATGCAGCAGGTATTTATTTTGCATAGATCCACAATGGTTGCAGGTATAAACGTGTGCTCATTAATTAAATACAATCCTTCGCGGGGGATACTAGATACACAGTCATAACCTCTGACTTTTGGGGACAGTTAAACCAAGTTTGAGCAAAACCCCACAACTTCGAAAAATACGAACTACCGAAAAATACAGGTTTCTTCGCGGGTTTCCTGTTTCATGCTGACATTGAACGTATATTGCACGCAAAGTATGCCGTAGAACATGAAAGGGTTTCACGTTAAATCTTTATCATGCGGTATGTATGACGTAGTTTATTGACGAACAACACAATACAATATACAGTAGAATGTACGTAAAAATCACACAAAACAGCCCAACACTTGGGTATAATCAAGATAAAGAAACAGTAAAAGAAACAAGTAGAGGTTAAGCAGTAAATAGTATTTACACAATAAGATTTGCCTCAAAGCGCTATTGCTTTCCAAAACAGTGTGTAATACAATTCGAAGTTAAATTCGCACTTTCACTTTCATTTCCAATCATCAAAAATATAAATTTTTCATTACCGTAAGATTCATAAAGTTTGGGAAAATTTCATTGACACGAGAGAACAGGATATGTCTTAAATCATTATAATAGTTACATTTAAGAATTAAATGCTTTTCGTCATCATTTTTTTTATCTTTACAAAAATGGCAACAAAAAAGTCTGTTGTTAAGGAGGATTTTAGGTTTGGTGTACCGGTCCTTTCCAATAAGGAGGTTGTGTGAGCTAATATGCAACTCTATAAAGTTTGTTTTTTAACGGGATTTTTTATTAGCAAATAAGTATTTTTTTCCTACGAACTCGTTTTTAACTTGGAATATGTTCGTAACTTGTTCTTTTCGTTAATATTTTTACCAGGTTCTTCGGTGACATTCTCCTTCCAGTAACTAGCTATTTTGATTTTAGTAAATTAATGAATTGTCTGGGCCTAATGGACTCTATACTTTGAGCCTCCCAAATATGCGAGAATCCTGTATGATTTAAAATATCTCTGAAAAATTTTAACTAACAGTCGATGTTATATTCCAGAAGCTGGCCATTTTGCAAGTATCCTTAATACACTAATGAATTTGGCGGACAATTCAGTATTCTCAACCAGTATTCGATTGCGGTTATTATCATATCAATGTAAAATGGGAAGCGCCACAGTTCTCCACGAACTGCGCGATTAACAGAGTACTTCCCAACACGGAGAACGAAGTTGCATACCTTAATATTTATTAGTTCGGCGGGAAAGTCGCCATATACATTTTCGATACATACCGCATTGTTATTTATGACTTTTCGTTTGTTAAAAGAGAATGGCGCCCAGGATCTAGCTGAGTACGAAGCTATTGGTTTTATCAAGCTGTCATACAGTCTTATTAGTACTTTTATATTTTATA
This sequence comes from Tubiluchus corallicola, assembly GCA_030141605.1. Taxonomy (NCBI): domain Eukaryota; kingdom Metazoa; phylum Priapulida; class Priapulimorpha; order Priapulimorphida; family Tubiluchidae; genus Tubiluchus; species Tubiluchus corallicola. The sequence continues at coordinate 492,117 of JAQGDQ010000127.1, forward strand.
TTAATACCCCAAAATTTTTGTCTGAATTTAAAAAAGCTCTTCATTGCTTATTATACAAGTCCTAATTTGCCTTTTTGAACGAACCGCTGGCACTGAAATTGATACCCAGGTAAGTATAGTTCTGCGCTGTTCTACCTTACCTGAACCTAATTTAAACGCATATTTAAGCCTAATTATTTTATGACCTTCTTTATTATATTAAATACACTACTTTTGGCTTTTCAGTATTTAAATTACGTAGCCATTTGTCACAGTAAAGATTAAGTTGATCAATGCAATTTTGCAAGCCTATCTGAGCTGTAGAAAGTATCACTATATCGTCTGCATACATCAGTAGATGAAGATTAGTATGAAAGGGTCACATGATTGATCAAAAATGTCGACAATGTCGTTGAGAAATAAATGAAATAACAGTGGACTCAAGATACATCCTTGTTTGACGACATCAACAAGAAATGGGGCGGAATAATTTCCAGGAGAGATTTTTAATTAAGCGTCAATGGACTGTTTTTAACGACATTATAAAATTTCATTCCAAAATCGTATGTCAGCAATTGTACCGTATATTAATGTTAATCAACTACTTCGCTAATCACATGACATTGTTTTTGTTCAACAAGGACAAAACTCACACACTTATCACTTTCATACTGCTGCCATATTTTCCGATCACGCTACTCACCCTTTTCCTGTTTGCAAATGAAAAACAAATATCTCCACAATGTTCTAATGAGTGCATACGTGACTACTAACGGTAGGCCTAGTATCAGCTAAGATCAATATCCCAAACACGTGCAATGCCAAAAATAACAAACATACGCGACAGGAAAGTCTTGACAACAAAAATGACTTCATTATCCAACTCCACCAGTTATTAAATTTAACTAGAAACATATTTCCAAATCACTTTGAATATTCGTTTTTCTGCTTACACAATTGCCCTGTTCATTTCATGAATGGAATCAAAAAGTGGTTGCAAGACAAGCGCAGATGTTTCAAGTTGTTTTTGCATGTTCAGCTGTCAGAAAATTTTGATGAATGAACTCAAAACAGCTTGTTCAGGGACTAAAACTCTTCATAAGCCAAGTTTTTATGGTCCCAAAATAACTAGCTACGGGATTAATAATCATTTTGGGCGTAATAAATCAGAAACTCATTATAAAACTGTTGCACCAGACTGAAAGAAGTTCGTTTAATTTTGCGCCATAACTTGCGACGATTACCATTGGTTAACAATTGGTTTACTTGTTTGCAAAAACAGATAGTCGCACTGAAAGATACAGAAACAGTATTAACCGTAATACTTCAGCTAATACATTATTTTAAAGATTTAAAACCTCATTCCAAGTATTTAAAGCGACGTTATACTTGTTATGCAATCCGTTTTCTTGCATGCCAAAATTACATTCTCCTCATTTTTGTACGCTTCTACATCGCAGCTACACAAGCTTGAGTTTCTAATAATCGGTGGTCTGTAAGTAAATTAGCGTGTTTTAAGATACGATTTAAAACTTGTAAGATTTTTAGACCAAAAACTCGGACCGTTTACCAAATTTTCAAGCAAAAGTAAGAGGCTCCTCAGGCTCTAAGCCAAGTAACCTTTTATCTAAAAACTATCTGCGTTTTTGAAAAAAATTCAAACAAAGCATTCCAGCTTCATTAAGAACTAATTCAGTAGGTGCTTATACCTAGCAAAACTTTTACCACGTAACACCAATACCAATAAAGCTTAGTAGCTTACTGGTGAAATTTAACCTAAACATAAATATTTAATTATTTATTATATAATTATACATAGTAAAATTTTACATAATTATACTGAGAAAACGATGTCTTTTGAACAGGTATTTTGCTTAGAATATTTAGGTCAACAAGAAAATAGACGGATTTTGTGGAGAAATGAACAAACACGTAACCATAGTTAAATCGCACTTTAAAAGCTTTTAATATCGCTTAGAAAATAATAGCTAAGTAATATTATCAGTTAATAAAAGTTCAAGCATTATCCATATATCTCCTAAAATAAGACGTAAAGTAGACGGCTATATAAAATTCTAACGATCATAAGCTTAAGTAAAACACAGCCAGTTACTAATGAAGGATTTGTTAGCACTCAATACAATCGTGTGAAAGTGAAGATGGATTCATGCTGCAGATGTCAGTTGAAGCCCTGATTACATAACAAGCACACCAGTCATCAGGGAGAGACAGCTCTGTAGGAGCATCTTTGAACGTTGTACAAACCCACATCGTCATAAATGCCACGTTGGCATTTTTACTTCTTTCACATCTGGTTTTGTCTGCAACGGCTGCAAGAAATCTTATACAACAGCAAGTTTCTTTACATAAACAAATGAGTCATCAGGGACTTGCAATTTTATGTACTACTCCTGCGATCAAATAACCTATACAGTAAAGCTGCAAAACTGAGTCACGTGCTTTACACTTTTGTGAAGCTCAAACAGTTAATGAGAGGGATTCAATTAGCAATTACCGACTTGAAATTTTTGCTTGAATAATTCAAAACCATAGATTTGAAAATTTAATGAAAACAGGTAGGCATTTAACAAAACGAAGCACTTAGAAGTGATCTCCACTGAGCGGTTTGCAGTTTAACAGAAATGCGAAACGATAAACAATCACATACTGTGACTATACTAAACATCCAAGAAACTTTATGTATGATGAACAATTCTATCAATATGTATTTTCAGCAATGTTTAAATTTCACCATACAGTACAGCAAACAAATTTAAAGCAAGTAACTGTGAGTGAATCTGTTGCCCAGAACAATTCATATGCGAATTTACACATGACACTCAGATGACACGGTTTTAGTCACATAGGGTAAGACATAGAGAGAAAGAGAGAAAGCAAATGGGTGAAAAGGAGAGGGAAGGGGAGAGGGAGAGGGAGAGAGAGAGAGAGAGAGAGAGAGAGAGAGAGAGAGAGAGAGAGGGAGAGGGAGAGAGAGAGAGAGAGAGAGAGATGAGAGATTTCTGATGAGCATGAAAATTCTACCAAAATAATGTCAAAATAGTAATGTGACGTTACAGCTGCTTTTCGTTATTGCAGTCTTTTCATGTATGAATCATTGAGAAACAAAAACAAAGTTGTGCGCAATGTCGGAATTCCCTGTTTAAAAACAAATACTGTTGCCTAAACCAACTAGACAGTTCTGCTTCACAAGAAGGGCATTTTAGCCAAAGGTTTAGATTTCAGGCAGTTTATTTTGATTAAGCAGTGAGAGTAACCCTCCGCCCAACGCATCTTGGATGTGAAGCTCAAAATTCACAAGAGCGAGGCGACAACACCGAATCCAGCTCACAACTCGGCTAAGGTCAAAGGACACGGAGCTCTTTATAGCTGGCGAGCTCCTGCCAAGCGAGCACCAATAATTCTCATCTATGAAAACGCAAAAAAGAGTACTGCATTTCCCCCCTTTCTCTTCCCTTTTTAACCACAATATTGGCAATATATATTGTGGTTTCACTATGAGATACGTCAGTATTTCAATATCTAATGCAATACTTCTCAAATAAATTATATAAGATTGCTGTATCGTACACCCGAAATATAAAATATAGCAAGGTAATAAGCATTAAATGCCTTCGGCAGTAGTTCAACAAAATCTAAATTACAGATGAATGCAAACGGCAGTGTTATGGACCTAAAAACTAGTTTGAACATTACATACTCGCATTTTATTTCAGGGTTTGCTCGTCATATGAAATACGCCTTAAAATTTACGGCGCATTGTGCAGCAAATCCTACCATAATAGATGTTCAATGCATACAGTGTACTGTGTAAACCTTTACATTAGATTCGTCTCACGCTGTTTTGATGTTAAATTTATCATCTTTAACTGTTGCTAAAGGGCAGAAGAGATATAAAAGTGTAAACGCGAGGCTAAAAATGTTCATACTGTTTATGCACTGTAACCTTATTTCTTGCATTTAAACAATTTGTAAATGTAGAAGCGTAAATGCAGAAGGTACAGGACAGATATACTTACGAAAAATGAATGTTCTTACTCATTTAACAATTAATATTACACATTATTGATAATTTACATGTATGTTACATACATGCACATATAAGTAATGTTAAATCAGAAGGCATGCACAGGACCTCCAAACTAGACGTCAAGCATTCAAAACAATTATACTACTGTTACCAAGTAGTAGGTACTAACCGAAAACAAATAAATGATACAGAAATGGTGCATTTCGTTTGTGTGCAGGATGCGGAATGATTAGGTTTCAACGTGCGGTAGTAGCCAGGACGTGCAACAATGTACTAATATTCGTTTGCAAGATTTTTATGCTGTCTAATTCTTTCACTATGGCTTCACGAAACTGTGTATTAGCTCAGACTCCTGTTACTAATCAAATGTAAAAAAACGTGTTAAATTCAGCTCAAATTAGAAAAGCAACCAATTGCAAACCAGGCAAAAGAAAACTAGACAGTAACCGAAAACTGGGTAAATTAAACCCTCAACAGTGGCATTCAGATCTCTATGCACTAGCAAAAAATGTAAATATTGACAGTTTTGTCAGAAAATCGTGATATAGTATTGAGTCCTGTTAAATGATATAATTTCTATAATTCTGACGCAGCAAAATTGTTGAATAAAAAGCACAAATGCACGAATAAAGTTTGTAATAAAGTCAACCTACTAAAATGCAGATTAGAGACAAACGGAAATGTCATTTTGCAAGTTAATTTACAACAAGCAACATCTTTGAATTAGGACATTTAGGAAAAGGCTGAACACACCGTATTGAAAATAAAGCTTTAGTTAAATAAATAACAATAAATGTATATTGACTCACAAAGAATTTGCTTTTATAGCCTATATGTAAATTCACATCTATCAATAAGGTGTATGCGGGTATCCTAATAAATTGGATCACGCGAAGCGAAGAAATTCAATTGACGGCGACAAAAGGTTTAGTACCTTTGCCGCTGACTATAAAAGGGTTACGATTCCCAGGCTGGAACGGAGCTTTCATAAAAATGTTGCAAAAACACAGCTACAAAATGTAGGACAAAGTGCGAAACGCTGAGCAGCAAGAGTTAATTGGCTGTTTTCCCTGGTAGCCCAGGACCACCAGACTTATTAAACAAGTGTAACATTCGTTCATGCTAGCGTAATCATATTCACGCACAATAAGCTGTGTAGACAATAGATAATCCAATAATATAAATGTATTTTGTTATAACAGCGAATGTGTACAGTATGCATTAACTCACTGTCGATTCTGAACACCACAAGTTTGCATATTTTACAGTACCGTACAATGCAGACTAGCCGTACAAATAGTCAACGATGAGTTATAATCACCAAAAAAATAAAGAAAGAAAGAATTTTAACGAAAAATTCAATCTAATATTACAATGATTATTTTCTTTTTTAGCCGGAATATGTATTTTTCATCTGTGGATAAATTATTACATACACTACAATAGCAGTGAGTGCATTTTATTTAAACTTTAATTATTTTTACACTTAAGTATGATGTGAAAAATCATTAGTTTTGTCTTCTAAGTATGTAAAGCTACATTTCAGACATACACGTCGATTTAAAACGAATTTCTTTTTATATATATCTATATATCTAATACATATATATCTATATATATATATATCTAAGATATATATAGATATATAGATATATATATATAGAAAGAAATTCGTTTTAAAATCAACGTGTATGTCTGAAATGTAAGATATATACATTCTTATATCACGCGTAGTAAGATAAGATCATAAATAAATGTTTTCCACTTAAAAATCTTTTACTGCTATAAGTTCACTGAGGAAAAACGCATTCTACTCTACATTATAATATACAATGCTATCATGTTCACTTCGGACGCTGCGTAAGATATCACTAGGTCATATTCAGTGTTTTGTTTATGTTTAAGCTGCGCACACATTTTTACACTGGGCACGTATTTAAGTTAAAATAATGTTGGATTACATAATCTTTCCTGTTGCAGTGACTTGACGGTCATTACACATACAGAAGTTCAAATGCAAAATAGGTCACATGAAGGTTAAGCCAACGAAAAGGAAACCACACTGCACTTTATTTAAAAAATGGGTAAATATTATAAGCGTATCCAAAAATGTCAATTTGAATTACTTTAACTGTTTCAGAGAGAATATAAAGACAAAATGTGAGAATTACAACAATATAACCTCACAGGCTCAGCAGACCTAGGCCTACTACTATTATCACTAACTTGCCTCAACTTTTACTTAATCTAAATTGTAAAAACTAAAGTGACGTTTAATCACTTCGCTCAATGCCCCCGCCCCCATCCCAAAGGCCTGTGAAGAATTTCCTGATTGTACAATGTTTGTGACTTCCATGGATATCCAGAGCAGCAAGCTAGCAGAAACAAGAAACACAACAAACGCATGTTGTGGAGATGTCCTTAATTAACCCTTGTTGTTATTTGTTGTGTCAAATCGCAACAAGGCTGAAGTCGAGAATCTGGAGCAAAAGACTGCAAGCAAATAAGTACTTGGATTTACAAAGAGATTTCGAGACGTGCTTAAAAGTTTTCGGCAACACGCCCACAAACAAGTAAGCAAATAGGATGAACTGGAACATGGTACATAAACACTACAAGCTGAGAAATCCCTTGCAAATAAACTTTACTTTGCCGGGGATCTAATTAATCCTTGTACTGTAAAATTCGTCAATTCGAGATTACCGACCTTACAAAACAATTAAAAGACTAATTAACGATCATTAAAATAGGTAATGACAAAGTGGAAAGGGCAAAAATGATAGAAGTCCTAAAAGATGTACCACTTTATTAAAAGCGATCGGACACATGTACAGCACAATCTCTTAGTTACAAATGTGGAGTCAAACAGGGATGTCTGCTTTTATGCATGTACATTAATCCGCTTGTGCGTGCCTTGAAAGATTTGTTGAAGACGGATGGCTGAGAAACTTCCACGATCTTATTTACATGGATGATACCACAATTTTCGCTAGTAATCGCTAAAAGTATGTGGACAAACTTGACATACTAATGCATATTTGTTCTGAGTACGTAACAAATTAAATTTATGGTAATCAATGGAAATGATGCGGACCGACAAGTTCTATGTATAAATGGCTTAACAGTACAAAGTACGTCTCATTATATGTACTCGTTTAAGTGCTACGATCACTGCAGGCCTGAAGAACAAAACTATGTTTACAAGATACGTAGGTCATAAAGAAGCGCAGGTATTAAAATTTTATGCATTCGTGCAAAAAGAAAAAAGTTCTTGACTGGGCTCTATTAGCAGGGGGTGTCTACACTGCTGAAGCGTGAAATTCCAGTGTCAATCTTATAATACCACAAATATTTTACCTAAAATTAACAAAGTCCTTACTGAGAGTCAGAAAAATCTACTTTAATGATTTGGTAGAGTCCGGCTACCGAAGCTTCAGGGCATGGCTGAAAGTACGACAACCCAAATGTGAAAAACCTTGACGACTAATCCGAAAAAGCGTGAACCATTGATGAATGCTTTAACTCTTGCTTTCTCAATGCGCCCTTAGCTTGTCTCGGTTGAGGCTAGTTAACATCCAGGAATGGGCAAATGCCGAAAGACTTAACCAAGGCCCAGTTTCACAGAGCCATCACTAACGTAACGATGTCGTTATTAATAGTTAAGTGAATGTAATAACGACGTCGTTAACTTCGCGACGGCTTTGTGAAACCGGCCCCTGGCTAATTCGGAAAGAAACAGTAATTCCTTAAAGCGAGTTACATATTGTCAACTAAATCCCACACTCGAACCACTCCTAATTCCTCAAAAAACCTTCGAATTACGCATTGAATAGATTTCACCCGACTGCGTTTACAATCACATCGTCTGAAAATTGAAACAAGACGGTGGAGCCGCTAACCAAAAGAACAAACTTATTCCCATGTGGATCCATACAAACGGAAGATTATACATTAATGAGCTGTCTTCAAACTAATCACTTGAAAAGACATTTTGATGTAGACTTCGAATCACTAACTTTAATACTCTCTTGCAACAAAGCCTTTAAAATTTGTTTTCTTTTTTTGAATGTGTTTGAACAGTGAGGTATACATTTAAGTTAAATTTATTTATGTGTGAATTAATAGTTTAATAGTGAAACTGTACCTAATGATAAACGATTAATTTCTCAAATAATAATATAAATAAACTCAAGATTACAGGGGGTTTGAACACAGGACTATTTCGACACAAACATTTTGGACACAGAACACTTTGCACACGTTAGTTATTTAGACACAGGCAGTTGGACACATAAGTCATTTGGACACAAGGTAATTTCACAAATTTGGACACTTAGGTTATTTGGACACGTGGGTTGTTTGGACACATAGGCCATTTAGACACCAGATGCTTTGCATACATAGAACATTTGGATATTGTGCACTTAGGGCACGTATAGAAGTAAGGTGTAGGTTGACCGTTTGCAAACAGATTGGACACAAAGGTAATTTGGAGGTATAGTTTGAACACAATCTATTTGGACGACAAGTCACAATCATTTACATTATGTAATTTTGGGCACGCAAGTCCCTTACATACAGCTTATTGTGACACGTAAGCATTTTGGAGATACATAAGTGATCTTGAAAGTCGGATGTGACTGATAGGTACGGTGACTGTGATAGATACGGCGCGATTTCTTGCTGCACTTTTTTCACGCTAATAAAACTGAGAAACGGTACTGTGTGATAAATCTTTATAGATTAAAATGTTCAGGTGTTCATTAATAAAATAAATTTTGATAAAACGATAAAACGATATTGGAAGAGAAGTTTTTGCCGGAAGTTTTTTGTTTACAAATTATTAAATGGGCAATAAAAAAACTTTTTAGTTCGTACACCGCAAGTATCACTATGTACGAATTTCGGCATTCTCGCTATAGTTACAGTCGCTGATAACAGCAAGCACAGCTTCGACGATGTGCATGGCTACTCTGATGAGTTATATATGTTTGTAATTACAAAAATATCAGCTTACTTATTCAGTGAAAAAAAATCTACGAAACTACCGAATTCGTTAGTGTGCGAAGAAAGTTGTAACGTGTTTTGGAAAAGAAACAATGGCAAATGTTTCAAAACATTTTAATGTTTTTTAACACTTTACACACTGTTATTTCAATCGATTTGATTACCGACTTTAACTGCTTACAAAAAAGTCAACGTACGTTCCACGCGCCCAGTGAAGAACGTGGCTTCTGCGCCAAAACCAACAAGGAGATAAGCGCGTTCTCAACAATTAAATGAAGCCATTAATCACCCAGAATCCTGAACGTTCAATCACCCCGCGTTTACTAAGCTCTTGCTAGACTGTGCTACACAGAAGCTTGTTGCAAAGATTCGATACACGTGTGAGCTTCATTTCGTATCTTGTACGACGTTATTTACATGCTTCTCGAAATTTCCCTTCACCTTGCAAAATTTCAAGAAAATCTCCAAGACTATCTCAAGACTAATTTTACTTCTTTGACTGATGCAAGTGGTATACTGATTCTAGTAAACTAATAAATCACTTCATGTGACCATGCTTGAATTATATGGAAATTCACTTAGTCATTGATAACTGTCTCAATTTAGGTACTCATTTCAACAAGATTCCTTACAAAAGACATTTTACACGCCTGTACAATGCGTTTCGCAATATTAGTAGTTAGGGCAAATCCTAAAGTAATAGACCTGGGCGTGGGGAGGGTATGCTAAAGTTTTCTCGATTGATTCCTACGCAATTTTTCCTGTAGAATCGAACAAGTAAATGGGCCAATTCGTATTCGTATTCATATTTAATGCACAGCCAGTCTTCAAAATGTGTGCAAATTTCGTAGTCATTTATATAGATTCAGTTACCATGGCTCTATATTTAACAAATACCATTACTACGTTTACTCTCTGCAACCGTATCTATAAAGTTGCATAGATTATGAAAATACCAACAAATGCGGTTTCCAGTAATATAAAATGTTGCCAGAGTGTCCATAAAATCAATTTAAGTCGATGTTTCTTTAATTGTATCTTATGTGTCTCCCCTAAAAATAAAATAAGCTCAGGGGTGTTTGGTATCTTGTATAATTAATGAACTAAGTTGCATATTCTAATGTCGACACAAATTGTATGTGGTGTTTTGCTTTGCGTATGTCTCACTGTAATGCATGAATCTGATAGCACTTACTATTGTTGCAAAAGCATCAACGTTTTCTGCAAAATTCATTTCTTCTCAGAAAAGTATTCTGTATTAATAAAATTTACAGTTATTAAGATAATAACGACTATTCTAATGTACTGCAGCTAAAATGCTTTTAAAAGTACGAGCAAGGCTCTGCTGAGCTTGCCATCTTTAACATAAAAACGTTTAACGCCCTATATAGTCTCACAATTATTTATTTATTTCAGGAGCATTCACCCTAAAGTTCCTCATCAGGTGAAAAAATTGCTGATAAAATGTTAAAACAGTGTGTACCAGTCAGTGTGAAAGTAGAACATTAAAAGCAAAAATAGTAGCCAAACAGCATTTATTTAGTTATAATATGCAAATTATCTAATTATAAATACATTTTAAATTCATTCATTACAAAATATACATATACGCTATAGACAAATGTTTTCTGCACACACCCATGCATCATTTGAAAGCAGTTAAGCTGAAATTAAAGCAAATTATCTTAATCCTGTACTTTTCAATAAATTTTCGTAAGTAAGGCAACATGCACATTTATTTTTTCGAAAATATTAATATTATAATATAATATTAATTTTGCAGTAGAAGTTCAGGCTTTGAAATAATAGTAACAGTATCTATTATACTGCATTGAGATGTACCCAAAGCAAATCCCGACACATAAGGTGTATGCGACATATTGTCAAAATAAGCAAACCAGCTCATTAACTACGAAAAAAATAAAATGGCCCTGAGCTTTATGATCTCGGGGGGAACGCACAAAGTACAATTAAAAAACTGATTTACATTGATTTTATGGACACTCTCGCAACATTTTATATTACTGGAAACTGCATTTGCTGATATTTTCATAACAAATATATGCAAATTTCTATGTATACGATTGCACAAAGTAAACATACACACGATATTTAATAAATATACCACCATGGTCCATGGTAACCAAATATATTAATCTTACATAAAAGACAATGAAATTTATATAAATTACGGCCCATATTGTATTTTTCTCAGTTATGCTTTCCTGAGTTCATCAACCTACGTTAAATGCTTGACGTCTCGTGATCAATAAAACAGGCTTTTTAAGAATTTGGAATATTTAGGACTAAAAAACAACGTGATCAATTAATAAGCAGCTGTACGTGACATGAATAAGCTGCCTGGTTTCATTAACGCCTATAGGTTACACAAAATCATACGCAGGTTCACCGGATTTCCACCCCCATACGATAACGGGTGAATAAACACAGAAGTCAGTGGGAACTAGAATATGTGATGCAGGTGCATGAATTTAGAAGCGATGGAATCATGTGTGCGTCAAAGTCACTCGGAAGTAATTCATTTGTCTATAATGCGTGGTTTGAATCGCAACGGTAGTAACATTTTGACCATTTTTTCTAAAAGGCGAAAAAAAGTTGCATAAGCTGTCTTCCCTTTACTTGTGTGAATGTAGAAGCGATGGAATAATTCTAATGTATGCAATCTACGGCAGAGTCAAACTCAGAAGTAATTCGTTTGCCTATAATGCGTGGTTTGAATCGTAAGGGTAGTAGGGATTTTTGTTCATTTGTTTATGAAACACGAAACATAGGCTGTCTTCCTCTCAAATCAAATCAGAGTTAATAGGGAAGACAAGGCGGGGAGGTAGACCGCAATATGCAATAATACATATGCATCTATACATAATATCACTGTACTGTTCGCAAAATCAAGAGACTAATGCTTACATGTGAATGGGAAAGATTGAAACATATTACTTGCTGACATTGCAATCTTCTAGATATAAGATTTGTGGCAAACAGCAGAAAAGACAACCCTCATTCGTTACCACCTTGCTGTAAAAGAGCAAAGTGACTCATAGCTATAACATTATTATCTTTACTATATATATAGCAGTGAAAACAACTTCAAATCTACCTCTATACTAAAATGGCCAAGCCTAACAAGTCTGCCTCCACACGAGTTACGCAGTGTTACTTTCACTAAGTGCCCACATCGGATCTGTTCAAACGATTAGGGCATACGATATCCGAAATGTGCCAGTCACTTTACATGCGATTCATTCTGCGAAGGTGGAACTACCGCAACTCCTTATTAATAAACATATCAATAAAAACTGCTCATGCATAACTTGCGCGTATTTCGCAACATTTGTCGCCCGACGAACGAAAACTGCCGGGTCATTCTAACGTACCGCATCTTCAATGGCACAGCTATCGCATGCACTGTATACAAGCACTTAGCTGCCGAAAGAGTAAGATGAAGTAAACACAAGAAAAAAAAATTCACATAAAATTAATGTTGAAAATAGCACTAGCAAAAGATAAAAAAGTAACAATACAATTGTAAAACAAGATAGCAAAAGAGACAACTGTAATAAATCACTAATAACGACAAAGGCAAAAAGACAACAGTAAAAAACAAAGATGAATAAGGCAATGGCTACACAGCAGAAATAAAAAAAATGGACAAGTTACAGGAAGATAGGTGTACTCCTATTTTTATTCAATGGTTGTCTTGTATACTATTGTCCGAAAGCTCCCCTACCCTATTACTGGCTTTACGTAATTTAGACTTATTTACCTTTGTCTTTTTTAATGACCCATTTTTACATTTCTTTTTTTTACATAAATCGTATCCTTAACTAACTTATCACCATTACGACGGCCTTTTCATCTATTGATTTTTAAACCTTCGTCTTTGTTTTGGATGTCTTTTTTGTTTTCGTCATCATACCCCGTGCATGTATTTCGTTATCACAGTACGACTTTAGTACGCATCTAGCGCAATCACAATGAATAATACATGACAAACAGAAAAGTGATTTCTCTAAAAACTTGTTTAAAAGCGTGCTCATAATCATGTATGGGTCACACATACATTTAGGATATGAATTAGGTATATTCCATGAGTATAGTAACGTACTGGATTTATAATTATAATTAACTTAGTGCTTCATTGGACCTCGTGGCCCTATGCTTATGTTTCTTGCGACAATACTGGGCATTTACTGACAAAAGCTTGGAGAAAGAAAAGTATAAAAAAACTCGGCTGATTTGAAAAAAGTCAGCGAGTATAATAACCGCAACAGCAACACGACAATAAAAGAATCTGTTCCATACACACCCGTAACGAAAATTTCTGGTACAGGCCAAATAACCGAGCCCATACAACCCACACATGAAGCGTAGCTACAACAAAATGAACAAATGCTAATCTACATTATAACCCGAGTAGATTTAATCAACAAAGAGATATGGCGTAACAAGTTTCTTCGCGTAAAGACAATAGGCGATTAAGTTCATAGCTATTATCGGCGTGTGCTCAATTACAGGGCACACTCAGGAAGTGAACTCACTTTCGTAATCCCATTAGCATAACAGCTAACATAAATAACAAACGATATGACGATTAAATGACGCAGCCCTATAATCAAATGGATTAGCCTAATTTATACAATTTCAAAAAGTCCCATAGCTAATGATTTTGTATGACAAATACTGTCAAATAATCACTCAAAGGTATTCATAGTATAGTGTAAGCGGGTGTATGTCTTTATAATTAACTACATCGCTACTTATTAAGCATTTTGCACCATTAATAATGGTAGTTGTCAATACTGTAAGTTGGCAAAAGAGAACTATAGAGGACATCATTATATAAGTTTTCGTGCAGACCTTAAGCATACACAAATTGTATCGCTTTGTTCAAATAGCACAGAGATCAGCTCGCATGTACAGTTTTATCGCACATTTTCACACGCTCTAATCTGTTAAGTCAAAGTTCAGTTTGCTAGCTGTTTTTATCCACTCGTTCTTAAAGAAAATGTTCTTTTCCTAAGTAGCACAACAATAAACCACTTCAAACGAAAAAGCACAAAGACAACATGCAATAGTGAGGCTAACAGTAAACTTACTGTGAAGTTGCACAGCTCCAAAAACTTGACGGGAAAATTACACTAAACAAATAACATCAAATGAGACGCCGCCGCATATAATACAAATCACGTAAAAAGATCATTCAGAGCGGTCTTGAACTATTCAACTTCCCGGATTGATGGTTCTAAGCAGACTAAATATACCCGCCTGTATACTTTATATTATTTCACTGACACGAAAAAGCAATTTTTAGGTTTAAACAGTGGCAAAGAACCTGTTTGCAGTCAACGCTGCTTGACAAAAACCCTGTAGCAAAAGCTATATCCAAACTCAAGCCATCTAAAATTCTCTCACGTGGAACTGACCATAAATGTCTAGTAAAGAGTATAATAGGAGTTGATAAATCTTGATTACAAATGGATGCCGCTCCACCTTCCGTGCAATGTCTCGCCGCTTCCTGCCACAAGGAAACTCAGTTTATTATCAACAAATGGCAGTCATATATACACAAATTGTGGAAAAAAGCTCAAGATAAAACCCAGAAGCAAAGTAAACATGGCGGGCATTGCTGTGAAAGCACATTTTTGCTTCAGCATTAGATGCAAGCTTTCGTTTTTCTCGGCAACATTTCACCATCCGGAAATCATCATGTATATTTCAACAAACCAAAGTTCTAGAAAAATATATACTGAGTATACTCACAAAAGAACAAACATTCCGTGAACGTTGAAAATATGAACCAGATTTCTCTCATCGAAATTTTCAATCAAGACACGTGCTGAGTATCAAATACTGCATAGCTGGATATAAATAAGATGCTTAATTCGCCTAAGAAAGCAAACTGGCAAGCATAATATCGTTGTGTAAGCATTTGGGTGGAATCTGCCTAATATTAAAATCCTCACAGAAAATTTCCAACAGTCATGAATAAAATAATGACCAAGTTCTGCTCAGTACTTGCTAAACTGTCAGTCCACAAAAGAGATCACATTTGGAAGTGATTACAGAAGGGCAGTTTAGCATGATAGTGGCAAGTACTCAAAACATGCGTTAAAAAGTGTTAAAGGCAGAAACGATGAAAATCAAAGCATTCAAAAAGCAGCACCACAGAACAAACACTCGAAAGACGAGGAAAATCTTGATAAAACTTACGAACTGTAGACGTGTGCTTCAAAGCGATTGCCACTCTAACTAAGCCATTCGAAGTATTTTCTCGAACTTTTCTTTTCACTTTCGAGTTTCACTTCGCAAACTATTACAAGACTGATGTTGGAGCCACCGAGAAAGTATATGGGAAAACTACACCGTTCAACTAAAAGCCAACCCAATTATGTTAGCGCGCAAGCATGACCTGGTGTAAACATACCGAAAGATTCTCAATTGACTTTTGTTATTCTATTTCGAAGAGAATCAACATTTCTACATACATTTCTCACTGGATGGTTGTTTTTCTTAGCGACAAAGCCAAAACTCAGTCCGCATTTACACGCAGACTGGGCCAATAGAATCCTAACGATTCAAAGATATTTTCCTGGTTTCATTCTAAACCGTGCCTTTATTCACCAAGTTCACGACTCACCCATCAAGTGCCACTAATTCCCAATATTTGCATTTGTTGAATATTTTTGTTTTGGCTACATTACAAGTTTTTGTGTTTTTAGGACGTAAACTAAAGCTTGCGAAGTTAAACATCGTAAGCTTAATTACATTGCTTATGCATATAATTGTAACAAGGCTGCCCAGTGCCCGCAGGATTTAGAAAAATTAAAAGTTTGATATGTCTCCCATACACGTGGTTTTAAATGCTTATATATAATACGCATATATCAGTCATGCTCATTACCGCCTATTTGTTTCTGAATGCAGATTAATTATTAAGTAAGCGTATGCACCTGGCGAACTAGTCGACCACTCAATTGCTTCATCTGCAAATAAAATGTAACAGCTCCTACTTGGAGGACAAAAAATTTATTGCCAGTATTTTGTTATACAACTTAAAGTCAACTCATGTTACAAGAGATCATAATTTGCCTGATGTTCTGATTCTCATCAGAACAAGCTGTCTGATGAGAATAAAGCGCCACAGAGTAGGAGGCGCCGCAATGTGTGTTTATTTCAGACAGTGCGCAGAATGTTATTAAAATAATGATATAACGCGGGAATACTTATTATGCTAACACAATGAATATTCTTTCAGACAGCAACAAACCAAAAAAGTGTTTCAAATTTAAACTATTTAAGAAAGTAATCATTGACATTTGAAACGCAAAAGGACGGGGGTGTTTTTAAATACGAACATTTTATAATAAAAAATATTGACACTTATGACAGAAGGGCAAACAAGTCTCAAACAGCATCATCAGATAGGCTATGTACGTGAAGTCCAAAAACGATTAAATTTTTTTGTTTTGTTTTTTGTTTGTGGTTTGTGTGGGGTGTTTTGGTGGTTTTTTGTTTTTGTTTTGTGTTGTTTGTTGTTGGTTGGTTTTTGTTGTTTTTGTTTGGTTTGTTTTTGGTTTTGTTTGGTTGTTCCGAGTCTTCGTCTGAAAGCAACACTGGTGGTCCAGACTCTTCCAACAATTTCAGCAGAAGTTTGAAGACAGAGTTTTAATACCAAATACCAACTTGCTATGCGCATTTAATCTTCCGTTCCAGACAATGACAAAATCCACCTGCATTGCCGGCACAATGTCTGGGACTATGTTTGCCAACAACCATCTGGGCGTGTGGACCAAAGATGAACCTCAAAGACGACCACGACACACAAACAAAGACAGGTTTGCTAGACTTGATATTAATATCCCTAATCATAATAAATTAGTAATATTGCAATTTCCTCAGTTAGAACAAGAGTAATTATAGGCATATATATTGTAGCCAGACTGTCTGCAGACTGTGTGCTTTTGAATCTGCCAAAGCTTTTGTTTCATATCGACCCTTCTGGACGGGTAGAAACACAGAGAGAAGCGCAGCCCAACATTATACACAATTTTATAGCTGGACGAACAAAGGGACCTTACACAGAATGCAAACATGAACATTGAAGACTTTTGCCTATAAACACCGACTGCTTTGTACCAATTGTATTTATACAGTCACAGCACCTGAATTTGTTGCAAGTCAGCTAGTATTAATATTTGCCCTGCAGCGTCAAACATCATCAAGTGGAACTAATCGGATGGGCGTTTATTATTGTCATCGTCTCTGTAGTCTGCTAATGATGCTGCTGATCGAGAGCTTGGCTGCTTATGATGGCTACGGATCCTAAAGCCTGCAGCTATGATCAATTATGAATATTCATATTAGACGCGTTGTTTTTGTTAAAGAGTGAATATTCTGTCTGAACAGTCACGAGGAAGAGGAAGATAGAGAACTTATAAAATGCCTTGCATCACCTGAATACATAACAAACGTTTTTTTAATAAAGCACAAGCATAATCTTGTGGTATAACCGAAAATTAAGAAAGTTTGAATGAACTTCGCCATTGCTATTCGATATCTGATTTAGTTTCAACATTTAGGATATTTTCTAACAAATGGCCACACCCAAAAAGGCGTGCAAATGATGTTAGCCATTGAATTTATTTGTTTGACCAGAAAAGCTAAAATTGATGTTAAAGATAAGGAACGAAAATGATTTTATCTCGTTTTGGCTGCCTGCTGACACATGTTTTCAGCCGCTAATATGTTCAACTACACTGACCACTGAATAGTCATGGAACTTACTTAACCGTGTAAGACTAATATGCTTAGTGTTATATCTGCGGACAGAAACGCCTAATATCAATAAACAGAATTCGATGAATGACCCAAGTGTGAAGATAAATGACCTTCTCTACACTTGCTTCACATCGGGAAAGCTGCAGGATTCTCACTAAACAGTTAACAGATAAACGTCAAACACCCTTCCATGCAATGCTAATCCATATATTTAAATCCGCCCCTAGATGATTGGCTATCCACGCAGTCAAAATAATAAAAGTGAAAGTACACTTGTCATTGAAGCTGTTAAAATCTTGTAAAACAATCAAAATGACACTAGTTATTTGCCAGCAAAACAGTAAAGAGGGTGATCGCTGGTCAGTGGACCAGATGGATTTCATTGGTTAGGACACAAAGGCTGCCCTAAATACGCTAGTGCCATGGTGAGAAGCAAATAAAATGCGAAGGGAATGCCCTTTGAAGTTGCCTATGTAAATAACCTATAGACACACAACACATGATGTATAAATTTCGTGTGAAAAAAGAACGTTTTAAAAAAAAACAAAATATGAATTACATTATAAAATAAGCAAAAACTTAATTACCTAATTAATCCATTCAGCAAAACTTTATAATTTACGTCAATTGACAAGGGACTATAGGTACATTTTTGCAAACTAACTTGCCACACATATATTACTTCTAAAGATTAAGTTTTAAAGTGTTAACAATAAGTTAAAAATTCTGCAATGTAAATTGGCAATTCATTTTGCCGTTTTGTTACACCTTGCCCATTCTAAAGTTACGCAACCCAAAAAGGCCCTTGCGGCCCAGAAACTAGGAATTCCATGAAAGAATAACACACAAATTAACACTAATTTAAGAATCTGTACTGATTACAGAATCCATTTTGCTGTGTGTACCTCATAAATTTTGAATGATAAGAAGTCATCCGTTTAGCATAGGTGACCGCTGACTGCTGTATCTGCTAACAAAAAAAGCAACTACCGACTAGAGTCGTCCATAGAAAAATGCAAAAAGACACCAACAAAAGATTTGTTGCCATTACACATCAGCATAATACAACACTGATGAACTGGAACTCAAATCGAAAAGCCATTGCAGAAAACCATCAAGTTAAGAAGGTAGCACAAGTATTACTCATCGCTGTCTTCAGTCACAAAACACTTCAGGCAGGTAATTCAAATAGAGGGGAGTGGTAATTTAAGCAACTCAAATCATGGGCCAGCAGCAAGGACAGCTCTAAATTGCTACAAACACGCTTTTAAGAGGATGCCGGATGACTATCTTATACAGAGACTTCTATGTTAAATAATCGGGCCAGAATCACGTCTGTGTTCTTATACCCCCCGTTATTTGAAGTTCAAAATCATAAAGATGCGCAAGACCTCACGTACAAAAAGGGGGATCATAAGAAGTTTAATCATTTCATACATTAAGTTGACAGCTTGCCCACAACATGGGTTTGGCCCCAAACAAACCAGTGCTAAAAACAAACATGTCCAGCGCATTAAACTATGCGTTAGGCGTTCGATCGAACATGTGCAATCGAAATGAAATGAGATGATTATAACATAATCACTATATGTACATGGTTTAATATTAATAATATATTGTTGTTATACTAGCTTTAATCAGCTGTTACATATCATTTGAGAAATATGAACATTATTATTAATAATGTAACGTTAGTGCATTCGCTGATCATCATCGATTAATCGTTTATCAAAAAATTTATTGAGATCTACATCAATATTAACGAATGCTACCAAATAATTTTGGCTCGAATTAAAACAAATGGAAACACAGCAGGCTTAATCGTGGCCACAAGCGTTTTTACTCGCGATCCTTACAACACACACATGCACGCACTCACGCACGCACGCGTGCGCGCGCACACACACATATAAAACAGACGTTCTCAAAAATTCCTTCCAAAACTATGGGAAAGAGTCTTGAAGTATTTCTGCTCACTTTTGTTGAGTTTTCAGGCTGAACAACAAATAGGTATTTGCAAACAGCGGGACTGGTCAGCCAAGAATTAATATCGCCTTACTGTATGCTGAACAAGCAATTCAGACAACAATCAATTGGCTTTGTCAAGGATTTCTTCTGCGCAAGATGATGCACGGCGTTAAACACGATTAAAGGTGTGTACGTACACATGCACGCACATTTGTAGGGACAGAATATTTCACGTAGATGAATATTTCGCGACAGTGTATTTCATGTAGAAGATCTGGCAGGTACATTTGGCGACAGTTGACGTCATCGGGTAGGGTGATGTCTAGTGCCCCTCTTGTGTTAGCACCAGGTGAAACTGCAGAAGGACGGTCTTCCAGACATATGTATTTCATTCGCCTACCTACTTCTGACACGCATATTTCCGCCGTTTTCCGGCGTATGTGTTAACTGTGTATATGCCCTAAAACGTGGAGTATTACTAATACTAGGGAGTTGTAATCGCAGTCCTGCTAATATAAACTGCGTGGTATTGTTGTGAATTTACGCAAACTTTTACGAACTAAAAAAACTAAATCCTCCAGTAAACTCTCATGTAATATGTGTGTAGGTGCGGCCACATTTTTATAAAACCATCAGACTCAAAGTTTTATTAACTTCGGTTTACAGCAAAAATCTCAGTATAGTAAGAATATACTGAACAGCTCATTAACATTAAAGCGACAACTTCTTAGCAACGCAAATGTAGAAAATACTTATTAATTTAATGGAAGTACACATTCGACCATTCATACACATTCAAGTACATATTCAACCATGAGTTCATGACCTAAATTTCAAAACATAAAACGAAAAAATACGGTCACAAGTTTGTAGATAAAAATTTCATTTAGTAGTAATTGTTAGTTAACATAATTAATGTTGATATACCTTTTCGATTTTGGTACCTGTCACACGCCAATTCCTAAGTCGAATTCACACACAGCTTGCAGTTGAAGATGGTCTTAAAATACAGTACTGATACAATAGTCAGTGGTGTGACACATTATATATCAAGTAACTGTAAAACTATTGACAGGCAGCTATTATAAGTGCCACTCTAGTGCATTCATCTCAATTTCTAATCGTAAATTGCGCAATAATGATGGAACAAACGGACAACGGTCCAAACCGATGCCTCGGGTAAGCTGATTTGAAATTAAGCGTTATGCTAGTCAGCACCCAAGTAAAAGCTTAAACTTGGTAAATATTCCAGCTGGTGAACATAGTGGAGACGATGAATATGGCGCACTAAGATTAACAGTAGATCAAAGCTACCGCGCCATTTATACGATCACCAACAGTACAGTCATATGCAGCCATGGTTAATAACCTAAGGCGAATTTTATACTTATCTTAAAGTAGAAAATCGGATGACTCCAAGTTGTAAAAGCGACGACAGGAAATCGTAACAACGCGTTAATAAACATTACTTGAAAGATGAAACTCTTTATGTATAGAGGCTGAGAAAGAAAGAACAGTTTTGATGGAAATTCACCGTCTTCTACCCTTTCTCAACCTTAGGATTCTGCATTGGAAGGCAATCACATAACGTGGTTTTATTGACCTCTTCCTCGAAGTTCAAATTCACGATGAAGCAAGGAAAAAAGTATTTACTACCAATGATCGATTAAAAAATAAATGACAAATTGTCACTATGAGAGAAAGTACTCCAGACAGCAAAATGTACATCCCATGACGTGATGCAGCAGTAAACAAACCATTTTTGCCTGAATAAAAATAACGCTGTTTTGTTGCATACTGTAGAGTGCGATAAAATACTTACGGACGTAATTGAACGGTCTCACAGACTCACACCGAAGTACAGATTGACAAACGTCGGTTTTCTTGCCTATATGGGTTAGCTCTCTTCAGATGAATTATTAAAAATAAAAGGCAACGCGGTACATTGATGAAACGAGAAACTTTGACAAAATATTTACAAATGTAATGTATTACAACGACCGAATACAAAACGTTAGTTAATTCAAAATATCAACTTTCATATACTGTATACAACTAGATGTATACAATTATAATCACTATTGAAGAATGTAAAAGTTGATTGTATCATTTGAGAGATAGATGTAAAAGTTCTTTTACAAAGGTCTATTATAGACGGAGGCTATACTTCTTGTTTTCATTTTTAAAGAATGAAATTTAATAAAAAGCGGTTGCAACTGTCATCGGCTTAAATAATAGCTTATAGTTTCGAATTAACGCGATGAAACTGCTGCAAACAAAAAAATTAAAAAATAAGTGTATCAATAAGTATCTGTATCTTCGGAATAAAAATGTTGACGATAAATT
This sequence comes from Tubiluchus corallicola, assembly GCA_030141605.1. Lineage (NCBI taxonomy): Eukaryota > Metazoa > Priapulida > Priapulimorpha > Priapulimorphida > Tubiluchidae > Tubiluchus > Tubiluchus corallicola. The sequence continues at coordinate 514,264 of JAQGDQ010000127.1, forward strand.
GAGGACGACTTGAAACTGAAGAGGCAATAAATAAATTAACATGCGTATTCTCCACCTGAAGTAAACCCATGAGGATGGGAAACTGAAGGAATCGACATTACGACAGCTCAAAAAAACATTAACCACACAAACAGTAAAGTTCAGTACAGAGGTAGCTCACCTTGCAACATCGTTTGACCTACTAAAACTATTTTTGAAAGCTTAACCTGACAAAAACGCCCAGCAGCAGTGAAATGCCACGTGAACTCCAACTTACTTCGGTGAGAATTTTTTCTCAACAACTAATGCTTACATTCGGCAGGAGCCAAGTGAAGGAAGACGACTAAAGTGGCTAGTTGGAACTGAGTGTATCATTGCGCGGGCGAATGTCGCATAATTATGTACTGAGTGAAACAGCCTGGGTAATACATAGATCACAGAACGTCAACCAAACAGTGGTGGTCCACCTCGCAATTTCCATTCAGACCCGCTGTATTTTTGCTATAACTACTTTTCAATTGCTGGCGCCTAGACTTACTCGCAAGCTCAACGACATTTACATGTGAAGCGCATAATACACAGAGAAAGTGTGTATTCATGATTGTTTTTACTTATTAAATTCATTAAACAGCAATGAAAGAGAGTATAACATGTGAAGTGTTTTGCCTGGGGCATATGTAATATGAATGTTCGGTACCCATCATTCAGCAACATGAATAGTTCAACAAATTCAAAATTAATAAAAATCCTGCTGTCTGCTCAAAGTTTACCCATTTTGTTATTGTTTTATTGTTATACTGCTGGTTACATGTGGAAATGCGGCGTGCTACATCAAAACTTAACGCAGTGGAATAATATATTTGATCATATTTCAGATATTATACTGTACAGCATAACATAAGATTTCGTTCGTTGCGTATGGCTATATAAATAAACACTAGTCTGTACATTTTGCAATTATGAGTACAATGTGATTATAATATGAGTACAATCCCATAATACTGAAATAACTTGAGTTGACTTAAGCGAATTAACTAACGTTAAGTAATATTTAAAATACTCAGAAGGGAAATTAAAGGTCTTACGATGCAGACAATTAAAAGTAAAATGCTAAATGTTGCACAATTCCTCCTGGAATGCAAGCAAAAGAAAATCTCATATATCCAGTGAACAGACTAACTGGCCAGCCTCTCAAAACTCAATAAATTACAATTCATTGGCGAGCATCACGTAGACGAGCATTGTCATTAAACCTGTAAATGTTGGCACATCAAATTTGTAAGAATTGGGTCAAATAAAAAGTCCTGCTGTGATTCCGATTTACGACATAACCTCTAGAAAAATGAATTGCATTGAAAGCGATTAAATGAATCAACTTGGCTCGAATAGACACAAAATTACAGGATTTGTTATGCTATAAGAGATACAGTAAATCCATATTATTGAAATTAAATACTAACGAAATGAGGACACTACAAAGCAGTATAAAGCAGTTTCAGCCAACTAGCACCTTTATCAAATTTACTTGAGTTTTATGACACAATTTGCCAATTTTGTCTTACATTGATTTTGTTTTTGCTAAATTACAAATATTTTTAATTAATTAATTAGTATCATTTAATAAAAATTTATGCAACACTAAAAAAACCTAACAACAAAGACAATTATCCCAAAGTGACAGAAATAGAAGGCATAGTAAATAAAACACAAATAATTATAAAATATTATATTACAAATACAGTTACCAAAAGTATAACATAAATATGGGGTATCTTCCTCTTCTATTTAAAATGGGTTACCTGTGTGAGATTTCGTAATTTCAACCAGAACGAGATTTCACATAAGGCCAGGACAAACTGATATTACAGAATTTGTAATACGCAGGCTGAGGAACGTAATATAAAGTACTTTGTACAAACCAGATCGGATTCAAATTTCAGATTGAACCACTCTGAAGTAATATATACCCTGGTCCAGATATAGCTTTGTGACTAGTAACAGCTTTATACTGCCGAATATAAACTCTTGATCAGACAAGTCACAATACTTTCTATACATAATCAGACGCGGCTAATTATTAACATGATCCCATTAGAAGTTTTTTCAATTGAAAAAGTCATCATTCTCGCTAATAACACAATCTTGAAAATTATTGCTGGAATTAGCATTATCAAAGAACTGGATTATAGGACTCAACTCTTTCCCAACTAAGTCGATTAATATTTAAAATACATAACTCTGTGCAAACTATTTTAATCTAAAAGCCAACAGTATCTAGATATGACTAGGATCTAAGTCCTCAAATCAGGACACTGTTCCGGCCCACCTCAATTTCACATTTTGAGTTTATAGGCCCACAATCCCAGATTTGTAGGCATGTACTCATTTACTGTTGAATGCTGATACAACAATGTTTTTGCCAAGTCATAAAATTCTAAACTTCACAAATCAGTTAAGTCAAGTCCACATATGGAAAATTTTATTTTCAAATTTATGTTATTTACCCTGGATCTTTTCTTCAGTCTTTCTAACAACTTGGCTGCAGGATAAAGGAACTGCTTGCAGAATCCTATGGTGTTGCCCTCGAAATCGTTGTTAAGCAAGTGCTGCAAACAGGCAGTAATTGTAGCTAAAGCTGGAGCCGAATACAGAGGTCCCAGGACACGCTGGGCGTGACTGTTCAAGTCAGATGCCTAAAAAACAAAAAGAAACGGTTATATGCTACCAAATATTAATGCTTAAATCATATATTTAAAAATGCAAACTTTACAGTTTATTTACTTTTACAACTCAAGATAATACTGCCGTATTGTAGGCTATTCCTAATCCTACACTAACAGCTGTCAATCTCCATGGACAACATTGAAAATTGACAGAATTTCTGGAACCTTCCCCTATGGCGCAGGCTACCAAGGGAAAGGAATAAAGATGAAACGAGTCTAAACATAACATGTCACCATATAACAGAAATGACGAAATAACATACGTACACGTCGTACATGGCCTGGTCTGGTAATAACATCAAAGTTTTACATGCATTATCAAATTAAGCCCAAAGAGCACGCCTTGTTTCCAAAAAGAGCAAAGCCATAGATTCAACTTTCTTCTACTTTTCAGTGAGTCATACAATGTACGATTGCACTGTATCGCCTTTAACAAAAGCTTTGCAACTTAAGGCCTCGAATGCTACAAGGGTGAAAAAACAGCGTGTCATGTGAGCCACAGAGAAAACAGAGATGTACAAATGATAACTACAATATCTTACCGTGAGACCTGTCATTATTCACATGTAAAACTTAGCTGATGTCCAAAAGATTAACAACATTCTGCGCGTAGGCGCAATCGCTAAATCACCCCTGACCCAACAAAAGCACAAAGAAAGGCATTCCTATCCAAAAATTTCTACAACCACCTGCATGAGTCATTAATTCCCAAACAGGAAAGGCCTTAGGCTACAAATAAAACTCATGCAGAAGATAAAAAGTTACGGTTGCCATGGAAATATGGAGGTTAATTTGGTAGGCCGAGTTTCTCATCAATCCTATTAATTCCTGACACCATCATCTGATTCAAATAGGGACAAAATAAGATGAACAGAAATAAAAAGTTGGAAGTCACGCACGTTAAAACAAGAACTTATATAAAAGAAGAAAAATACATGATCTTTTCTTTCCTCTTTTTTAAATGCTATACACATGTACTTCATGTGATATACTCAAACACCCAAACTGATACACTCAGAGTCTTAATGTTTATATCGTCTCACAAAGACTCGCCTCACACTACAAATAGATGTAATCACTTGACGGGGCTTCCTGACATTACATTCAAATCTGAGCTTTCGTTAATCTTTCATGTAAGGAAGTTGTGTTAATTCCGAGATGTAAATAAATACCACAGTTGTCCCTCGACTTTTCTGGGTATTAATATCAGATTTACGGAATTCGGAAGGAAGCGATAATATAGTAAGCAGTAACCTGTTTAACAATACAAGAGTTTGGACAACTATTTTTAAAAAAACGAAAAAATGATCTGTCATTAGTAAAATAATGTTATCTCGTTAGACAGTTCACTACACAGTACACATCCGTATTCATATTCTAGGCAAGTGGATCTTTCTATATCGTGATCAGTTTATTTAGTACTGGGAATCATTAACTTGGGCCGTTGGGCGGACGGCTGGCCGCATTTTCTCTCGAAGCCATCGATATTGTCACATTGCTATACATAAACAATGGCTTTTTCAGGCTGGCGTAAATAATACGTATGGATAAACGATAAAGAGACAAAGTGCCGGTGAGTATTGAATGGCTTCAGGCGGAGCACTCAAAGAGCATTCGTTATGCTACAAAGCAGCTGAATGTCACTGAAGATAAACGGTTACTTCAGAGACTGACAGTTACTGTACTAATCCATTGAATACTATAGTAAGATCCAGCTAATAAACGAGTGTAAATGTATTTCTAGATCTAGTTTTATGACGTTCAGAATTTCTGCCTGAATTAAATTAAGTTTAGTCATAATTTGAGGAGCAACTGGGGATGTTATTAACATAATTATGATATTATTTCACGCTCAGTCAAGCCTTAAGGTAAATAGGAGACTCAGGAGAATTAAACTTAAATTGCACAGGGATTGACAGAGACGTGTTCGCCATTGCTTCCAATAAAGCCTAAATTCAGCAGCAGAGAAAACTTGAAAGTAATTTATAGCAAATACAATTTTATCTTGAAATGAGTATTGATTTAAACACAGTTCTCAAGTATACTGTAATAATCCACTTTCGACGCACAAGTTTTGTTGTTCCGAGAATGAGTTGCTATAATACTTCATTTGGTAGCCTCTGACAGCCATTTTTCACAAATTTTGCTATTTAGTTACACGCACATATAAACTTATGAATACGAAATGCATGAGTTGGGTGTTCATCAGAATTATTTAATAACTGATAACTACAATAAACGCAGTACCACGAATACATTCACCGCACTCACTGATTTCTGTTGCGTGCCGAACATTGAATTTGCAACTTGCCTAGACTGCCACACATTTTCAAACGGATAAGGAAGTAAAATTTAAAGTTGAAATGAATAATCCACTAGTGTGAGTCACAGAATAAATATTAAACTGCGAACTGGGCTGTTTGCGAATAAAATAGGTAGCTAAATTAGCTCTCAGTAACCAGAAAATGCAAACCATTTCATTAACAATATCTATCCCAATTAAAATTCAACGTACTGGAAGAGAATGAAAAATCCAATATGGTCAAGCTTATAATAGGGAGGAAAGTTATGTATACGATGCACGGTAAAATATGACACAGGTAAAAATGGAGTAGGAAAAAATGGCACAGTAAAAATGGCCTAGGAAAAAATGGCACAAGAACAAATGCCACAAATGGAAAACTATGTAAAAATGGCACAAAAGTAAGTAAATGTGTCGCATGTTATTTTGATGCAACTGATTTCTAGAATGCGCTCAGTAGGAAGCAGATTTCTGCCAAAGACAAACAATCCTAAACTTATTCGTCTGATTTTTTTTTGAGAAATAAATTTAACACAAAGATAAACAAACATACAAAAATGTACAAGTGCTGGTATTATATAGACTAGCAAAAGACTTACAAAATATTTGTTCATTAAATAGATTTGTAATTAATAATGCACGAATATTCCACATAGCGTTTACCTACCTTTTAACCATTAATTTTGGTGATGGTAATGGACTGACAAATATATGCGTATTTACATTGCACGTACCAAGTCACCTTATAAGGCTATACCCATTAAAGAGCAAAGGTTATAGACAGCGTTACACAGCTTTACAGAAACTCGTAGAACTTTGTTTGTCCAAATGCAGATAACAAAAAAGAAGTACTAAACATTCCGTTTGAGTGTCCACAAACGTTACACAGCTTTACAGGAACTCATAGAACTTTGTTTGTCCAAATGCAGATAACAAAAAAGAAGTACTAAACACTCCGTTTGACTCTTCCAGAAAGTGCTCAAAATGTTTTTGTATGTGGTATTCGGTCAAGTTTTGCGAAAAAAGAATTTGAGAAAAGATTTCCATTTTGGCAGACTAAAACAACCAAACAAACTGTGCGGAAGCATAACTACTTTGGCAGAGGCAAAAATAACTAAAATAATTATCCCCCACTATAACACTAACCCTAAACACATATTTTACTAGGTGTGTCATTTTTTCCTGTGCCACATTTTTTACCTACTTTTCCATTTGTGCCATTTTTACCGTGCCATTTTTTTCTTATGCCATTTTTACCTACATTATTACGACGTATGCGTAAGTGACGTCACGCATGGATATAATCATATAAAATGTTACAAAATTCACAGGTATGTGTTTCTTTTTGAAAAAATGATTAAATGATCACAAAAATCGGCAGTAGTAGTAATGTAACTTAAGTAGCAATAGCAATAATGTAAGTAGTGCTGTAATGTAAGTTTTGAACAATCTGTTAAGTTTGATAACTACAGAAAAAAGAAAAAAAAGAAAAAAACAAGCCATTTCAGGTGTGTCTTACTTAGTAGTCAAGGAGTATTACTTTTTAGGGTCTTTATTGACTAGCAAGTGCAGATGTGTCTTTTCGTCGGTTACTGATTGGCACCAATTTAATAAATCTAGAGAATGGTTGAAATATTTGCATGGTTATGGAAAGATGTTGATTTTTTTATTAGTTATTGAAACTTGACCAATAGAACGACTCATTACTTCTTGTCTGGTGTATATTTAGGTTTACCCTCTGTCAAATGGTGCATATTTTATGAAAATCTGGTAAGATGTTGTACAGTTATTCACAAACAAAATTTAAAAAGCACTGTATAAATAACTTTTTCCTTTGGACATTGTACGTTAATGCTGTGTATGTTTGTGCGTAAGGCAGTAGTTCTGTAGTGCTCAGACCACATATCTTGACGTCCATTTTTCTAATGATCGTAAAAATGAAATAAAAGGAAAGGAGTTCAGAAAGTGAATGCATCACTAACTGTATAAAGCTAAAAGCCCTTTCAACAAGTAGCTATCCAGAAATTAAGAATTCAGTTTAACATCAAAAAGACGGATAGTGAAAAACGAAAATTGGAAAAAAATTATTTATAAAAATACAAAGCTTCCATTTCTAGAGAAGAATACAACTTACAGCCCTACCACAGACTCAATCAAGGTGGACGCAATATAATCTGCGGACTGAATTACCTATTGTAGTATCCAAATGGGTAAATTAGTTTGGTGAATGGTGAAAATTAATTTACCTTTTAAGGTAGTGTTACTATGGACTGCGTGTACACTGTGCGACATAACGAAGGTCTGCAATGTAGTGTGTAGTGATTTAAACAAGGTTATTTCCCAATTCCCGGGGAATTTTACATGGCAACGCCAAACATTCACTATAAAGCGGGGCGCATATCAGAAATTTTTACAAAAACATTGAATGTTTTCGTAATTAAATGTTTTTGCAAATCAATAAACCGAATCACTTTATTTGGATCTTTTTTGCACTGATAGTCTTTCCCAAATATTTGCGTATTTGTTAAGCTCGATTTTTGTCATGTATGAATGATCTCTGTTTTGAGGAGAGGCTTATACGTTTCATTCAATACACTACGGCGCAGCTTATCTCTGACCATTTATGATTACGTGCTCACATTATTATTGTTCTCAAAGGGAGAGGGGTCAGGGCTATTGTACTGTACGCATTCACAGTGGCTGCTCGGATATTAGCTACACTGAAGAGTATAAGTCATGAAAGCCTTACATAATTTATTTTAAGAGCATAACCCTTTGCCCTTACTGTTTGCATTCACAGAGTGCTACAAGTATGCTTGTACCAATCGTAAGAAAACACAGTACAACTAGGAAAACGCGTGAACTCACGCACACACACACAGGCATATATAATATATGCGCTTATGTTTATCTATTTGGAATAATAACATCAAAGTATTGTTTTACTTGATATCAAATGTGATATTTTACATTTTATGCAATATTCTACATTATAAACACACATATCTCATTTAGCGTTTGCCACAGCAACACGACACAGGACGTATCTTTATGATACATTTTACTCCTCTTCCTCCCCCACCCCTCAATCCTTTGTGAAGAACATGTGTAACTGTGGTGATGACAACAGCTGAAGTAAATGGACAGACTGGACAGCAGATGAAGGTTGAGACTGTACTGATTTGATCACTAGCGAGTACTGAGCAGCGTGAAAATCTCAAATGAATCCGAAGAACGCTACAGAAGATGGGCATTACAAACTACACGAAGCTCAAGGACAGAGAGATAAAAAAGCCAGTCTCATCAGAGTGAAATTGATCAAAGACATCTCTCAGCAGCATAGCGTCTTTGATAACGTACTTTTACAAATGAGACTGTGTGATGGATGTTTGGTTATCGTAAGTTGCGTTTTACTCTCCGACTATAGGAGGTGGTGTTTAGTAAATTCATTGAAATGAATTATCAATTTACTCTTCCAAGAGCAATTAACGCGACATTGTACAATTGTTCTGCAATTCATAAAGCTAAACGCAACTCCGGAGGACATTTCTGAGAAGACATGGGACCTCTATATTTGCTTTTAGTACCAACAGGTTGGGTGGCTTGCGTGCAGTCTGAGCAACTTTTGTCATGCATCCGTCCAAAAGCAAGTCAAGTTCAACACCTGCATAGGGATAACCACACAACACAATAGGAGTGCAAGTACAATTGAATTTGTTTGCAAATGTTCTGGTAAGCTCTTGCTTGCAGATAAACAAGCTATTTATCAGTTTGCTAGTTGACAGTGTCCAAGCCCCTAGACAGCAACTCACTGCTAAACCGTGCTGTTTTCAAGAACAAAGATGATAGAATGAATCAGCTATGGTATTTGGACACACTTTGCCCAAGCATTCCCCTACCCATGGTCCTGTGACTTATCAAAAATCATTAGGTTTATCTTTACGACAAACAGATTAAGAGGTCTTGAACTACACTCCATTGTTAATATAAGATGCAGCGAAAAGTAGAATACCAAATGCCACAGACAGCATAACCACTGCTTCCTACTCGGTCACCCAGTGCCTCCTTTCAAGAACAAGAATAACAACAGCAACAACAACAGCAACAACAACAATAACAACAACAGCATTTTCTCTCTATAAAAAGGATAAATTTAAGAGGCAAAAATCTGTTAAGATCAATGGCATAAGAAACTTAAAGGCTAATTCTGAGGGTTTAACATTCAACCTATATGGTCGTCCACAAATTGACTTGAAGACGTTGTACACAAATGAGACAAACAACATGTTGTAGTTAAACACAAACAGAGAGTTTTCAAGTACCTCTGTAAACTAAACTGGTGCAGATTCGGTTCAAGAAACAAATAATTACAATTCTGACGGGAAACATGCGACTCAAGCAGCGCAAACACATGAAGAGATTTCAAGAACGTGAGTTATCCCCGATTTGTATACTTACTGCACAAAAGTGTACATACAGCATACCATGTACAGTTTGCCGCTGGGCTAACTACAACGTACATGCTTCAGAACTGTTATAATGACTAATCAAAGCTTACGAGAAATTTATCATTTTACTCCTAATATAAAATTTAGCAAAGTTTATGAAAAATCGAGAATCTTCAATTGACGGGCATTCTAAACCAAACAACTGTTAATATAATTCTATCTGGTTGAATTAAATTAACATCCTATTGACTAGCTCTCAATTCGTAAGCCTATGAATCATGTGTCTCGTACAGCTTTCTACTTCAAGAAATAAAAAGTTCATCAAGAAATGAAACGTACGTCTACAACTATTTGTGGCTGCAAATTTCAAAACAGTGCCTGTTAAATTTCACACACTTTCAAATTTAGAAATATTTGCATATTTGCCCAGGTTAAAAAATCATCTGTTCTAGTGAAGGAATAAAATTTATAACTTGTAATTATTTATAAAAGCACAGCTATTTACATCAATGCATGCAACACACATGATACAATTAAGCGAGAACTCTGTGACAAGTGTTTTAAATGAGTCAAATGTGCGACTTGTGTGTATAAACTCGAAGCTGAAAGCTCAGAATACACTATCAAGTTAGGAAAAGGTGCTCCGAGAAAGCGAATAGGCCTTGTAACATTATTTTCATACAACTACAAGACTTAAGTGTTCACATGATTGGAACACCTTTAAACGGCATCGGAATTATCACTTTACATTAAAATATACCGGTACCAATAGGCTAATAACTATTATTATACGAATCAACATTTTAATTACATCAGCTAACTACAAAACCAAACTTTAAAGAAAGTTAGACAAACATTAATTCACTAATGATTAGCTTAAAATACCATTTATGTTGCCCTGGCATGTGTTCTTTGCATTCCAAACTAACGCTGATAAATTCGCTTGTCGGAGAAAACTGTAGAAAGAGTCACAACAACTTCTACACTATATAAATACAAGCATCTGTTTCAGTGATTACAGATTACTGATGGCGTGCGGCCACTTCGCTAGCGTGGCAGTGTGTACTGTATGCTCACTCAGACAACTGGAACATGCCATTATCGACGCAGAACAGGGATGAGGCATTGTCTGCGCACTCAGATATATCAGAGTGAGGATTTTCCTTCTTTACCTTTTACTCTCTACAAGTTTATCACATAAAGTTGCGACGTATCACTGATAGACTTTGGGCACAGCTTTTAAGTACGATACGTCGTGTCAACGAAATTTAAAGTGTTTCTACTTCAAAGGTAATTGCCATTTTTAGCATTTAAATAGAAATTCGGTTTATGGAGCATTTTACACCAAACTATTTATTTAATTTTGCCCGAAACCACAAACTAACGTGTAACTACTGAAAGACAACATTCATTGTAACAACTTTCATTATTACAGGTTAGCTGAGATAGGCTCGAATGTACTTAAACGAAAAATATACTATTTAAAAAGCCAGTTTGTGAAATTATTTGGTTTCAGTAAAATTATAGGCTTTGTTCTAATAATTCTGTTTTGACTTATTAGATTTTCACAGAGGAACATATTTAAGCTTGCATGAACAGACTAAGGAAGCAATTTAAAATAACTTATTTTCTTGTGTTTTATAAATTAACCGAAAACCATAATCCGTTTATTAATAAGTCACAATAAAAATGACTACATTTTACCATTCTACTTCGGCCTGCACGGATTCTAATAATAAATGACTTGGCGTCTTAAAGTAATCGTGCCAGAAGCTAAAAAGTATTGTATAATTAGTATCAACTATCAATCATAGTCCACCTTTCTATCATACCTTTTGTATTTATCTATCAAAACAAGCAAACAAACAAATCAAACGGGCAGTGTGGTTTTGTTTTTAAAATTAATGCATTCCAAATAGCATTATTCAGTCTTCTCTTTTATATCTATGTACCAATCGTGCTTTACAATAAATGAGCAACAAAAATATTGAGTCTCTCTTGCTTTTAAACATACGAACATCAAGCCTGCGATGTATTTCTCTCTATTAATTGATCATGTGCTCGTCTGCAGGATTTATTAATTTTTTGTATTTTACAGTTTACGGAAATGGAATAAATTTGATTGTTACACTCCATAAACGACCCTTATATCGAGTGCCCAAGTCACATGTCCCAATGCTATCTTGTAACTATGTTTATAACAAGAAAAATAGCGTAAAATTGGCTAATATTACATTGACGTATAATATAAGTTTTGGCCACATTTGAATTCATGTTTACTGTGAAGATCTCATTGAGGTTTATAAAAACTGGCCAGAAAAGAAAACATTTTGTTTTGTCCTTATTTAAAGTTAATAAAACAGGGCTTTTTATCTAACTTGCAAAACCATAAACTAAACTAAACTGCGTATTTTCTTGATTGCATAATGGTTTAATCAGCAAATCATAGATGTAAACATTGTGCGTTTCTTCCTATAAACAAAACTAGACTATATATTTCCACTAATTCACTTTCAATTTCAATTGACAGTAATAAAATCTAGAACCAGGCTAATATTTCTCCCGCTAACTAATGATAAGTTGAGCATTTTTCATAACAGTGTTAGACAGAGCTGTAGCTAAATGTCCCGAACGTACCTGCTGCAGGGGTGTGTGAAATAACTTGCACGCTGATTGGGCAGTCAACAAAAATGATTGACATTATATTAGACGTCAATTATGGAAGGATTGAATATGATGTGCAGTGTAATTCTATTCTGCAGGGTGTGTGCGCTTAATAAGATTTTGGCCTGAAGCATTTGTGATTTGTGAAAGTGTTTAATATAAATTTTGAACATAATTGGAGAATAAAAATTAAGATGGTCTTCTTAATTACAAAACAACAAACAGAATCACGCATAGGCAAAATAATGGTATGAAAATAATTTATGCCCCTGCCCCCTTGCCATATAGCATGGTGATGTAGCATACGCACAACGAAAGTTACAACAAAAATATTTAACTGAACACAAACAATAATTGTGAATAGCTGTTCTACATTTCAACGTGTATATGAATATACTTACCGACAGAAGCCTTTACGGTCTTAAAATTAACATGGGCCAAATTAAGCCTCTTCGGCAACTCTTGTCTCACAATAATATGGATGGCACTGTAGGCTAAATTATTTATAATCTAATAATACTTTAATAATCATGCCAGACAATAGACACAAACCCAGGAATCCAGCAATCACTGAGCAATGAAGCTAACTTCTTGGCCATCGGGAGTTACTCTGTGGCCAAATGATTTTATGTTTCCTTTTCGTACGTTATTCGAGCTTATGTAAACTAGCAATGGGTTTTCATTAGCGAACAGCGATGGAAAAATGATGATAACGAGCTACAGGCGCGACCCCACAGGGTCAGCCTACCAAGTTCTAAATTTATCATATTTTCAGTTAAAGCTGCTGTTGTTACTACATTTAGTACATTTAATAATTTCTCCAGCAACTTTCGAGCAAGCATTTACATTCAGACATGCCCATGAAAACAATTCTTACCCGAGGCTTACAAATGTTTGATTGGGGTGATTGCTCAACAATTTTTAATACCGTGATATAGGCCTACTTTCGAAACAGATCACTAATGGTCAGTAAAACAACAAAAATATACAATAGAGATTGTGTCTATATCGTCAGTAAGGGCAAACGACAAATTTTTCACAATGAGTGAATCTAGAGTGTCGCGACATTTGCAGTAATTTAATGCGTTAGATACATAATCAGAACACCACCCTCAGTACCATAGCTTCTAGGCAATAAATTTGCCAGGGTTGTGCTGCCATCTATCAGCGGCGCATCTAACTAGTTGAGTAAAATTCGCAGCCTCTTGAAAACTGATAACCAGTGCGTATGTGTCGGGTTTGGGTAAATCTAAGTTTGTTTCCATTAGTCTGAGCGTTTGGTCTATCCCGTGGAACAAGTCAAAATTCACAGCACAAAACTACAAATGCTTTCAAAGCAAAGTACATGTATATTGTTTACAACGCGGGATCTACACTATACTTCAAATTCAAAAACGATTAAATGTCTAATGCTACAGACACATTGGAAGCTTATGGTTACGTTGCACTAGACTTCAAAATTCTCTAAGTCCTGCAAATTAAAAGTAGTCTATTAATAATTTATATAATACAAAGACGAAAATCTGTTCATTTTGTCCGTCTTTTATGCGCGTCCATCCATGGTCATGCTACAGCTTACCCCCAAATGCAGGGTGTGCAGTAAGAACCAGCATTGCCCCAGAAGGTTATAAAAGGTCAATTTAGATCACCACCATGGCGGCGTAAAAATAGCACTTTGTAGAACATTCTTTTGTAGTCGTCCATTGTTTTATTAAAGGTTTTAGGAGATCTCAATTTGGGCCATACCCACGCCTCACAACCGATGTCCAAAAATCAGTCAGTCTCAGCTAGTTATAATAAAAATAAAAATAACAACAAAAAAGAAAATTCCGCAATGACTTGCAGAATCTTAATACTGTTGCACATTTTCGGTTTACTATGGCAATGCAAAGTTACCTGGGGGTTCGAGTGCGACACAGGCAAACAATAGTATTTCTATACAATGGCACATTGCACACCTGGTGTCAGCAGACTTTGCAGACCTCCACCTGTCAACGACAACTGGAAACGACACAGGTAGTAATCGGCTGTTAATGAACGTGGTGTAGCATGAAACATTGGAATTATCGCATTTTCAATCATCATGAATTCTAATAAAATGGACAAAATCACATTTTCTTTTAACATATATTGTAGAAACAGGCTTTTACTTTCACTACGATGCATTAGCACACGGCTATCAGCAGGGAAAAAGAGTAACTTAGCTTTCTAACGTAATCTTACGTTTAGCAACGTTGCGTTTTAATCGTAAAATGATTAGGTATCCTATAAATTTTAAATAAAGATTTGTTTCACCGCACATCAGGTTCAGCACGACATAAGTAACCTATAAGCAGCTAACCACAAACATAGTGTGGTTAGAAATCCAAAAACATTATAATCTAATATCTTTGAACCACTAATACTAGTATAATATTAACGTAGACAGCAAATTTTATAATAACACCAGTAAAAATTCGAATTACACTAAAATGTCACCGCTTATTGTCTCAAAAGACTATAACTACGCTGTAATTAAGTGTACAGTATTCAGTTTATCCGGTAAGCCTTCGAAAAAAATTTTACAGGACTGACAAATCAACAGAAACTTTATCATGGTTCAGAATCGCACACCTAGATAAAATTGTACAATTCTTACAATTGTACAAATCTTAATAATTAAACTCTTTAGTCACAAATAAAAACGCTAAAATAAAATAAATGACGTTAAACGAAATTTGAATTTCTTACCGATTGCAGGAAGTGAACATTTTACGTTAAGAAACTAGCTAGCTACAGTCATTTAAAATCATAAGATCATAATGAGATCATAATGGTATTATAAGAAGTGTGAATGACGTTATTACATCATAATTTTGAACAGTGTATGCCAAACAGTAAGCAAGGGTGGGTTATGAAAGGTAATTCGATCGAAATACTATATAAAACATCTGAGAGTTACAACAAGATTATTATATTCATTCATCATACCACTTTCAGTTAACAGCTTGGCGCATGCGCTTATGCCGATTCTGACCGAGAACGTAATCCTTCATAAGCATTCACCTTCGCCGCATAAAACAAACATGAAGGTATGTGATTCCAACCCAAAACTGGTAAAATAATCCCTATTCCACGTATTCCATTAGAAAGTCTTTTCACTAGAGATCATCTCACCGTTACACAGTCAGCTATCACTCATGATGTACCGCAGTCGAATGAAACCGTTTCACATTACGCGGGGATAGAGGCGTATGGGTAATCATTTTCACATTAGCCAAGGTAGACAGCCAGCCATCGCTAACGTGAAGAACACCTGCTCATAGAACGCAGTGGTACATGATCATTGCGCACAGGAAATGAAGTGAAAATAAGAGTCAATTTCGCGTTAGAACAAAAGCAGATCGTATTATAAAAGCCTTGCCAGCCAGTGGGCATTCATCAGTTAATGACCCGAGACCTAGCAGATAGGACCTGACGTACTAACTGCAGAATGAATCTGAAATTCACAGCTGTACAATTTCGACAAATCTTATATGTATATACAGTCTAATCAGGCGTCTCTCTGAGCTTAGCTCTAGCAAATAAAAATCTAAATTTACCCTGGAATTTTCCGTTAAAAGTCTATCCATAGGTTACAACACTAAAGTAGTTCCAAAATTTTGCTTACAAATTCAGTTTCGATACTTAACAGGTAGCCATTTCACTATTTGAGTCGTACTGGTGAACACAGTCAACGTTCTGAACCAGCTGTTTTCAACCAGTGGTCCATGAACCGCAAATTACAAAAGAACCTTTGTTTTCTTCTTCTACTTTTTTGTGAATATAAGCGAGGATTCTGTCAAAGAGTAGAAAATTATATAAAAATAATTATTTCAAGAAAAACTTCATTTTTACACAATTCTCGTTGCGTGCCCTTTATGTAATACTTGTACTGGGAGCATCGTGCATATTTGCCCAAAAATGGCATAATGGTCCGTAATGCGTCTTGACGTTTTCTCCTAAAGGCCGACTGGGCCCCAGGCCGAAAGAAGTTGGCAGCTCTACACCATTCCCACTTTCGAGAGAAACTGTGATGGCCGATGGCTACACCAGCAAAAACGAAAAAATAAAAGTTTAACTAAGCTGCGTGGCTCATCTCTCTTTGTGTAAAAAATCTTACAATGTTTCTTAATTTAAAGTATTGCTTTTGTTAGCCACTGATCCGAATATAAAATTTGTTATTCAGTTCGACAAGCCAAGTCGAGCCGGGTATTACAGGTGAAGGCACATTTACTGAATACTATCTGCTGACTTCAAAATTTCGTAAAATGGACAACTCATCGTTCTTGCATGTCAAAAAGAGCGAAATTTGGAAGCCACTATATATTAATTGTTTAAAACTTCCCAATTGTGCAATAATTTTTGGGTTGCTCTCTTGCTGAATAACTCTATAAAGAAGTTTATTTCGCCATGAAGTCCATGATGCCGGTCTAGTTGGCACTCTCGTTGTTCATATAATAAGTTTTACACAGTTTTATATCGTGAAATCACAACAAAGTTATTCCGTGTTCTAATTTTTTAGAAAAAAACGAATTCATGAAAACGGTGGATAATGGTCTAAGTGACATATATAGGCGGACGGCAGAAAATACTCAGTAAGCAGCTATTCCAATATTTCGCATTCCGCTTTAGTTATGTAACACATAAACAGACAAATAGAAAGAGTTTTTAAAGGTCAATCTAGAGTAAAAACTTGAAAGTTTCCTATAAATATATGCAGGTTCTAAGTGTTTAAAAAACTGTCTTCGCATCCATATGTCGCTGATACTTTTTTACTAAATTAGTAATCTCCTTCTAAAACTGTGAAACAGAAACAAGACTCCTGCGTAAAAAAAACACATAGCCTACTAAAGCTGTGTGATTTGTCATGAAAGAAAATCATGAATGAATGAAAGAAAGAAAATTTTGTTTGACATGACAGCAAACAAAATCAATGGTCTAGTAAGTAAACGAAGTAAAATCTGTATTGGAAAACGCTCGTTCTTTGTGTATTCAGTAATACGATTTCCTGCAGATTACGTACAAACTGTAAAATTGTATAATGCAAATTGTATATTGTGTAATATTCGAGTAGTTCGAGTCTGCCAGTCTATGGTCCCAATTCTACCCTTGAAAAGTCAAAATTGAAAATTCTTCCCTTGGGGGATGGTCATCCCGGTTGAGAACCACTGCATGAACTAAACAGACTAGGTCCGCTTACTGTTTTCGTCTGCAGATAATCTTTCTGAGCTCTTTCTGAGCGACACAGTAACTGACATAAATATTATTGTTGCTCGGGCAATTATCCATAACTTACTTGTTGTTCAGAAGCGTCTAATTCTTGGTCTTCTGCTGTTTCTTCCAACTTTCGATAATTAAACAACTGTAAAAATCAAAAAATATTTGGGAATTTTTTGCAACATCTCATTAACATTACATAAAAGTGAATATTATTAATTTGGAACACTTGTGTTTGCCCCGGTCTATTATAGGCTTTTAATAATCATACTAAGTACTTGCAAAATAAATATTGTGTGCAGTTTTATACAGTGTTACCGTGTGGGCAAGTGCGCCATGCTTGACAGTATGCTTGGCCGACAGATTCTTGCCAGAAACTAGAAAACATTTCCCAAATGTTAGGGTTATAGTCGTCTGCGTCTCTGAGGAACTATATATGTTATTAATGACATGTTGTAATTCGTTTTATTGCTGAAACCTTCCAGTCTTGGATAACGGTACATCGACACAGAATAATTATGTCGAATGCCAGACGGCTTGCTTGGTGCAACTGAAAGATAGCTCCTGCTTTAAGCTCTAAATTTTTTATTATTAAAATCATAAATTACGAAAGAAAATTCCTCTCAAAGTGGAAAGCAAATAAAATTCTTAAGATGCTAGGGAGAAATACTAGACGCTGAACAGCTTGTCAAACTGACAACGTGGTGATGATTAATCAGTAACGGCAGTTTACAGGGATAATATTCCATGCAATAAATGTAATAAAGACTTTCAAAACGTGCGGATGTGTCGATGAGTAACTGTAGCGCCATTACTTATTCTCAATCTCCATCTGTTCTTGCTGAGATCATAAATAATTATTAAACTACACTGTATCTTCTCAGACATTGTCACATATGACATCTGCATGGTCCTGATGAATTAACAATGATAAGCTTGTATTACAAGATTATTAAAGGGGGAGAAAACGGAATTTTATACTATGTCTCAAAAAGCTTTACGTGTAGAGTTACATTACTTAGTACAACACTTGTCTGTTTGAAAGACATGTAACTGAAAAAGAAAATTTTTAATAATTTAACATGTTCGCGATAGTTGGTAAAGCGTCACTGATTCGCAGTCCCAGTGTGCATCAAAAAAACGTCATTGATTCAACAAAACATACCTTATTAATCTGAAGTGAAGAGGTAAAGTGATTTATACTTTCGTCTAGTTGGTAAGGTGCGTGCCACGAATGCTCTACGCACTGTTATTTAAACACTTGTTTCAAACGGCTTAACGTCAAAATGGCTGTGCCTAACAATCACAATGCGAGCTTAAACTTTCAAGTTTTATACAGTGAAGTTGCTAATCAAGCTCTGTGCGCAATAAGACAGTATGCAGGTGATTTAAAATTTCAAGACGAATTTTTTTAGTCTATGTAAGTACAGATTTATGTTGTCCTTTAAAATTACTCAAAGTGCACCTTGTTATCAAATTGTTCACGTCAATCGTTGGCGCTACAAACAAATTAATGACCGCAGATTTTTTGGTGTAACCACGTCACGGAATGGCCAAGTGATATTAATGATAGAAATTTCAAATTTACTAATTAAAATGCTGATCAAAGCAAATGATGGGTGTAAGTGAACTGTAGGAATCTTTATGGCCGCTACCCTGCACGTTTGGTAGTCAATCAATGTATTCTATAATTATAGACATTTTACAGTCAGAAATGACCCTGCACTCTGCCAACTAGCTTTCAGCGCTTATACTTTCACTTGACTCTGCTTGACATTATTAAGATGTATAGGAAAGGAATCACCATTTGTAAAGACAGATATTGCTCCATAAACCCAAATACTAAACAGTTCTACTGTGCGTATAGAACGCTACGTTCTAAGCGACTTGAATTGTGGAAACTTTCGCTGAAATGAAAGCCAGTCTAATGTAAATATGTAAATTAGTGAAGGTGTGGTACTTTGAGAAGCGTACCTACTTATTACACGCTTGGTGGACTTTTACAACACACCTCACTGGTCCTTTCTACTCCATGGTGAGAAACTCAAAACAAGAGAAAATCTAACTTTACAATTGAGATACAATAAACTTAGAACATCTGTAAGAGTATTAATCCACTTATTTATTGCTGAGTGAAACGCACACTGAGAATTTAATTACAATGCAAAGTGATTCTTTGTGGATACTATGTGGAATCTATACTATATCGAACCCGCCGATTACCTATTAGTTTAATGACCAGCTTTAGTGCTGTTCTTAACTTCTGCCACCAAGTACACGCCATGACCACACGGCTATTTATCCATGGCCATATAATGCATAAATACCGCAGCGTCTTGAACTGCTGCCAGAAGCTGTTTTTCTGTGCAAAACTCAATTAACGTTACGTATACGTGGATACTTACCATAACTTTTGCTAACCTGAAGAATACACTCCACGCCATTATTTTCAAAGGCAATGATATTCAAAGTCAAAATTTGCGGGAGCGTAATTCTTGTTTGGCTGTTTCAATGGAAACTGTTTCACACGGAATAATAAGTCGTAGAATACACCTCTGCATGTTTATATTTCTCCAAACACTCTAACACCCGTCACTTTTTTTGCTTGAGCAACGGTGAAATATGAGTCTCGTATTCATGATGCTTTCGAACTTATCTGTAAAACTAACTTTATGGAGCCATCCAAAAAAGTATCTACTAGGCTGTCCCCAAATTAACTGAACTGGATACTGTAACTTAGAAGATGGCGAAACAAGTTTCTATCATGCAGTCTGAATTTTGTCAAATTGCCTCGCAAGTCTTCTCGCCAAAAAACTTAACTACTAAAACTAAAAAGCAAACTTCACGAAACAAACGAAAGGAGATTTACGAAATTGCATCTGTTCATCAACAGCATCTACCACATTTTCCACCATCTGTTTTTATTAGATTAATCCATTGAATTAAGGAATGCCAATGAAAGTAAACATATGCAGAATAGTGCCGTGCTAATCCGCGCACTGTTGTTATTTTTATTCTAAACACGTACTTTACTGTGCATTTAATTATTGTCATGAAAATGTTAGAATCTTCACTTCTTTGTGTCATCGCTTACTGCATACTGCAGTAATCATTGCCGATCAAATCATAGCATATGGTTTGCAGAACGTCATAACAATAGCTGTCACATAGCAATTCATTGTACTTTCCTATTAGGAACCAGTCCTTTGCACGCCAGAAGGTCAACCTTAATTTTATTACCCGTCACACATAATACACCTAACTGATGATACTGTTGAGTATAATTTCATCGTTTCCGGTACGCCTTTCCTGCTTCACAGCATAGCTCTTCAGTCTTTAGTATGCACTATACAGCAAAGTGAATTAATAAAATATACTGCATCACTTAATCATAGCGGTTAAATCTCATTATTAGTAATTTTCTCTCCGCCTTCTTCCAGTCACTCATGACTGTACAACAACTGTTATGACACTGACGTTGGCGCGCATAAGAGTCAAGTACCGGTTAATAATTGAACAATATATCTAACTCAGTTTAGAAGAAAAACGCTGTGGGTGGAATACCATTTTCTAGAGAATGGTTACTTCTCAAAGCCCAGGGGGTGCTGGTCTGCTCTCAAAAAGAAATCACAGACTCGAATTAAAACACGGCTGAATAGCAACAGAAAGCTATGACCCTGTAGCCGACGTATGTTCACACTGCGCATAGCTTTTTGCATGCGGTTCTCACAAATGAGAGGAACAAAAGCTATCTTTTCTCAGACTTCTGCATTCTGATCATCATTCTTGGGGATCGAGTGGAGTTCTATACAAGGTGTTCTGCAGGCCCGAGATTCTGACATTTGGTTTTTGTAAGTCAAATTTATAAGTAAGTGTAATTTATGTGCATATCATCTATAGTTTGTAATAGTGTAGCTGTACCCGAAAATGGCTGCATTAAAATTTATTATTTATATCTACCCTATCCCCTACAGTAACATCTCTATTAAACGTTCTTCTTGTTTTCGTTTTTGATGGTTTTGCGCAATAATCGTGTTTGACTTGGTTTAGTGTGAACTCTTATCGAGGTTACTAATCGGTAAACCACGGAACAGTATAATCTCGGCATTCTTGTTGAATATTAACGAAAAGGTTAAAAACTGTCACACGCAAATATTTAACAACATTGACGTTTTCGAGGGTGTATGCACTACTGCGCCTGCATGTGCGTATTGTGAGAGAGCATCAATGTTCTACAATACTGCAAATGCACATTGACCGTTGACCAACCTGATCTGCAGAATACAAGTTATTTACTTTGAATCTGAAAATGAAGATCTATTGAGCCCCTAAGGGACATGAGAAAAAAAATTTGTCGTTCCCCGGAGTTACTATCTTGTTCCCCGAGTTACTAAGTCGTGCGTCAAAGAAAAACGCTTTGTGAACGAAAACCATAAGTCGTACCGGGGCGTGCGATACATTCGATTCGCCGAAAAACGTGAAATCTGATACAAAATTGCGAGCCGCGTTTCATCTAACCAGAAAACGGCGATAAAAAGATGTCCGGTCGAGTATTTTACATTCAGAATCTGCTGTTATTTCCTGTGCTGTTTAGTTTCCGAGATACCGATCTTTTTGGAATAACTCAGAAACTATATGAGGCTTCTTAACCAATTTGGTGTTCCTGTAGCCAGGCTAAAGGGCTATCTTAGTCTGTAATTTCGGGCTATGACCGTTTGACCAGTCTTATTTATGACCCAAAAATCGTCAAAATATGTTCAGTTTTGAAAAGCCATTATTCCTACAAGAAGTGTCATCTACACAAACGGGAAAAGGCCAGGTAAACTACCACATCTTGGCTATCCATCTTTGCTCAGATATTTTTACCTTAAACAGTTACCGTTTAATAAGGCCTCAAACATAACAGAGTTATGCGAAGACCTAAACTTTATCACATCATTGCTTAAATTTACCCTTAAATTACTTATGACAGAAACGCCACCTATCAATATGGCGGTCAGTAATGATAGTCCAATCAACTCTGTGCCCAACGAGGTGCCACATAACCGCCACCGACTTAAGGCTGCCACGCTACAATGTTTTTTTGGTGCACAGGTCGGTCCTATGGTTACTGTACAGTTGAAAATAGTCATATAGCCAAAAACCGACATGCTTTACTTTAAAAGCTGTTTGAACGGAAATAGTGAGTCGAAGCGTGCGATACATCATTCGGATTCGCCACGAAACGTAAAATTTAATACATTGCGTCGAAATCGCGAGCCGCGTTTCGTTTATCCAGAAAACGGCGATAAAAGGGATGTCCGGTCGAAAATTTTACATTCAGTCTGTTGTCATTTTCGTTCTACGCTTTTTAGCTTCCGAGATACGCTTCCTTTTGGAATAACTCAAAAATTAAGTAAGGCTGCTTGATCAAGTCTTGGCGCATGTAGCCAGGGTAGAGGGCCATTTTATCCTATAATTTCGGGTCTTGGCCTTTTGACCCGGTTAAGTTATAGTCCAAAAATCGTCAAAATTTGTCCATTTTTGAAAAGCTATCATTGCCACCTACCCAAACGGAAAAAACAAGTAAAGCACCATGTCTTGGCTAATGACGCGTCATCAACCACGCTGACAATAAAAAATTCTATAATCGAACAAACTCATAATGTTAAATTTTTGGGCATACTGGTAGACAATAAATTTTCATCGGATGAACACTTTAATAACATATACACAAAAATAGCATCTAGCACATCATATATCCGACAAGTTAAAGGGCAACTAACACAACAAACTAAGATACTAATACACAAAACTTTAATACTACTACACTTCTTATGTGGATGTACACTACTTCAAAAAACAAAAGAGAAAATAACTTAAAATTAAATATCCCTCAGAACTATGCAGTGAGATTGATAGCTGGGTACTCATACAAACATAAGGCAGGTAGACAAAAATTCAAAACTTTATCAACTAATCTAAGAAAAACTTTAAAACTTCCAATCACTGAAGCACACAAAGAATATTTTGCTCTGCTTTTTATATTTAAATACATTAACAACATCAGAAAACTATTTCAAAATAACAGATTCAGCTTTTTTCTAAATCCTATCGTCAATTCCAGAACAAGTAATCTAAAGCAAATTAGGACAAATACCCAGTATGCAACCAACTGTGCAATCAAGCAAGCAATTCTACTTTGGAATTCTCTACCATTACATGTTAAACAAATCAGCGTTTTAAAAGCAAATTAAAATCATTAATATTAACTAGATATGAAATACCATGACACCAGTACGACAACAACTAATTCAGAATTTTTATATGCACTGCATATTAATTAACTAATAATTTTTAATTCTTGTGAATAGTTGTAAATACGTTTTATTTTTATTCGAAACCAGTGGTTTCGATTGCACTGACACATTTTCCTTTAGCAGTGTAAGTTTTTCTTAACTAACACTGATTGGTCATCTCTGTAAAGTCTTTATATGTATTTAAATACTTTACCTAGACGTTTTATATAATATCTATGATTTATATAAAATGCGTAAAGTGACTTTAGCGTGGTCTGTCTTGAATCGAATTCTTCCTAGATTTCCTTTTTTGTACATTACAGGTCTCATCATTCGATGGAATGCGTAAGACGACCTAGTCAATGTACTAAGCCGTTCAGGCAAGCGGTGAGCTAATTATTTAACTGGTAAAGTGGCTTACGGATACAATACCACCATCACTGAATAGGCTTCCTCTATGTGTATTAGGTGGATCACTTTCCAGAGTTAAGAATTACGATTCTTACGATTTTTTTCGTAAACTTGTTTGTGCGTAGGAACGTTCTTAGCGTTACGCACGGATTCATTTTCTAAAAATATTCAAAAAAGTCAGTTTTCCTAAAAATCTTCTTAGACCCCATCTTAAAGCTTGCGTAAATACAATTTTGTTTGTAGTGCATGGCTATGACGTCATGTCTCTCGTCTCTCTCTCTCTCTCTCTCTCTCTCTCTCTCTCTCTCTCTCTCTCTCTCTCTCTCTCTCTCTCTCTCTCTCTCTCTCTCTCTTCTGCGACACGAGAAAAAGCCGACCAGCCAATGCAATTTCAAACAAATTTGAAAACACGTTCAAACGTGACTTGCTTCAATTTCACACGTTCTCTAAAATACAAAACTGTATAAAGTGCCTACGAAAATTATGTTAGAACAATTGAACATTTGTTTTATATTTATGTTAATTAAAATTTATTCGACATTCGGATATCTAGGGAAAAGTAAAATTAAAATCTAAGAATTACACACTCTGCATATAGACAGACTTTTGCATTGCACCTTTATAATACCTAGAAAAAATGAAGCAGAAACTATTTTAGACATTTTACTTTGGTTTGTTTCAGCACTCTATAAAATGGATAGGCGTTCTATAGAATACACGGTTTCACATATTGCCTGTATCAGACGCAACGTGGAATTAAAGCAACAGGCTGAGGCAATCGGTTTGAGAGCTGAGGGACACCGACGTTGGATCTAAAAATCTTCCATTAGTATTGCCTAGTTTTATATGAAGCGTTATATCTCTAAAAAGAATTTGTCATCGTGGGTAGTTAGTTATAAGACTGATTTTAAATCATCATAATAACTGTATTACCGATAATAGTAATATAATATATTATTCAATATAATATATAATATTAATGTAATATATAATTATTATTTTGTTTTATTTATTATAATTTTCGTAATTACCTAGCTGTGTATTGTGACATTTATTGAACATCTGCATTTGCTTTTGCCATTAATGTAATCACTGTTATGCAGCAATTCTCATTTCGACTTCTTCTGTTGTCATTTTTACTACATGAGGTTGCTGAGAAGTACTTTACATTGCATTTTGTTATGTTTATTTTTTCCTTTTGCTTATTGCTTTTTTGTGATCATTCCGACCATTTATGCGTATTAACCAAAGTTCCAGCCAGTACCTATCATCACAATTTATTCTGATAATCATAATAATAAGGGTGACCTATGGTCTTTCCTCGCTCTGCTCGACCTTTGGGTAAAGTAAAGTACATGTAATATCACTGGAGAAAATAAACGTCCATGTCTACGTCTATGTATAATGCCTTTACTCGAGATCAGTAACATCGATCAGCTATCGCTGATTTCAGTGGTTCGCCAGTTTTTTTGTCACTATGTAGGACTGGCCGTGCATTGGCGCCGCAATCATCAGAACCAGCTTCGTGTGAGTCATGAGACTCGTGACGTCCGTGCCTGACGCGCCGACTATATGTTGAAGATATCCGTTATTACCGAAAGTCACATGTCATTCCATTGAAGATAGATCTTCAACAAGCCATAGAACCAGCTAAAATACCTGCAGGACGACAAATGTGAACAAATTTAGATTTTGCACAGAAATATTTAAACACTTCAGCATTGATCCTTAGAAATAAAGGCATTTGGGGCATTGCGGCAAGCAGGGAGTCCTGACATAGAGAGGTGAACAGAATCATGTCCCTGAACGTATGATTCATTGGATGATGATAACTGACCGAATTCGCGTCTACCTGTTCTCCCCATTTTGGTGGACTTGATGAACGTAATTTTTGACGCAATGAACGTATGTTGAACACCTGTGTACTGATGGGCTTGGGTAATTTTGGACGTAACTTCGAGTGTTTGTTCATTAAATTAAAGACTATTTTGATGGACGTGATTTAAGGTCCATTTACTTATGTTATTCGAACTCAGCGGACGTCCACTTGGTGTGTGTATTTGAACGCGATGGACTTAATTGCAAGCGTCCATTCACAAAATAACGATGGACCTACGTAATTGTTGACGTGGTGGGTTTAATGTTTAGTGCTAGCTGAACGTTAGTTTAAACGTGATGGACTCCGTATCATATGTAAATCAATTTGATTGGTGTTTGCCACGTGATCCATCACGTCCGCTGAATTAGTGAATAAACGTCCATATTACGTTCATCACGTCCACTCATTTAGGATTTGCTGAGTCTACCAACTGCTTGAAATATCACCTCTTTCTACAGCATTACGTAAGGCTGCCTCTCTAGTTTTTGAGAAATTATGATGTGTATGCACTGTGCCGTCAATACAGTGCATATGTACCACTTTTTTTTACATTGGTGCCACTTTTAATGATGTTAATGAAAAACATAAAGTTAATAAATCCAGTAACGATGGTCTTTCAAGCTTCATCGTGAACTTGATTTGCACTGTATAGTATATTATACATTCTATAACAAAATAATAAATGATGTACAGTGATTTTTTGCTAATAAATACTTTTTTCTTCTGAATCTTTGAACTGTATCTGGAGAGCTTGAACTATGATGATTATGTTGAAACTGTATTACTCTGTGTATTTGATTATGTGATCCCATGTAAGAAGCATGAAAATGTGTAAAAATTGATTAGCAAATCACAGAATTCAGTTTAGCTGGCTGCTCCAATAGACAGTGCTTTCCTTACAGCACTTCAGTTATATTTTTTCTGACACTGGTTCTCCGTATTTCAAGCTTCTTTTTCATGTATTTTAAATAGAAATAGTGAATAAATCAATGTGAAACAAATTTATAATATGTGTGCTTACAAACCAAAACCACCTGTAAGTCGGCATACTTAAAACTACGTTATGATGCCTCAAAGTAGAATGCACCAAAAATTTGGTAAAATGTCAATTTTTTGTTTTTATAGAAACAAATGCTAAATGTATTGGACTTATACCCTAGCATCAAGAAAATGTTCAAACAATACTAAAAATCTAATTTTATAACACTGTACCCAATTTTTTCGCTCAAAACTAGTATTGCAATTATGAAAAACTTGTATTTTCAAACTCTGATTGTAGCTCCTGGAAGCTGTCATTTTCCTTGGTTTTTTTTCTGTTTCTGAAGCCCAGATCTCCATCAAGAAGAGTCATCTACTGGATTTAAATACAACTCCAATGTGGCCTTGTAAAGTCTTGCAAAATGATCCTCATGAAATGGAGATTCAGGATATGTTAATAACTAGAAAAGCTTAATTGACGACTTATGGACGATTTTGCTATGCAAGCATACATATGATATGTGATATACCACCAGCACGAGTACATACATATATTCATAATCATTGTCAGGTTATATAATTATAATATTTTCAAATGATGAATTAGAAATCACCAAACTATATTTTTTTATTTTTGTTAGTAGGTGTTACCTGGTATATGCACTTCCTCTGTTGTACTTGGTGGATATTCCTGCAATCAGCTAGATCATCCTAGAACATTGCTTATATCTCACTGATATGGCACCATTATCAACAAAAATTATTGATTTCTCTGTCTATGATATTAGATTTCCCACATCATTGGAACAACATGGATCAGATGCAATGCACACTGACCCTGATTATTCATGTGCATACGTAATTATATCTACTGATGATGGCACAAAAGGACATGGCTTCAGTTTTACAATAGGTAAAGGTACAGATATAGTAGTGAAGGCTATTAAAGTACTGGAACATTTGTGTGTAAGCAAGAAAGTGCAAGACATTTTTAATGACTTTTCAACATTTTGGACAAAACTAACTAATCACACCCAGTTGCGATGGGTAGGTCCAGAAAAGGGTGTGATTCATTTAGCAACGGCGGCTATAATTAATGCATTATGGGACCTTTGGGGAAAACTTGAAGGCAAGCCTGTGTGGAAACTTTTATCTGACATGACATCAGAGCAAATTGTATCACTAATTGATTTTCGGTATCTGACAGATGCTTTAACGCCCCAGGAAGCTTTAGATATTTTAAAAGCAAATGAAAATTCAAAGCAAGAAAAAATAGAATATCTAAACATGTATGGGTACCCTGCTTATACAACAGCAGTGGCATGGCTTGGTTATAGTGATGAAAGAGTAGAAATACTTGCAAAAAAAGCTCTAAGAAATGGTTGGACTCGATTTAAAGCAAAAGTTGGTGTTAGCGTAGAAGATGATGTCAGGAGGTTAAAGAAAATTCGTGAAACAATTGGCGAAAAGAATGTCCTTATGATAGATGCAAATCAGCGTTGGGACGTTGACGAAGCAGTGAAATATATGCAACATTTACTCCCATTTAAACCTTTATGGATTGAAGAGCCAACATCTCCTGATGATGTCTTAGGCCATGCATTTATAGCTAAAGCTCTCAAATCTTATGGGATTGGAGTAGCAACAGGAGAGCAATGTCATAACAGAGTTATGTTTAAACAATTTTTACAAGCTGAAGGCATGCAGTTTTGTCAAATAGATGCCTGTCGTCTTGCAGGGCCTAACGAAATCATTGCAGTGTTGTTAATGGCTAAAAAGTTCAATGTCCCTGTTTGTCCGCATGCTGGTGGAGTTGGTTTGTGTGAGCTTGTTCAACACATGTCATACTTTGATTATATTTGTGTTAGTGCTTCTATGGAAAACAGAGTTGTTGAGTATGTTGATCACCTACATGAACATTTTACAACTCCAACAGTAATCAAGAATGGTTCTTATTTTCCACCTAGTGATCCAGGTTATTCGAGTGAGATGAAAACTGAGTCCATACTCAGTTATGAGTATCCAAATGGAAGTGTATGGCAGCATTTGTTTAAAGAGGGGAAGTTCAGACCAACTTAAAAATTCTTGCTGTCAAAAAGTGTCAATGAGGATGGTTTTAGCACCAAAATAATAACTTGGAAAAGATGAAATGTTTGATAAATTAATTGTTTTTTACAGTATGAAGTACGTATATTTCAAAAAATTGTTGTTAGTACTGAGGTGAACTGAAGGAAAAGCTTTTTTAGCAGCACCAATTAATTAAGAAAAAAAGACAACTTTTATCCCTTAGTTTGTAACATAGTTTGATTGCTATGTCTACCTCATGTCTGGTTGTCACGAAAAATTGTGGTTTTGCGATAGGCTTTAATGGGCGTCACCTTTCATTACCATCTCATCTGATTTTCAATGATATGAAGGATTATGATTCATTAATTTGTGAAATGAGTAGTGTTTATGTATTTATGTATGTGTTATTTTTGACTGCTTATTGCATTTAGATAAATCAGTAAGTAAAATCACTGACCTCATGTGAAGTTTACTGATTTTTAGTATTTTCTGGCATATTTGTATTGTTTGTAAGTTTTGTATTTTAGGACTGAGAAAATAGCTCTCACAGAGAGTTCTCACAGACTTGTTCTTAGTAAATGAAATTATGCAATGCTTAGTAAACTAGAGCGCCCACAGGAGAAGAGCATAGTTGCCCACTGAACTTGTCATACTTTGAGACTACTGCAAGATGTATTTTCTGCATTGACACTTAAGATGATAATGATACTAAATTCTTGTGAAAAACCAGCTGCCATTATGAAGAGCATCATATAGACCTATTATATGTATAATGTGTTTGGGGTCTTACCATATATGCAGCCCTCACCAAAATAATTAGGCTGGATGCCAGTTTGCATGGTAACTACATATATATGCAATATGAACAATTCAATTTTGGTGCATAATGTTATTGTGCTAAAAACATTAATACTTTATTTAGTTTTGTTAAGCACTCACTGTACTAGTATAGTATAAAAGCATTGTGCTTTTGTATGATAAAAGTTATGATAACTGTGATATAGCTTTGATAAAATTTTGAGATGGATTAGAATATTTTCTCTATAATACAGTTGTTTTTCTAATAAAATAATTTTAAACTGGAGTGGACTGACTGTACATTTTTCTAACAACACATTTATTGGGAAACCTGTGTTAACGTGTTTCTAATTTTTTTGGTAATGCTATCTATAATAAACAATAACGGTTTTATAATACGACTGGAATTAAGACAATTTATACAGGCGGTCCACATTATCATTGAAAGAAACAACTGTTGTTAAAAACTTTAAAACAAAATATTTACATTGAATTTCATGTAGTAGTTATGTACAACATAGGGAATATTATTAGTTAATAGCAACATTAATTTATTTTGTGCTTGCTTGTGTGTTTGAATTGTTCTAATGGAAATGTTCAGCTTTCATAATTACCTACTACTATTGAATATTCATGCTAAATAATCAGTTTGTTGCTAAATAATTAGTAAATAGGTTGTGCGTCTTATCTGCAACTTTGAATAGATTAGCAGCACAATCAGTTCAGCCGACGAGACTCATTAGGGCAAAAGCTCCTGGAAGAAATAAACCTATTATGAGACTACAAAAGGCATTTTAATCATGTTAAAGATGACAAGTCTCAGGAGAGTTCTCTCAAATATTAATAATACTTAAATTATCAGCTTTGAGTCATTAATTAACATGATTAATTATTGGATTCCAGAACTAATGTTTTTAATACACGTATTTCATGCTTGAGTTTAAAAAGGCCCACTCTTCTGGCCTAATTACAGGTAATTAAGCAATAAATAATAACAGTTTTTAGCACCTCATTTAAATTTTGCCTTATTATGAGGTAGGCCTACTATAAACATGGACAGATGAGATGTTTACCTCCAGCATCATTGCAAGAGGCCTAGCTATTCATTATTTCATTATAACTTATTATTACTAATAAAAATATTACATTATTCAAATAAGATAAATAATTCAAGTTATTGTTATGATCAAATCACTGAGTCCAGCAGCCAAAAGGTCAGGTTTCTCTGAATAACTGACGCTTTGCCGTGATAATTGTATTTCAGATTCCCCTTAGATGGATGTGTAATAAAGCTGAAATCATTTGCCGTTTAGTTTCGGATTAATGGATAATAATCAAAGATTTTTCCTTTTGTCAAGTGGCGCAAACTTGAAAAAGTTAAACGCAAAGAATGAGCCACTGAGACAAGCTACTGACATAGCGGAGTCTAGTTTTTTTGCTGTATTAACTGTTGTCTTTACCTGTTTCTTTTTTTTAGAGTTCTGTCCGCCAAATGTCTACAATAGACGTAACGGGCATATGATGATGTTGATGACTGAGTGAAAGTGAGGTTAGAAAATGTATCAAGAAACTTAGAAACGGTAAATCTCGTGGGATGGTTAGTATTATTAATGAGTATCTAAAATGTTTCAGTGATTTTTATGTAGTTTATTTACCAAGTTTTTATCCTCGTTTTAGCAAAAAGTATTGTACCCCAAAAGTTGGGTTAGTAATATTGGTATTAATAAGACCTATAATCCATAGGCTATATATATTATATATATGCAAACTTACACTTACAGGTCGATGTGATGGCGTAAACTCTTATAGATGTATTACTTTGCTTAGCTATGTTGGCAAATTATTTACATTTATTTTAAATGAACGGTTGTCAAAGTTCCTTCATATAAACGGTTTTCTTTGTGAAGGACAGACCGGTTTCAGAACTGGATATTCATCAATGCATAAGAGTCTTAGTTTTATCATTAATATGTATTTAAGCTAAAGAAGAAAGCTATATTGTGCCTCTGTAAATTATCGAAAGGCATTCGACTCTGTAAATAGAACCATTTTACAGAAAAAAATTAATGACTGCAAATGTTAATGGCTTGTTTTTAAATTGTGTTTACAATATGTAATATTCTGCCAAGTCTTGTGTTTAATCTGGTTCTTGTGATATATCTGATTTTTTTTCTAGAAATTTTGGTGTTAGCCAAGGAGAAATCTGTCTCTTGTTTTATCTCCGGTTTTTCTAAATAATATAATTCCTTTTGTATCTACAAAGTTTCAAGGCTTGAAGGAACTTTCTAGTGTAAGCAATGAAAACTTATCTGATGATACTGTTTACTTAAGGTTATATGCCCTATTGTATTCAGGCGACACTTGAAGTGGTATATAAATACTCGTATTTAGGTCTCACGTATAATTATAATGGAAAATTTAGGGTAGCTCAGAAAAATTTGTATGTCAAAGGTTTGAGATCTATGTTTGGGCTTTTAGCAAGATGTAGAAGATTATATTCGCCAATTGATATTCAGCATAAACTATTTGATATCAACCATGCCATTATAAAACCAGTAGTTTTATATGCTGCGAAGTTTGTGCTTTGATGACATCAGTCTTTGTGATAATTTGCAATTAAGAGTCATTAAATTATCACCCTAATTAAACACCTACTGTTAAGCTATGGAGTGAATTAGGTTGCTTCTCTGCCACTATTGATGTTAAGTGTAGATGTATAAATTTTGGTTTAAATTGTGTTCTGAAAATAAAATTTACAAAATATAAAAAAATGTGCTATGATTGTATACATAAAATGTTCCGCACTAATGTATTTGTTCATTCTTGGATCGACTTTGTCAAAAATTGTTTAGATAACTTGTGTTTATTTTACTTATTTTCTAACTGGCTTTAATGTAAATTTTTGTTGGTTCAAATATTTGATTTCAGTACTCAAGGTTAAAAGATGCTTATATGCAAAATTGGGTTAATGAGGTTCAGATTGCAGATTATTGTAACAATTATAGACTGTTTAAAAAACATTTGCTCTTGAAAAATGTTTAATTAATTAACCTAAGGCCGACAATAAAAACACTACTGTTTCCATACTGGAACATTAGAAGTTTAACTGTTGAAGTTCTCAGCCAGGTGAATTTTTAATTCAGCCTAGACAACACAAGATTGCATACTTACAGAGATTACTATGGCATTACTGGAACGCAAACCACTCCTGTTGTCAAGGTTTAAATTGCAGCTTAATTACATAAATTACAATGTATGCCAAGTTTCAAAAAATGTCTAAGACCGTGTCACTAATAGACAGGTGTGCAGGATTTATTGTGTCAGCTATGTGAAGCCAATGTTCCAGTGAATATACTAGCTGCACAAATTCTAGGCACTAAATTAAAGGCTTCATTTCATTTCAGTTCCACATCTATTATCATGTCTGGACGTTTGCAAAAATGTAAAACAAATTGATAATTTATTGCTATTTTTTAAGATGGAACGCTGTATCTCAACTTGTTTACTTAACATTTATCCAATTTCATAACTAGATGCTCAAGGCAGTGTGCGTGCTTCTATAACAATAGAAATATTAGAGGGGCAAAATACGGTATCAAAGAAAATTTATGTCAAGAAAATCTTAAGAGATAAATGATGCATTGTCACTTATTCTTAAAAACTACATAAATTACTTTGAAAAGCTATTTAAGAAAACTTTGAACAAATAGACTGTAAGTAGAATTTTAGGTGCATGACTATTTGCTATACATAACTAACTGAGTTTTCAATCCTGACAGATTTATTGCTTTGATTTTTGCTGCACATTGCACCATTTACAGAGCACCAATGGCAGTAGCTGGATTAAATCAAAATTTCTATATAAAGAATGTTGTTGTACCATTTGAAGAGGACCAAACCCATGAATTTAAAGGTCACCGGTGCTTGTCAGTGGATGAGCTGCCAGGATTTGCTTTTTTGAAAGATGAACATGGCCAAATGAGCAGAAAGCCAGTTTCCAGGTACTTGTTGTTATATTGTTATACAACTAACAATCTATTTGCATAAGCTCACATCTTGTCAGATTTGAAATACCTCTGACAAATTTCTATGTTAATAACTTAAGAGCAGCATTTAGAAATAAAATTGTAGTGTCTGGAATTAGTGGCGCACATTGCTTGTTTAGTGTGGTGCACTTCAATACAAAGTAAGTGTGCAGAGCAAGAGAGAGAAAGCAATGATCGGAACGATGTAGTATTAGATGACATGTTTTAAACTTTTATCGAATTTATTATTATATAATTAAATGTTAAACAAGACTCTTTTTTGTCTTCAAATACATTATAAAAATTGTTGGAAATTTTCTCATGTGTGGCTTGATTTTAAGGCGGGAATAGATAGCAAAAGCCATTTAAAGTGTGGATAATGTATGGATAATTGAAATCGTAAATCAGTATAATGTTCTTTTTCTGAGCAACTATTACTACATGTATTACCAAGCCTATTGCATATAACTGGGCTTTATTTTATTGAGCGACATACAGATATCTAGTTAATTTCAATGCAGTTTGTAATTTAGGTGTGTACGTACACATACACTGTCACACACACACACTTATACACACTTTCTAAATTAAAATGTGTTCTCTATGTTTAAATATGAACTATGAACATTAAACTGAGCAACTAATGTTCGCTGCTATGACAATATAATACTTGTATCTAAGTTTCTTTTGTATTTATCACCACTGAGTAAGGAGTGCATTTGTCAGTCTATCACCGTCATTACATTTTTAAAGAAAAGTATACGAAACATTATGTGAAATGCTTGCATATTATTGAATATAATAATTTTAGTTGATTCTCTTTTGCGGGGATTTTAGTTTTAATTGTATTGTAGTGTTGTCATTGTTGTCTTTGTGTGGTGTAGGTTGCTGTACGTTTATGTACAAACTATTTTAAGGGCTTGGGCTGCTGTTCAATTAAAACTCTTAGTTTTTATGCTCTTATGGAAGTAAAAATTTTTTTAAAGTTTTTTCTTTACTTATCAATTGGTAGTTTTGTTCTTCAGATACTTGAATGCTTTTCTGAATACTGGAATTGGAGGAGTTGTTTATCTTGGTATTATTGATGACGGTGTAGTCAAAGGGATACGTTTAACTGAGTATCAAGTGAGAGACTTTGCTACGTATTATAGGCCCAGGCTTGATTAATTGGTTTGTAATTTCCTCAGTGTACATAGCCATTATTTAGAGTGAAATAATGCGAATGGTTTATCAATGTATGATGTAGGTAAATATAGAATTTTTGACTAAATCTAAAATACAATTTTAGTGTACCAAGTGTAGCTTTAAAATTCGAGATTATTAAATTTAATAGAGTTCTGTATCATTTAGACATGCTGATTGGCAATCAGAAAGTTCCGATTTCATTTCGAGATTATGATATCCATTATCTTATAGGCAATAGTGTCAGTGAGTATTGCTTGGGTAATGACCAGGGGCGTCGTGCACCCAAAAAAATTGGGGGGGCCCGACTATAATGGCGGATTTTAACTGTTTAAATTTTAATTTTTGAAAATTTAATTTTGAAAAAAATAAACAGTATTTTGCGTGCAAGAAAAACGATTTATTTAACATGGCATTTAACTTAAAGCTATAGCAACGGAAACTTAATTAAAATTAAAAATTAAATTAAAATTTAATTAAGTATTTATCAGCTGTCAGGAATCCG
Organism: Tubiluchus corallicola; assembly: GCA_030141605.1. NCBI lineage: Eukaryota > Metazoa > Priapulida > Priapulimorpha > Priapulimorphida > Tubiluchidae > Tubiluchus > Tubiluchus corallicola. Next base: position 549,741 of record JAQGDQ010000127.1, read on the forward strand.
ACGCAGAACTATCGACGCAGAACATCACTCCAGAAGAGCTCAACCACAGACTTCAAGTCCATATTCTTTGTTTTCTCAGCCTCAACTGCAAGGATCATCAGGTCACTCAGTCGCGTCTGACTCATTGTACTGCGGAGAGCATTCTTGACAAATTTAAGCGCCAAACACACGACACGGGAAACAGAATGCAGCATCAATATCTTTTACGTATTCCAACCATGACCTATCGTTGAACCACTGACCCTGAAATGATCTCGATTTTCCTCCCATTTTGGTCTTTGGGTATGCATCCACTACGTCCCGCAATGGCCCGCGACGGATGTACGCATCCTTTTGGATTCGTTCTGTTGGAATCGACGTTACAGTAGATACAGACGCCGTAGAACCTGGGTCGGGAACACGGTTGGACTTGAAAAATGAAGTCAGATTGGACTGCCTCGACATCGTTTAAGAAATATAGCTAAAATCGCAGCGAAAACTAGCAAAGATTTTCCTAGCAGCAGAAAAATGATGAAATGTGCTCAAAATCACGCCCTTTTATGCAGCAAACTCGTGGGAAAGAGTCACTAAGGAGTAGCAAAGAGTCGTTAATGTCCAATCAGGAGGTGGCTGAGCCATGGCTCATCAATTGGTATCTCCCAAACCGACTCTCTGGTACTAGGCTAGCTGGACAAACTGACTCTCTGGTACTAGGCAAGCTCAACATGACTTCAATGTTTGCATTGTTTTTGCTCTATTATTTCACTTATTCTCCATTATAACACACTGCTGAACGAAGCTCGAGTGCTAACTGAGCCGTTTTGTTAACTAACAGTCTTTTGTGCAAAGACGCTAATGCTACTAAACGAGCTGCTTTGTTAACTGTTCCTGCCTGCCTCCTGAATAGATAGATTACAGGCCAACAAATTAACTACATCCTGACTTTCAGGTAAACACATACTCATGCTCATACTGTTCGCATTTATGGAGCGCTGGCCGCGTGTCAAAAAGTCGGAAATAAATTTGCTTACCGGTCTCATTACGAGCCGCTGACGCCCTTCAAATTTTTGACATTTTCTAAAAAAATTGGGGGGCCCGGGCCCCCCCGGGCCCCCCCCCCCCCCCGGGCCCCTATGGCACGACGCCACTGGTAATGACATTCAAATCCATTAATTAGCAAACTCACCTAGTTGCTGTTAACGATGAACAAAGATAATAACTGTTTTAGACAAACAGTTGGCTGATAAAGCTAATCTGGCATCCTTAAACTGTTACGATATTGATAATTATCACACAGAAATTTGTTCGATCTTATGTAGTTTTTAAAGAAGTAATATGAGTATCTGAACATAACTGGTTTTTAACAGGAATGAATTGTATGCCATACAATTTTACCTTTAATATTGTCCTTACTTTAATAGTATATACTTGTTTATTCATTGTCTTGTGACAAGTCTAATTAACTAAAGTTATTTTACCTGAATTATTTGTGTCATCGTCGTATTCTTGAACGAGGACGAAACAAAATGATACATAGACACTGCATAATCAATTTTAGTACAAAAATATTTTGATTGCTCTTAAAATGAAAATACATTACGCATTCTACATAACCACATTTTTGTTTAATAAAATATTTTTTTATGTTTTTACCATAGAAAGATCATGTTCGAGCAAGTGTTGATGATTTGTTGGTATCTCGATACATTCCTGCAGTGCCTAAACATCGTTACTGCGTCAGATTTGTGCCAGTCATTGAAGATGAATCAGACTTCCCAACTTTCTTACACTATGTCAGAAAGTGAGGACAAAATGTCACATTTTTAGTGTAGAGAATGTAGTATAGGGCTTCTACTGAATTGTCAACGATGTTTACATGGGTAACAAAAATCTGATTTAAGTACCTTATTCTTTATATTATATTCGGATACCCGGGTACCCACTATTGTTAAGAAACGCTAGTGAAGAAACTGCAATCATTTGTACTCACAAATGAAAACCACTGGTGCACTTTAACTAACTGCACTGTTAAGAATAACAAGCATTCGTTTATTACACATTGAAAGCCTAAACACACCAGCTGTGAATCACGAAAGTTAATGTTTTCCCACACAAGGCATTTGACATGTGGTTTTATCTGTCGCACCCTATTTACTTCATTGCTACGTCAGCTTCCTCACTAACACTATTAATACAGTATAGGTATTAAGGGAATAAAATAATCTATATTATCCTATTTATGTGCTGTTAAACTTAACAATTTATTTATTTGTGTCTTTGTTAGTGGCCTGAAATAGGTTTTTAATGGCTATAAACAGTTTCATTTGAATAATTAACCTCTTGGTAAAAATATCAGCTTGTTTTTTGTAAGTCATCCCTATGACAAAAGCGGTTTGACTGCCGCCTCCCTTCTGGCTGTTGGCCTGGCACACTGCCAACACAATTAATAGTCAGCTAGTAGGTATATGTACCTACTGTAGAAGTGCACAGCAGAAATTGGCATTTTAATTTTAATTCTCTAGCAATGGATGTTATATTACAAGTAATGTATGGATTTTCATCGTTGGAACTGGGCAGAAATATTAGGCTCAGGTAATAAACAATGCGGGTAATTAATCGGGTACCCGATGGAAACACTAGATACTATAGTGTAACCCACTTATAACAAGCCTCTGGTTATGACGAGGAAACTTCAATGTCCTGCCAAATCTTAGGTTTAAACAATGTGTTTAAGCCTTGCTTACAGGGAACTCCGATATTACATGTTTTTGCTTATTACGAGGAAATTTAGCTGCCCTGTGATTGTATTTCCTTTGTATATAACAAGTGTATATTCTAAAACGATGGGCAAGGGGCTCCATTCCCAAAGGGCAAAAAGATTACATAGATGGTGCATAAAATGTTTTGTATTAAGTAAAGTACATGCAGATTTGCTTGTGAGTCTGCAGCTGTGCGCTTTGCTCTGATGAGGCGGGCACGATGTTTCAGACGCAAAAAACAACCAGTTTATCAATAGGTTAAATTGAATGACGCAGTTGAAGCCATTGCTAAATTTCAGCAATTTTTAAGTCGTCACCAGCAACTGATAATGATGTGTTGTCATGCCTTTCAAAATTTGATAGCTCAGTTAAATAAAGTTGTGGTGTAGTTTAATATAAAGTAGGCAAAATAACCAACTTTCTCAAAAAAATAAACTGTTTTGCTTCGCAAAATAAATGTTTGTGTGATTTAAAGTTTAATTTTTAATAAAGTTTAAAGTAGTTGACGTAGCTCTTGCTGAAATGCTTATTATCATAAATTATTATGCACCCACACAACTGTGTTTCCCACCCACCCGCAAAAAGCCAGAGTCTTGTGCAAGCATGTAAATGATTGTAACACCCACACAAAACACGCTCTGCTATCAGCAGATGTCACAATGACTCACAGCTGTGGTTTAGAAAAACAATTTGCACGACCATTTTATGCAGAAATTTATTGTACAAAATACTGTCTTAATCCTTGAAATAATGGTTTAACCACTATAAGCAATTACTCTTTTGTGACAAAATAGTTGCTGAACAGTGGCAGTCATTTAAGAAACTTGTACAAGTCTCAAAAGAAAGTGCTCTTTTATTATTACATCACATCTACCTGGTAGGCCATTTTTATCTTTTACATACATTCAAACAATTGACCTCGGCTATAAAGTGATTCGCTTATAGCGAGCAATTTTTCGCGGTCCCTTGAAACTCATGATAAGGAGATTATACTGTAAATGTAGACTTATTCTGCACCAATTCACATATAGCAAAACCACAATAATTTAAGTTTTCTAATTATCTAGTGAAAAGAGGTGTGCTGTTTGATTTAATGAACTTGTTTAATGTTTGATTTTGAACAATAATTACATTATCTTTTCGATTGAAAATCAGTAACTGAAGTTGCAAAATTATTGATTAGTCAGAATGATTGATTGATTGATCAGCCATGTTCAGATTGATCAGAAAGTCATGTTCTTCTACTGCAGGACCAGAGATATTACAACTATCCCAAGGATTATAAGTTGGCATCTCACTGATTGTGTAGGAGAGGTAATTAGGGCATTGAGCGGGAAGGGAGGTTGCAGCAATGGTGTGGAAGTTTAAGAAAAAGTCTCACTTCTAACATGTCAGGTTTATTAGTATTCTCACCACTTGCATTTCCGCCATTATCTTCATGAATATTGATTAACGTCAGAAATGGATTTAAATGATTTAAAGCTGTGATGCTTAGAATGACAAGACTGTCTTACTTTATATTAGATATTGTTCCTTGAGATTTCTTAGACCTATACTAAGGAGCTCTTGGTTTTGTTTAGCTCAGTTAAATCACACAATATAAAAACAATCATTCTGGAAAACATCTCACCAGTCTAAGCACTTGTTATTGCCAATGCTGCTTTACTACTGAAGGTAGTATTTAAGAATGCTATAAAGTAATTAAACTGTGCCGTTTATAAGATATTAGGACCTGTACTGTGGTTGGTGACTACCCTAGGTGGCAAAGCCTCTTTGCCAAAGCAGTTATAATTTGAAGTCAAATTCTGAAATGTGTCGCTTGAAATTCTTGTACGTTAGGCTACTGCGAAAATCAGGAACATCTTATTGTAACATTTTTGTAGTAGTAGGCTTATTTATAATAAATTACAGAATGAGATTGCCAGCAAGCCGCAGTAACTGCATAATTATGCACGTACGCCTTGACAAACATTCTATTGATGCCAAGTCTGCAAGTGTATTTTTTAGCAGAAGTATTTGAGCACGTAGGGAACAAATTGATGTACATGTGTGCCCCCCAAAATAATAATTTCGTGTTAACTTTTGAATTTAGTGGATATTACAATGCAAAACAGTTCTGCTAATAAAGGAAGGAAAGCATCTAAACTTCTTTTCATCAAAAATTTGAGGAAAAATGTGCGAGAAGTGTCTCGCAGACTATGCCTATGTAAAACTAAATATGCGAAGGTACTTTAGTACATTACAAGGTCTCCAGGCAACGTTTCAGTGTTTCTTATGTCTTCTTGCAACTATACTATGAAAATTATAAAAACGTATTTTAACTATGCATCCTAATAATTACAATAATTAGTAGTTGCATAACATACAAATGTCAAGTTAAATTTGAGATTTTGTAAACTTTTAATTCAAGCTGTTGTTTCAGCTGCTTGCAAAATCGGCATCTACTTAACACCGATTTGAGACATAAATCGTCATTCTTCATTCTCACTGAAGTTTGAAGAAGCTAATAATACTTGAAATTAAATTGTACTAAGTTAGTAGACGTAATAATTCAGAAGAAGCAAATACATTTAAACTGTTCTTGAACAAATTTTCCATTAAGTCTGTGTTACTTTCTAAATTATTTTTCTTTTAGTCATGTGATTGATGAGGAAATCCAGGCAAGGCCTCATCTTCTAAGGACTTCTAAATACTGTTGGTGTGATAAGGATGCAGTTGCTCAGTTTAACAGTGTAAGTTTCTACGAAAACTCTAAAATTCTAATTTAAGTTTTATTTTATAGGTAAAGTGGATTGCTTTAGGAAAGCACTTTTACTTTTTTCCAAAACTAGCAAAAGCAATTTTATTGCAATTGCATTTTAAACTTGGATAACTATGATTAGTGCAAGGACATGGATATTCATCTAGAAGCTAATTTATTTTGTTCCTTCCTGTCTTTTTTGACAAGGTTGAACAATACTAGTACTGTAATTAACTGTGATTCTTTTGCCTTCTGTTTACCTCAAGAAAGCTGTAATTTTATGGTACTTTAGCTTGGAACTCCATTTTGAGCATTATTTCTCAGCTCTATGTACCCTTTTTCCTTTTGTCTGATTGGTATTCCCCACCTCTTTCCAAAATTGCTTTTTTAGTGTATTGTGGTGTAGTATTATGTGCTATTTTTTTTGCAATATGTCAGGATGTCACCCCATCTTCGAATGATTGTCGGACTTTGCACATTCTAGATTTCTAGATTTACTTGAGTTTTTTGCAGCGGATTTTTACTTGTGTATTACTCATGAATAAAAATGGTGACTGGCTTTAAAACTTGTAGGTTTAAAGTAACCTATGAAATTAAACACTGTGATAACTTCTAGGTTATGTACAATTTATGGAATTGTAGTTCATGTTGATGATCCATATTCCAGGCAGCCTGTAATCCCTTAAATTCCCCCTCTCGAAAAGTTAAGGGTTGAAAAGCTTGGGGGAATTCCGTACTGGTTGAGAACTGTTTTAGGACTAGTTATTCTGATAGATTTTGACTATTTTAAATTTGTCAGCTTAGTAAAGAGGCACCTAAAAGTAATTTAGTAGGATAATATGGTTCCCAGATATACCTGTAATGCTTCTTAGCAGCATATTTTTATTCATACTTGACAACAGCAGCAAACATTTTTAGTACCAGTCGCATCCAATACTTTCTAAAACATTACGGAGAAGCCAGACTACATGTTGCAGCCGAGTTTATGGCTAGTTGTTCTGTTTATTGCTTTGGGTAACTATTATAGATGCTTCCAGATAACTTCGATAGGAATTTTGTTTAAATAAATGTTTATCATGACTGCTTAGAAGCTATATCTGACGTGGTTTGTTCTCATATGCAGAGGCGGATTATGATTTTATGGGCCTTAGGCTTGAGCTTGGAACGGGCCTTTTAAATGTTGCTACACTGCTGAGCTGACGTGTTTTTGTGGAGCTCTCGTCGTTTGTAAGTTTGTTTAATTTTGTGAGTTTTTGCCCACCGATTGTGATAAAAATTATATCTTCTTGATCCTTGAGTTGTGGACTAGGACAATATAAACACGATTACAGCTTGGTGAGTTTCTGGGTTAGATGTCATCTAAAATAAGCCAATCAGAAACTCTGAAAGTAACTTTAGTTTCTTACTAATTTCTTATATCTCTAAAGGATGACAAATTAAACAATTTATCACTGATGCATATTGAGTCAGATATGTTGAAAAAAATGGACTTTTCAGAAATTATAACTGACTTTGCCCCCAGAAAAATTCGGAAACTGAAATTTTGAACTTAAACTTAAACTGTGTAAACGTGAATTGTGTAAACTTAAATTGTGTAAACTTGAATTGTGTAAACTTAAATTGTGTAAACTTGATTTGTGTAAACCCGATTTGAAATATAGTGACTGACTTTTGAAAAAAAACTTTTTTCTATATTTTATTTTGGCGGGCCCCTTGCTCTTTTGTCAATTTATTTTTTTTACAAAAAAATTTTTTTTTCGTTTTATTTTGCCGGGCCCCTTTTGATCCCGGGCCTTAGGCTTCAGCCTATTCAGCCTATAGGGCTATCCGCTACAGCTCATATGTATCATTTTTTGTTTTCAGGGTTTGATTCATGCAGAGTATGTGATAGAAATTTTAATAAAGAAGTGGGATCCAGGTGATCCCAGAAATGCGAATGCCGTACCTACGGAATATAAAATTCATCCGATCCACTTGGATGAAGAGAGAAATTGTTACTTTCGCCACCAGGCCAGCATTAAAAAGGTTGTTAAATTATAATTTCATTCAAATATTGTTCATTTTCTACAGTGACATGCACAGAGCTGAAAGTAGTTGATGCTACTGATTTGTTTCATTAGTTGTAATTACAATAAGATTTAGTCATGGTAAAATTTTATTGTGTTTTTTGTATAAAATATTGCTGTGATACAGTAATTGATATATTCTTTCTGTATATGATTAATTTTAATGTCTTATCTCTAATTTTGGCAAGTGTATACTTTAACATTGTGGTACTTACTTAACAACCAAGCTTAGTAGAATTTCTAACCAGTCACACAGATTTGTAAGCTTTTGGCTTTTTATGTAGACTACAGTAGACTATACACAATTAGGTTCTGTGCAACTCAAAATACCATTCATCTCAGACAGATTCGCTAGAAAGGATTTGTTTCTCTACATCTTAATGCTTAAAATAATCGTTAAACTCAGTATTTTCAACTCATGTATCACTGAATTTGGTGTTTTTAGGAAACTATTTTCGTAACACTCTTTGTATATGCTCTGCTTATCTCGGACACGCAGGAACATTGTCAATACAATGAATGCGCACTTTCTTGGCTATCCCATTAGTTAGAATGCAAAATTATCAGTAAATACTGCAGCATATTTATGCATGTGCCACGTGTGAATTGCTTTGTTTCCTGAGTGCCAGTAAGTCCACTGATTCTGCCAATTTAATAAAATGACAAAGCAGAAAATTCTGACTTCCACTGTCAGTTGGGCCTGACAGACTGTCTTTCTCAGTACATTTAGATGGAGTTCTTGTCCGCGCATGCAAGTGTTTAAACGTTGCATATCAAATATCACTGCTGATTGTTTAATTATGATAACTGGGCAGTTCCATCTTGAGCTGTGCTGCTGTGAGTGTGCAAATACCATTAGGGCTAGGTATTTTCTAAACAGAGTACTCAAAACAAATGGAGTCAGTCAAAAATTAGTTATTTTGAAACAAACTAAGTACCATTTGACCATGAAAGAGGGTCCTGTTTCAATAAATATCTACATGATAAAGTACGTTCTAGTTTCTGTAAATAGCTACATGCAAGCATAGAGTGTACAACTGAAAAATGAATGCACAAATCTACACCTTCACTGAACTCAGTTTATCATGGAACTTGGACAGTTTTTTGGCCCCTAGCCATCTGAACTATGCAGAGTTTACATATTTAATTGACATTTCAGGAAAATAAACTAAAACACGACCTTGTTATACCCCATAATTTAACAAAATTGATATTACAACAAAATAAGAAACAAGATAGTAAAAGTTTGATAACTTTCTAGCAATTACACTAAATTATTGTACTGTTCCTATTTGTAATTTAAAATCATTATAAATTTTCTAATTTTGATTTTTTATAGTTTATTGTATTGCATGATTTATGCTTCATGTTAAACTTATAAAAACGAATTCAAAAATTTAACTTTGAAGCTATTGTATACAACGAGTGATTTTGGATAAAATTTGAGTTCGGATTATTTGATTTTCAAACTGTCTCTATGGCTGATTCTACGCAGGCATTGTTGGTCAAAATAAACGTGCACGAATTCTAACTTAACAAAAAAGAGTACGTAATGAAAGATACTGCAAGCATTGAGGAGATTTGTCAGTGAATTGATATGTGACTGTCTTCATATCTTGATCTGACTGTTTATGATTCTGACTGTATATTATACATACATCCAAAAGTGAGTAAATTAAAGATATTTCTGGCCGTGCTGCTAAATGCTGGGTTCTGGCTTGAAGCTTGCTAACTGTATAAGAAAATCTGTATAGCAAAACATCCTGCAATATATGTTTCATACAGTCAAACCACATCGTAAAGGCCCCTTTATAATCCCAACCTCGCTTGACATCAAAATTTGGGGCAAAACAAAATGTCTATTGTTGCATAATCATGTATGTATTAATACACCTCAAATTATAATATCCCAAAGTGGACGATATAAAGAAGTTTGACTGTATGTACATTTTTTAACATCACACACTGACGTGGTGTCCCCAACCGGACACATGCCTTGGTTATATAGGATTTCTCCAGGCTAATCTGAATAATTTTTTATATCAGACAAGTAGAAATGGTGGATAGTAGATAATGTAGAAAATGCTAAAAATTGTAAATTCTAAATTGTTATCAACTATAATGCAGTTGATCACAATTTTACAAACTGTCTCACAAAACTCTTGATAACTACAGGGCAGCTGAAATGTGAAGCTTACTGTACACAGTTTAAACATGACATTTTGAGAGTGGTCCCACAAATGGGGCTGCGCTGCACCACCCCACAAAGCCCGCGTGCAATGAACGTACGTAGTTACTATCTAGTACATTTTATACAATTATGGTCAACTGCATCATAGTTGAAAATATGATTCAGGCAATAAGTGCTAACGTTCACTCTGTTGTCTAAAATAGTAAAAACATAAATTCACATTTTGTGTTTTTGTTAGTATGATGTGCAAGGGATACAGCATATTACTGCATTTGACATTAGAAGCCATTATCAGCCAAAAATTGAAAGGTAAACAAATTCGGTCTAGGTAACTCAAGGACTGTCACTAGCCTACTGGCAAGTGCACTGTTGATTTACAAGTTTGTGAGTTCATTGAATGATTTACTTAATGACTTATAGATAGACCATCTTATGTCACTTATGTTCTTTCATCCTGTATGCTAACTTAAATATTATATTTAGTGCAGCTAAGGTGACTGTTATAGCTTTCGAATCTATTAATACAGATCCTTGATAATGTGTGTTGGCTATTGATTTTTAATTAACAAATTTAATGTAGCTGTTACTTGTCATTGTGTCAAGCAACGTTTACCAGCCATCCGGAACGTGTTATGCAATACTGTGTATAAACACTCTAACAGGAATAGCTGTAGAATGAATAATTTGGGTATGATAATTCAGGCCTGTTTTCAGGATGCTTTGAAAACAATATAAAATGTTACTTTTTTACCTATAATGCACATGCAGTAACACATGATGCATTTTGACCAGCTTGATGTTCAACTTGAGGAGAAGTGGATTCATAGTGGCAAATTGGCTGTCTATTACTGATAATATCCTAATATTCATAGAACTGTTATAACAACTGTTGATAATTTTTTATAAATTGTTACAGGCTAAAAGAACAAATCAGAGGATTGAAAGCAAGTAAAAAGCTATGAACCCCTACTCAGTTTTTCTTAGGTAAAGTGAAGATATAAAAGTAACCAAGTGTTTTGCAAGACCTAACATGACATTATTATCTCATCTGGTTGTGGAGACCCCCCTCAAGATTTGTGCTGTGATAACTGCTTCGTTGCAGCTTACTAAAAGTTTTAACAATGACCGCTGTGTGATTGTACCAGTCATAGATATGTCATTACTATATGCTTCAAGCACTATATTGCCATCTCATGTTAATTGCACTAAGGTAACCAAAAAATCTCATCTGTGCAGCATTGAAGAACCTGTTCCAAGAAGTTTTCTTATTTTCAAGATGTACATGAACTTGAAATATCAGTTGACCAGCAGCAGTTCTGGTCCAGAGAAGTTTGAAATTTGGGTCGTAGAACTGCATGAAAATGGTATTAGTAAAGCCATGGAACATGTACAATGTGAGCCACATCTTTGTCAAAGTGGCACAACATGCTGTGAAAATGGGCACAACAGAGAGATGGCATTTATTTTTGCAAGTGTAGAGTTGGTTTTACAAGGGATTCTGCAAGGAAAACATCAGTGAATATTTTTTTGCAAAGACTTGATCATTCATATGGCAATGTTTGCCTAGTTATAGTAGAAAACTGTGTGAAGCAGACTTTTGTGCTTCAAATGTATGCTAAATTGGTGTCACTTGCCTCAATAGAGAATAGATACACTCATCTGTGTCTGTGCACTTGGCTTTATTGGACATTATTGCAAACATCGTGCAAAGCCAGAAAAAATATGACTACCACAAACACTAAGGAAGAGTCACTATCTCAATAAGTTCCTGTGCTCAGTGCCTGCTTGGATGAAAAAAGGTCTGCCATTTATGTGCAGATGGGCTAACAATGTGACATAACCAGCTAGACTGCAGCTTTTTTATGAAGCAAAGATACTTCATTAATGTATGAAACATGTACTTATAAACTCCATCTAATTCCAGTGCATTGATTTTCTACAGGCAAACTAGGTTTACAGTACTCATGTGAGTTCCAAAATTATAATTGCTAAACCATCCATGCTATAGGCCTAGCATGGCAATACAATATCTGGTTACATACATACTGTACAATATTAATGTGTTTGATTGTACAGATACAGTAGATAATTAATATATGTACTTATTAATATAATAATTAATATATGTGAACAACGTGTGGCTTCCATAAATAATAGATGCACGTAGTGCTTTCATAGAATAATGAATGCACACATTTATGGTTCTAAAGTGTAGTTCTACTAAAGTCGAATAATATAATAATAATAATAACCCAACTTGATAATTTCCTTAGTTCCCAATGAGTTATATGGAATTTACTTCATAAATTTACATTGTGTAGTTATTTACTGCTTAAGTTTAGATCAGCAGAAATACAAGTAAAACAATAGCATTTATAAAGATACAAATAAATTATAATATACCATAATAAGATGGACATAAATTACGATCTATTGTGCTTTGCACTTAATTATTTTTTGACTAGTATTATTACTAAATACATATATCTTACTTATGCCTTTCTCCACTGAAAACCAAAAGCAACCATGTTACAATAGTACATCTGATTCTAACTTTTACTGTACAGACACAAGTAAAAAATACATCAGAGGTTAAATATGAGCAGTTAACTGTCAAAGAGACGACACATCTTTTATGTGCTAATTCATACCTCTATGAGCTACTTACTTTTCCTTACTTTGTGCACTCTTTTACAGCACAGTGTATTTATATAATAATCTTGCAACATGACTTTATTAATAATAAAAATGACAAAAGAAATCTATTTTCAATTCTTGATTTTGTGCACCAAAATCTTATTCTCTTTCAGTTTACAATTAACATTAAAATTATATTACGTCGAAATACAATATATACTCTAGACATAAAATATGAAAACTACAAAGTAGCAGTGGGACCAATTAGTGAACTGAATCGATTAAATCAATTATGAAAAAGAAAACTAATGTCCAACCACTAATACAAAGGAATGTCAAATGAACAAAAATACTTTACGACTTGCCATAAATTGCATAATTTATATAAATAATGTTGTTTAGTAGTAGTTTGTTATGTACTTAATTTTTAACTAGAGTTATATTTCTCTGCTGCAATTTCAGTGCTGTCAACAAGCAGAATGGACTTTTCAATAGCTTCCTTTTGTAATTCCAACAGTTGCCTGTAAAATGCAAAACATTTGTTATTTAATTTTTGTTAAAGGTATTATTAGGTAATTATTGTAGACTATTTTAAACAGTTGTGCAAATATTTATTTAGGTTAGAAGCAAGCAACAGATAGCAAAAATATTCGGGGAGTAGCTGAGTCACAGGGCTTATGCTTACCAACTGAAGTTAAACAAATTGTATCTGATAGAAACGGATGGCTCACCACCAAGAGAATTGCTAATAGATGGCTACATCTGTCATATTGCCTTCAACTGTTATTATGAGGAAGGATACATATATACCAAAATGTAGCTGACTCCAGTTCAAAGTATATCATCTTGCAAAAATATTCTTGATAATGAGATGGATCTGGTTCCAGCTACAACCATCACAATAATAAGCCCCGCAGTTGAATGCTGGATGCCAACTTGCAGTGTACCAAACTGTATCAAAAAATTTAATTCTTGTTGCAACCTTTCATTATCAGCTTCCACACAATGGACGAAAAAGTAAAATGAAAACTGAAGCTTTCCCTCACCTTCTCAATCTAATTACTTTGTTTTTTAACTCTTTGTTGTGCTCTTTGATAGCTGTTATTTGCTTATCGGTTTCTTCCTGAACACTGTTATCCCGTGACCATCTCATGTATAACCCAGTCCACAATTCCTGAAAAATACAGGTGCAGTTAGTAAAGGGGATTTTGTACAGATGTGGGAGATTCAACACTAGCTTTGTCTCATCTTAATTCCCGATCCAGTTAGTCTGGCACTTTACTTTCAGTAAACTGCACAATGGAGAAAACATAGTGCCATGTTAATGTAATTGCACATAAAATTCATTCTGCTGTTTATAGGACCGTTTTGTTCCACGCCATTCTTTGAACACCAGAAATAACTTGTAGTTATGAGGCAGTCACGTTGTCATATAAGAACAAAGGAAACCTATGAATGTAACTTTTTTTCTAAAAATGATATATATCAAATATTTTAAGCTAAAACTTTATATATATAGTTTAATAAAATCATTACCAGACTCTGAGGTGCTACTGACGGCCAAATAACAGAATTGTTTGGCTCATACATAGGGTTAAGATAACCTTGCAATACCTCTGGTCTGTTAACCCAAGACCTGTAATTAAACAAAGTACGAGGCTTGAAGATCACTGAAGATACAATGTCATCCATACTATGCGTACTTAGTCTGGCTTTCACTATCAAAAATATAAGCGAAAATCTACTGTCACTATACTATCATGGGTAAGAAAAAAACTGACACTACTTTTGGCACAAGGGCCAGAAAATATTTGCCTCATAGTTCCGTAGGGCACTTCTGGCAGAAGAACACAAATTTTACTTAAAATACTTTTTCTCAAATTTAAATGGAAATTTAGATGTTTTCCTCTTTTAATTGGCTAATATGATAAACCTGTTTCACATTCTAATATTCAACAAAACTGAAGTTTCAACGCAATTACTGAGGTAATAGTTATTCCGTACACATTATGCACACTGCAGTTTGTTTTTATATACCGTACTCCACACTTCTACCAATATTAGCCAGTAAAGTACTACCTGCAGCCTGGAAGTGGTGGATTGTCTGTCCAGGTGTATGAATGCATTATTGAGGCCAATCTCACTCTTATTACGAGTACGAGGCCTGGTATTATGAATATAAGATTGACTGATTTTTGCAGCAGCATTGTTAGGCGCTTCATGTAGTCACAACCTGTAGTACTAAAATTTCACTACACACAAATATCAATACAGTACAAGACCGTTATAGCGAACATGGTTTATTGCGTACACACTGCTAATATGAACTCGCAAATCATTCATTTAACTAGTGCAATAACTTTGAATACAACACAGTCGCTTATTGGGTACTGTGAACTTTTGTCAGGCCCCAATGCCTGTATTACTATGCTTGAAGTATTACTCCTACTACTGTTTTATAAGCTTTTATTGCGTACTTTACCGTTACTCGTGGTTTGCACAAATTTACAGTTCAAATTAATTAATTTCGACAACCTGTCTCCGATGATAAAATTGTTATGCAAAGTTGTGAATAAGGGTCAAGTGTGAAAGGTCATTTTGTCTACTGCATAAAAGCAATCAGTTTTATGTTACGAGCCATTCGCTGGCTAGCAAACAGCTAGTTTTATAATTTGCAATGTGAGGTCAGCAACATATACATACATCAGCAGAGCAATCATATCATTGAACAAAGAAAAGAGAACGGGGCTTTCTCTTTCTGATAAATATGAAGTTTTACATGAAAAAAATCATGGTAAAAAGCCCCAAGTAGTCTATAAAGATAGAAATTTGAAGTACTGTTAGTACAATATGACACGTGATCGACAAAAAATAATTGATACTTTTGAAAGTCAATGCAATGCTTCATCAGCAAAAAAATGAATAAGATTATCTAAAACTCGATCAAGCATTGCTAAGTGGTTCATACAAGCAAGGCATGACGAGTTGCCATTTATGGTGAGATTTTGATTGCGAAAGTGAATATTAAATCAGTTTTTATTTTATTTTTCAACTTCTGCTGCAAAGTAGTTGATAACATCTTATCAAAATACTTTACTAGTTTACATCCTCTATGAAGCTACACCCGTACCTTAATTTATATGACAATTATTAATACATGCTTGTCCATTCATAGTTGTATGCTTTAGCTGTGTATATTTAAAGAGTACCTCAGCTATAGAGTGTTATTTTTGAATCCCTAACTGGTTTGCTATAATGATTTTACATTGTAGTTAACTTTAAAGTGTTATCTTGCTGACAAGTTGCTATCTTCCTATAACAGTACTACCTTTAGAAGTTAAGCAACATTGGGTGTAAGAAGTGCTTAGATGGATGAGATGTTTTGCAGAATCTAGAAGTTAAGCAACATTAGGTGTAAGAAGTGCTTAGATGGATGAGATGTTTTGCAGAATGATTACTTTTAAGTTCTGTCCCAGCAAAGTGATATATAAAATGAGCCAAACAACCAAAGTGAGCATAGAAGTGCCAAAGAACAGTATCAGATTCTAGCATAAAGTAACAAAATTTTATCATGTTAAACATCACAGTTTTAAATCACATAACTCCATATATACTATTGTACTATGGGTGAGTTGGGTGATTGTGTAACAAAACTGAAACAATGTAGCACTCAATATCAATGAAAATACTAATACACTTGACATTTTAGAAGTCCAAATTATTGTAAGGCTCTGTTCGTAAAAAGCCGGCCTGTTACTGCAGTAGCGGCAACAACCCTCCTACACTCCGTACAACTATCTCTTTTAGATGCTGTCATCCCTGGGACACAAACATTTAGTCCTTGGGACAAATGTAAGGTTTTTATACCTCTGTTTGGCACATGCAACACCTACCTTTACCTCTAAATGTGCTGCAAATGCAGATGTCCATGAAGATGTTTTTCAATTCTAAGGAGTGAACCCCAACGTCAATAAATAATATCTTCATAATAGAAACACTTTTTAAGTCTAGGATAATGGTCACCACTCATCAGAATCAAATTATGTCAATTGTAATTGTACTTTGACTCTTAGATGCAATGAAAACAGCATAGTAATAAATACCAGAGAGAAACTGTTTTGCTTTTCACGTGAATCTTCTTTTTTGAATTTTCATCGTTGCACAGGAATGTACCTGAAATGTTTTCCACAATACTGAATATTGTGTACCATTACATACTACCCAGGAAAACAGAGAACGCAAATTATTACCACAACAATTTTTAACAACTAAGATTCAATAAAAAATAACAATCCATGTATTTATATAATCCAAGTAGGGAATGCTTAAAATATAAATGTTATGGGATTTGAAAAATGTAACTTACCATATTGAGAAGCGTATGCATGCTCAAACAGTAAAATGAGAAACTGTGTGTTAAACTCAAATGAGCAGGGAAACTGTGAGAATATCTAGGAAAAATAAATGGTAAAAGTAAGATTCAATTAGTTTCACACAAAACTTGGTTTTAGAAATAGCAATTGCAAATAAAGCTTAATTATTTATTGTCATAATATCAATATTGCTATTAATGAATAATGATGATACACTACGAACCCACAATTAATTAAATTTTGAAATCAAACTTGAAAAAGAGGAAATGCAAAAAAAGTTTGGACACAGACTAAATTTGAAATAATGACCATTTTCCTGCAAGACAAATGTCAAGAACCTTATAGCTGAATTGGCTAGCTATAAGGGATGAACTTTGGGCCGCCTTGATTGGTATGGAACAGGTAGTCTAGAGGTTATGGCCTTGTAAGCAGAACTCCCCGATTCAAATCCAGGGTGAGCTTCAACTTTTTCACAAGTTTGATTTCAATATTCAATTAATCATGAGCTTGTACCATCAAAGTTTGTTTAGATTCCAATAAAATCAAAAGATACAAACAAACATTACCTGCCAAACACAATCGAGAAAAAGTAGGAACACGGGTGCTTCAAATCTACTTCTTACATTGCAAAAAGCAGATTTTCCACATCGATCTAGAAAAGGATGTCCAGCTTGAATCCATTCCCGCTCCACTAATGCTTCAAACCTATTATATATAAAAATCAATATAAATACTGGACACTTGAAAGTTCAAAACTAGTTAAATTAAAAACAGTACAGGTATGGTGCAGATTAAGATATACTTTCAAATAAAATTGTACTAGAAATAAGTAAAATGGCGTCAAAGAAAATAATATGACTCTGATTGTCAAAGAAATTACAACTGCTTATTCATAGAGAACAGCCAATAATGAACACAAATGTATAGCAGTAAGAGCGATTCTATGTAATAAAGAATTTAATGAGGATCATACATGTTATGTGAATCGCGAACCATATTCATACACACGAGATATGAATAGGAGACTGGTAAGTACAAAGCAGCAACCAGTATGTTAATGAGTCAACTAACAGTACGTTGATCCAAATTTAATTTACAATGGGCCTGCAGACACAGGGACACAAAACTTTGGGCAAAGCTCCAATAATAACAGATTAACCGATTATCAGGCAGTTTAAGATGCTCACCCATGAACTGTTCTACAATCAGGATCTAGAATAACTTGTGACAGTGACGTAACTTGAAGTGTAATATCTCTGCCTTCATTTCCATGGACCAAAACTGAGGCACCTAAGATAGACAACATGATGTCATAAACTTAATCCTGAAAAAGACTTAATTCTAGG